>JANIJI010000017.1:1335000-1527500 GCA_024500535.1 Leptonema lineaticorne | reverse complement strand
ACAGGAAGTGGTTTGCATGTAAACACTAAATAAATAATATTATTTTTTTGTCATTGTACAATATTAAAGAAAAAAACTAAAAAAAATAAGGTAAAAGAATACTAAAATTATACCACAATTTCTACAACCGTTAAAATATTATCTTAATTATATTTAAATGTTTTAAATACATAATTTTTAAGATAATTTTGCACATCACTTTTTTTTATTATACAAAGTTTCAGAAACATTTCCTTAATTCCAACTTTAGGAGTTATATATTTTAATAAAAATCCAATGATGTTTAAAAACGAAATTCAGTATACGTAAAAAAAAATATCAATATCATATATAAATACTATAACAGGTCTAAAATTTTAGAAAACTAACTATATTATTTTTATTATTAAATGTCGATATATGATTATTATATGTATTTCTTAAAAATTAACATATAAATAGCATCGTTTACAATTTTTTTGGTTGTCTTTTTACATCACTGCAATATTTTAATTTACGATCTAAAACCGATTGTGAAATATAATAAAAGAAATTTATAAATAACATGAAGATGGTTGGTTAATAACCTTTTCTTTTTAATATACTTTTGGGTTAAGGACGTATATATTCGACATTTAGACGGAAAAACCGGAACTTTAGAACGTCGTTATTTTTTCTATGAAACCGTATTATGGCTTTCCTTAAGCGTAATTTTTAATTTAATTCAAACGGAAATGACAATAATTACGTGACCTCATTTAGGAATTATATGTCGCGCCATATTTTTTCTTTAAGGGAAAAAACGATGATTATAAAAAAATACAATTCGTGTAAAATTTAAACGAGTATACAAATTAGTAAAAGAAAAAATAAAATTCACTTTTCTTTCTCCGGTAGAATCGTCAGAATCACAATTATAATATATGATTAGATCGAATTCGCACACGTTACAAACAATGGATATTATTCATAAACTAAAAAAAAAAGTAATTTCCAAAAATATAAACATCTCGTTAGAAAGTAACATCTAGTGTGATTATTTGATATTTACCTATGCTTGATAAATATTTCTTACATTTCCAAATAAATTAATAAAGTATTAAAGTAAAACCTTTTGACAAAATGAATGTATTGATAAAAATAAAACTTTCAATTATTCTAAAATAAAGTTCGATAAAACATTATATACAGTTTTATTATATTTTTTATTTTTTTGGAAAACTTTTAAAACAATTTCAAAGTTTTATTTAAATAATCAATATTTCAAAACTATTATACAAAGAATCGTTTTTTAGAAGAAAAACTCATTCAAAATTTATTAAAGAAATCAATACTTTCAATAAAGAATATCGTTGTTATGTTGTTGACTTGGATAAATTGTCTATTTTAATAGTGAAATTTTTTGTGCATTTACGAGATTTTCCATTAAAGAAAAATGTGTATTTTTTTCGGGTTTATTGTTAGAGTATAATTGTCGATTTCGATTATTATGTCATCATAATTATATTAATTGTCAAACTTCATTTTTTATTTTCATTATCGTCTGAAAAACGGACGATACATAATAAGAATAATTTGGCGGCACTTTATAAACGCCAGTAACGTAACGCGTTCGCGAGCGCTCAAAACCGTCCCTTCAGACTTCGTCAGAGTTTCGCGAACGCGGTGCCCGCTGAAAAATATACGAGCGTACGAAACGGCGCGCGCCAAAATTCGAATTTCAAGTGAAAAAAGTTTGCACAAATTATGTAATTATAATATGCGACTCTCTTATAATCGATACATACGTAATATACATTCGATCAAGATGAAACGCGTAACGCCGCAACGACGGCATCGGCGAAAATTTTCGCAATTTCACCCACGTACTCGGGAGAGGAGGAAGAGACGGCGGGCGTCGGGGGGGAGGCGCCGAGTAAACGTAGACGAGAGTAAAAGTTGTTCCGTTCTGTTCGTTCGCTTTTCTCGTCGGCGCAGATTTCACTTTCGACGGCGCGTCCGAAATCTTTTAACGAATGATCGAACGCGTTTGCGAACGCCGCCCCATATTATGAGAGGTTATAGGTTATGTCGCAACGCATCTTAGATAACGACTCGACGCGCCTTCGAAAACATTAAAAAATCACACGATCGAGTTTCGACGACGATTACGAACATATTTTAATTGATCGTGTTCGACGTGCGCGCGCGTTAAACGCGTCGAAGGGTTTATGTAATAGGGTAGGGTGCGTTCGCGAGCCCGCGTATTTGACAGTCGATCAGCTGTTTCGCGTTTCGTACCTGTTTGAGGGTTGCGGTCGTTCTGTGAACGGTCGCGTTGGCGGTGATGGGTGCCACAAGTCTCCTGTGTTGTACCCTGAGACTGCTGAGGCCCGAACGGGCCGAACCGATACACGCCATCGGGTGTTTTTGAACGCGAATTTGCACGTGCGTACCGTGCGGGTTGCAGCCGAGCGCGAGCGCCCACAAAGCGCGTTCGCCGCGACCGCTCCGAACGTGTCCGGCGCGGTTGTGAGAGGCGCCAGATTCAATCGCGAACCGCTGCGATACCCCCCCTTCTCTCCCCGCCTCCGAAGCGCGCGCGTTTCGCAACTTTGATACGTGTTCAAAATCGTCGTCTGTGGCGCTCGAGTCAATTACGTTTTCCCGCCAAACCCCATCTTAAAAGTTATTATTATATTCATATTTAAATGATATCATTTAATCGTCAATTTTAAAAAAACAACCAAAAATAAAATACTCATAAACTATATTTTAAAATAAATTAAAAATAAACAATATTTTCAAGTTGATAGTGTAACATTTAATTATTTATCTAATGAAGTGATAGTAAAATTTCTTTATTGTTCACCGACGACTTCAATCATTTTTTGAATAAGAATTTAACGAGAATTCATAAATTTATTCATTATTATATTTCACTTCAAATAAAAAAAATTAAAGCCCCTTATTTTATTAATTTTTTATTTGAATTATTTAGTTGTTACGTGCAATTTTCAAATTGCGAAATAATATTATTTTAACTAAAATTAAATATTTATTCCAATAGTATTAATAAAGTTTTTTGAAATTTTTAATAATTTGATAATTACTCTTTTAATATAATATATATTTTACTTAGTAGTAACAAAGAATATTTTTTATATCTTATATTTAATCCTTAATAAAAAGCTTAGCCTTAAATTGAAAAAAATGTATTAATTTAATATATTTGGAGCGCTAGAAAAAATATAGAAATTGCGGAATCGACAATTTATTTTTTTGAATATTTAAGATATATATCATTTTAAAATAAATTACTTGAGATTCTCTGTCATCATTAATAATCCACCATGTTGATTTTATGACTATATTTTCAATATTATGAAGTTTGTATTTGTACCAATTTTAGAAAAGTTTGAATCTTAAATAATATTAAGTTGATGTAACATATTTTACGAAAATTTAAAATATGTTTCAATTTGTGAGTTTTCATAAAATTTTATTTTTCCGCAATAGCGAAAAATTATTATTTTTTTTGATTGTACAAATTATTAATTACACACACATTTATATATATATATATATATATATATATATATATATATATATTTAATTAAAGATTGTTTTTTTTCTGATATAATAATCGAATTTATTATAGAGAGATGTATATTGTTTATAAACTATAATATATTTAATATGAAACGAATATTAATTGAATTATAAAAATAAAATTTACATATAAATCATTTTATACTTACCGTTGTTTAATTAATTAAATAAACTTTCTAAATTATCGTAAATTTATTTAATTTTACAAATAATAAAAAATCATAAATACACGAAATTCTGTAAGTTTGGAAATTATAATTTTATTCAGTCTATAATTCGTGATAATCATACGTTAATTTTCCAAGTAATAAATTTCAAATTGCGTTTCTTGACTATGTTTCATCACTTTCAAAATTTCAAAATATATTTTCAATTTTTAACAATTATTATTTGTTCATAAAGTCTTGTTTTTTTTTATTAAGAAAACAATATTTAGATAAGGAAATTCATGTTTTTCTTTCAGCGAAAAATACTTTTAATAGTAAAATTTTCAGATACGATTTTCATACTTAAACTATTAATTATAAAATAAGTCATTATTTTTCTTCAATTTCAACTTTACTGTCGTTATTTTTTTCATTTTATATATGAAAATTTATGATTTTCGGTAGAAAACCAAATTAAATACTTTCTTTTTTATATATAAAATAATGAAAAAATTTCAAAAATTTTGCAATGCGTTTTATTATATATAAATGTATCACATTTAAAGTTATTCGATGTCGAAAATTAATTATTTTAATTAAGTATCCTAATATTTTAATATAATTATGTAAAAGAGTATAATTAATGTTTTATGCATTCAGTTTATCAGATCTAATTATTTTTTTAATTGGTGTTATCGTTCATATTTCGAAAATAGTTATAAAACGATTGCTCATTTTTTTTCATTTTATTTTTAATATAAAAAAAATGCAATATAAAAACTTATTGGATAATTTTCAGGTCTTACAATTATCTAAAATAAGGCAATATGACAGTTTTTTTTTTAATTTCAAAGCCTGTTTGTGCAATTTTATTGCATTTGACATTCTGTAATTTAGAAATTTATATGTTAAACATTGAATATGGTAAATTGCAATCTCTTATCACGGCAATTATTTAAATATATAATTAAAGCTAACGTTTAATTTCATAATATTTTTTTATATTAATGATAATTCATAATGTTAATTTTCAAAAATTACTTTTTGTACAAGAATATGATGAAATATTAGAACATTATGAAAAAAAAATGTTTCTGTTTGAGAAAAACTAACTTAGTATAAAATCTAGTTATGGAATCTTTAAATATCAATTATTTACTTATTATTATCTTTTCAATGCTGTTGACAGGTGTGTAATAAAATTTAAAAAAAAACGATTTAGACAAAATAACAATTTATGTAAGTGGTAAATTGTTGCTCTTTTACTATAATCATTCAAAGCAGTCGTATTCAATTTTTATTTTGTGCGGACCGCAACATTATCTATACGTAAAGGAAAATGAAATAGTTGATTTTTTTTTTAATAATACTGTAAATTCTCTCAAATTATTCAACTTCTACTTTGCTAAATATCTTTCACCAAATGAATATTTCGTAAGTAATTTATCGTATTATTAAATTTAGGAATTTATTACACGTAATTTAGCTATTAATGTTCAAAAATTAGACTTCAAAAAAATCACAAAATTTGATTATATAAAATATTTTATGCCATTTATATTCATTTGTATATTTAATAAATTATAAGTTTTTACAAATATACAAGTATTTATCGTATGGATATTATAATATTTCTATAGAAATATTATTCTCGTATGTATTTAGTTTTCAATTATATTTAAAATTATTTTATTGTGAAGCAAATGAATATCTGAATAAACAGAAAAGTCTTAATAATTTATTAATTTTAATAGTAATCATCTCATTATATTAATTAAAAACAAATTTAATCAAAAAATAAACATATTAAATTAATATATGTAATCTGGAAATATATATTATTTTTATAGAATTTTATATAATGAATAATAAATTAATTGAATCGGCACATTTATGAAGATACCGTAAATTTAAAGCAATCACGATAAGTAAATAAAGAAAAAACATGATTAAATAAAATATAATACTAAAAAAATGTAAATTATTTTTAAGGAATCTATGCCCATTAATATTCCAGTGAAAAAACATTATATAAATTTTAATTTAAATTAAAAGTAATATTTTATAAATGTTTATGTTTTAGCATATTTACCATTAAATTATCATATTAAACGATTGAAAATTCATATGTAAGATTATTTGATTAAAATATATTTTATTAAGAAAAATTCAAAATTTCACTACAGCTTTAGAATAAAAAGAAGTCATTTTAATATTTAACAATAATTTTAAAAAGACAAGAAACTGAAATTGTGTAAACATTTTTCATATATGTATATATATATATATATATATATATATATATATATATATATATATATATATATATATGTATATATATATATATATATATATATATATATATATATATATATATATATATATATATATATATAATGCAATGCTTTAATTTATAACAATTTTTTTTCGTTGTGGTTGTTGAAAAAATATATTGTATATTTTTTAATATTTATGAATATTTTTCACTAAAAAAAAGTGTTATTAGTCTTTTCTCGTTTCTTTTTAATTAAATATATTTGATACTCGTATTTTTATACATGTAACATTTTTATGAAATAATTTTAATTTACCATAAATTTTATGTGACCTCTTTTATTTTATAATTATAATTAACAATTCGGCAATTTTACAACTATATTTTATATATATTTAAACTTTTTAATGCAAATAAAAACACTGTAATAATTTTATAGGTGCAAAATATAAATGAAAAAAAAAATTTTTCCATTGCACGGTCAATAATGGTAATGCGATTTTATTTTAGGTTAGGACCAAATCCGGCTTTGACAAGATGGTTTTGAGGGCTGTTTTAGAGAGATTTTCGATAACACTTCGAAATATCGATCAAACAATTCAAAGGGCAATATTCGGACGACCTTTTCCTCCACCAGGTATCCTACATTATGTTAATAGTCAATTTTACAAGTTTTCAGTTTATTCATGCAAACCTAACCTAAATAAATACTCTATCATTATTTTTTTAGAACATTATGTACATGCATTTATTTTATAACAACGAATACACAAAATAACAAATAATGTGAAATTATAGATTCGCTTCATTTATACATCAATTTTTATTTTTATTCTATTTGGTTATACAATTTAAAGAAATATTGTTTTTTTCTATATGTTTGTTGTTTTGTTTTATTATGTTTTAACTTAATATATAATCGTTTGATATAAATATCTTATCTAATTTTCTAAATTTCTCATTCAGGAAATATTCTATAATATATTGCTTTCTATGCTTAAACTAAAATTTGTATTTCCTTAAGTATTACGTTTTTCTAGTACAAATTTTATTTAAATATATGTAATAACTATTACGCGTATATTTTATTTAATTGTTTTTTTTAGCATTAGCATTTGATTATGTTGAATCACAAACTACAATAAGCGACAGGCCTAAATTTACCTTAAGTGATATAATTGGTGATGGATTTTTATTTGCCGTACCAAAATCAAGACGCACGATAGAAAAACGGCTCAGACGTAAATTTGGTGTTAAAAAATATAACTACAAAATGCTTATTCCTAAAAATAATTTAAGAGTTTGTAATACGTGTGGTTCAGATCACGAAGTCGGTGTGTTATGTCGTAAGTATAATTACAATAAATCAATTAAGGCTTTTAAAGTTTAAACTAAATTATTTTATTAATTATAATAAAATATTGAAATATATAGTGATAATTTTCATTTTAGCAACTTGCTATAAAAGGATTATGGATGAGACAAAGGAAATGCAAGAACAAATTGCTGAAAAACTAGAATTGAAACCAATTGAAAATGAAGTAATTGTGCTTTACGAGGGTGAAAAGCTAGATGAAGTTAGTATATCACACACACACACACTCACACACACACACACACACACACACACACACACACACATATATATATATATATATATATATATATACGTTATTTTTTCATATTTCAATTTAATTATTAGGTTGGAGAATTTTGGAATGGAAAGCGTATTGTTGAAATGAAAAAGGCCAGACCTGCATGGTTTAGTAAAAACTTGTTACAAAAATCAACACAAAAACCATCTACATCTACTGATGTAAAACCAACAGATTTAGCTTAATACGCTAAAAGGCAGTTTTGTATACCTATGTTTTATAATTAATGAAAATGTAAACATTATTAGATTACAGTAAATAAAAGTTAATAATTAGGAATGTTTTTTTATATGTTTTAGTATTCTTAGTATTCTTGCTTCTAAAATTATATTCTTAGAATTTATACTTTCAAAAGAATTGTATATTACAATTACTGATTTGTGATTAGTTCAAGAACCGTAATATAAAAGTAGTTTTTGAATAAATAGTAAGGTTTATTGTAATTAGACAAAGATTGTTTTGATATAAATTATAAATGTTTATTTTTTGTGTCGTTTATTATTGTATACATATTAAGTATAATAAAATAATCACAATCGCAGTTGTTTACAATTGCGATAATACTATATATAATTTTATATATTTATACATTACATTTGGAATTTGGAAGTATTTAAGTTTAATATTAAAATAATCACAAATCTTATCTTTAATTTTAATTACCAGATACCCATATATCAACCACAAAGCCAACAGTCGCCCTTTATCCACATACGAGAAGAAAAGTGGTGATTATGAACTGGTAAAAATTGTACAAAATCGTCAAAACGTTCACAAACAATGAAATATAGATGAGATACAAGGCACAGATTCAAGTAAATTTAACAAACAAGAAAAACAACACTATAAGCACCTCAACAAGAAATTTAATTCTATAACATACGTATTTATATATAACAATTTTCTCCATTACGAACTTTTTTATCCAATAACAATGTTTTAGATGACTCAAATATAAGCAATAATAAAAATATTCATAACATGAGAACTTGACGTTAAATATATATTTTTTTACAATATTTTCAATTAAAATTGTTTCCTATTGAATTGACTATTGCTTCGTGAGTATCAGCCATCGAATCAAAATTATCGTCTGATATAAAATGACTTTCTACATGAAGTTCGAATTGTTCAAAATCGATATATATAAAAGATTTGCCACACATTGGGCAAATCTTTTTGGGAGTGTTATTTTTCTTTCGATTTTCTTTTTTGGATTTCTGCGGCGCGTATAATGGTGATTCATAATACATATTACTATCGTTAACAGCACTAATATTCTGCGAATTTTCACTGGTATTAATAATTGTCTCTTTAATACGATTAGGCGGTGGCAGTCTATCAATCATTTCATTATTAAACGATGTTAAACTAGTGGCGGTTCCCCATTTTGTTGAACTATCATGTAATCCTACATCTGAAGAATTGGTATCTATTTTTTCTCTGTTGGGGGATGCGCTCATCAAGTTTTTTGACAGATTCTTGCATTTATCGCATTCATTTTTACCTTGAAAAAAAAAACATTTATATTAATAAAAAGAGAAAAATAAACATTCTTATTAGGAATTGAAAAAATATGCAATTACTCGATTTAATAACTTGATGCATATTATTGGGACTCATAGTTATTTGGTTAGTGTATATTTTAAATATATGTAAATATAGTTATATGGCATTCTAATGCCATAAAATATATAATTATGAAGCAAAATTTAATAAAAATATTATAAACTTTTAAGTCGATTCATTTTAATTATTTTGCAAACATAAAAGTTTTAATTTTTAAAATACACAGTTTTTCAAAAATAAATTTTATAAAATAATAATTTATTAAATGATCAAAATAGAGATCGAGATTTAACTACCTAATTTTTTCGTTTCTACATTTTTCAAGCATTCTTTGAGATCCAATTGCTGTTGCAAAATTAGTTTCTTGAGATCGTATAATTTTTCTTTTTGTTTTTTGATAACGGCTAAAGAGTCATTAAATTCGTCTAAATAAGTAAATTCAATCGAACTTTCGTCCGAAGCCTTATCGTAATTTATCTGCATATCGACCATTTGCTCGTATTGATTTACCAATTCGCTCTTTTCCAAGAGAAAACTGTTAATAAGTTTGAGTGATATTTCGTCTAAACTATTTTTAAAGTCTTTATTTTCGTCTTCCAATTTGGTGGCGAGCTTCGAATCGGATTTATAATGCGTAAAAGTCTGAGATCTAGTCAACGGCGGCGGAGTAGAAAATTCTATTTTATTGTGCGACAGATCGGACGTGTCCGAAACCGCGTTCTTTTTAGCTTTTTCCGGTGAATTCGCGGTGGATTTAGTCAATTGCGATAGGCGAGACCACAATCGTTTATTTTCACACGCCACAATAAACATATGATGAGCGAGTTGCGATTTCTCTTTGGTGAGCTGTATAACGTTCGAGTTCAAGGAGTCGGCGTTCGCGTTCGCGGCGACGCCGTTGTCGCCCGATTTTAATTTACCGCATTGTATACTAAGTTGAATGTTCTCTTTTTCCACGGCGTTTAATCTATATTGCAACAGATAACAGCGCTCTTTCATCGTCTGCAAGGCGATACGATTCGCGTTTTGCGTCATTTTAATATTGTATTCCGACATCGGGATTTGAGTTTCCGTCTCCATAATAAATATATCGAACGAACGTTCCCAATAGAAAATAACTCGAATATCGCATACGCGAAAACTACACAATAAACGCGAACTGTCAACGCGAAGACGTCCGAAGTGAAAGTCAATTTTTTTTATCGCAACAACATAAACGAACAACTTTACGACCACAAGAAAATATAAATATATTTTCCTTTGAAACGAATATTTCGAGAGATTTGATTTTTAATATATTACTATTTTAAATTATTTATTCGATTACGAATACGTTTTTCAAACTGTAAAAAAAGTATATTTGATTTTTTAACGCTTAAAATATAAATGGATATTTTAATTAATTTATATATATATAGTTACGTTAAAAATATATTATCTAATTTTGAAATTATATTTCATTTTTTCATATTTTAATCTAATAATTATTAATGAAAAAAAGTGTACGCATACGGTTTATATATTTTTAATATCTAAAAGTTATTCGCGTTAAATATGAAAATTTATTACTTAATAAAATAAATAGTTTTTTTTATTGAATTTAATAATATCATTAAATATGTTTGTTTTTATAAAATGATGCGTTTGCGCGGCGGTCAAGTTGGCGACACTGCGACGTAGCGGCGTCGCAGGCGGAAAGCGGGTCGGCGTCGAAGCGTCGAGACGTGCGAGGTTGGTACGCGTGCGATCGATAAACGTCAGTGGTTGTTGTCGTCGGTCTCGCAATGGCGATGGCGAGCGGGCCGTCGGCGGGGTCCGGCTTCGAACTGTGGCGCGAGTGCGCCGCGTGGCTGACCAGGGTCGGACTCCTGAGGCCGGACCACCGCGCCAATTGGGCGGCGAGCACTATCCACGACCTCGCGCACACCCTTCGCGACGGGGTGCTCCTCTGCAACCTGCTCAACGCCATCGAACCCAACACCGTCGACATGAAAGACGTCAACCAGCGACCGCAGTTCGCTCAGGTCAGATGTTTACGTACCGTTTTTAAAGTTTACGGCGTGCACCGTATGTCGACACCCTTGCGCGATCATTGTAACGCCGAAGTTAAGAACCGTTTTATCAGTATTCAAAACGCGAAATGAAATCGTATCTTCTAAATTCTTTTTAAGAGTAAAAGCTAACTTGAAATATATAAAATCTGTTAAAAATATATACTTATACGCGAAGCGTTCGCGTCAAATTTCGTAGCGTTCGCCGTATTATTGCAAAATCTGCATGGTAAAAAACGCGCAAAAGATTTAATCGCCGCAGAAGAGTCGGGTTTTCTTATTTAATGAAATATAATTTCTCTCGAAATATTTTAAACGTGTAAATTGACTATTGAAAAAAAATGATCGCGTTCAAAGAAAAGACCTCGACAGATTATTTAGCTACTTAATACCGGTTAAACGTTTAGATTGAACAATAGTCGTTTTTACGATTGATCGTTAACGGAACGAATCGGTTAAATTATATTTTGGGCTGAAAATTTTTGAAAGGAATGAACGCGCACGTCGATTTGTGCTATTAACGTTAAGAAATTGAAAGGAACTTTCTAAACTTATAAATTAATTTACAAATTTCCATAATTAGATTTGTTTTATAAAATTAAATAATTATTTTAAATGAATGTAACGTATACCAAAAAGCTTTTAGTTTTTAATCTGTTTAAATTTTGAAAAATATTTTATCATATTAAATATATTTATAATTGTTTCTCATTAATGAAAATATTAAGTAATAAATTACTTAATAATTCGTGACGTTATTTTGACTCGTCTTTAATTGCTTGTCTATTTGTGTTTATACTTTATTTATACTTAATTGATAAATAATTGAAATTTTAAATGTTAGACATGGGAAATGGAAAGTTTCAAATGAGAACGAAAAATAAATAAATATTTTAGTAATTACTACAAATCCAAAAAGAAACAAATTTCATTTACATATACACACGCATGCGTATATATGATGAATGTATGTATGTTTGGATGTATGTAAATGCTGATATATGAAATTTGATAAGAACGAGTTAATCGTGTATAATATATTATTCTAATATAAGATGTAAACAATTTTGAAAAATGAAACTACTAATGAATCATTTTTTTGAAATATAAATATCAATCTAAAGAAAAGTTGTAAGGATATAATACAAAGGATAATTTTATATCTCTAATATAAAACTCAAATTGATAAATATATTTTTAAATTTAACTAAACTAAACGTAAACGCTTCAATATCTCCATTTGAAAATAAATAGACTTACGCCACATTCGAAATAAATGGCTTATATATATATATATTAGAATTTCTGAGAATGATGTAACTGACAATTTCTTTCATTTTTGTTTTCAGTTTCTCTGTCTAAGAAATATAAAAGTATTTCTTTGTGCATGTCATCAAAAACTGCAGCTAAAAGAAGCCGACCTTTTTGACCCGTCCATGCTGTTTGACTTAAGTAATTTCCATCGTGTCCTTTGCACTTTAGCGAAACTCAGTCAATGCCCAAAAGCAGTAGCAAAAAACATTGTGTAAGTTAGTTATATAAATACTTTAACATTCGAATTATTTTCATGTTGTATAATATTTTTTGTATTTTTTATTATTTGCAGAGGTTTCTCTGCCCACCGAACCCAATCTCAAGAAGATATATACAAGGATTTGCAATCTGTGTAAGTTTATGAATTCTTAACTTTTATATTAAAAAAAATTGGGCTAATTTATGAAATGATGAGTTTGGTCCGAAAAATACGTTATGAGTATACTTCAATATAAAAATCGTCCAATAATTTTTATTATAATTTAGTGAAATTTCAAACGCAAAACTAAATAAACTGGGATTACTTGCGTGATCGTTATTTTTCTATATACCTAATCAGTTATTCAATTATTTAATGTAACATTGTATTTTACTGATTTTTTTTTGTATTGTTAAAATCGTTAGCTATAATCAGTGCGAAAATGACGAAACAATAATAACGGCAAATACTGAAGATTCACCTTGGGTGCAGTTTAAAATACCCAGCGTGGTTCCATTTCAAGAACGTGTGGAGGCTATCTATGAGGATTTATGTTATGTTCATGTGCCTGCTCTTAGGCCAGAGGTTGATAAAATAAAATTTCTGATTGATATTTTGTTCCTTTTATTTTTCATCATTTCATTTTGTAAAATTAGATTTTATATTGTTATTTGGACGTTTTATTATTTTCGTTTGATAAACTGTTGTTTTATATATTATTATTTATTTATTTTTTGTTATTATTTTCTTTTTACGCATGCATATTAATTATTTATTTTTTTCGTTTTATCTTTTCTTTTGTTAGAGCACCTCCTAGACCAAAAAAGAATATTATTTTTCCTCATGAAGATGTAACTGAATATGCAAGTTATTGTGCGCAAATTCGTGATGAAGAAATATACCATGATTTGTGTGCGGTTAAAAGTTCAACAAGAACTAGTAATAGACAGAATCATCATACTGAGCGCAATGCACATGTGTTTTCTGGTTCAAGAGAGGTTGCTTTATCAGTATGAAAATTGTTTTTATTTTTATATTTTTATTTTTATTAACAAAATTTTATATATATATATATATATATATATATATATATATATATATATATATATATATATATATATCAATTCTTTTTATTAGATAGAATATTATAAATATATATTTGAAATGACTTTATTTTTTTGTAATTAATAATCATTTACAGTTAGCGACGTCAACTCATAGTTTGGAAAAGAGAGATTATGTCATTAGAGAACTTGTAGATACAGAATCAAATTATGTGGATGTACTTGGAAAAATTGATAAATATTTTATTAAAGTTTTATCTTCAATGATGAAAATGCATGATATTCAAGTTATATTTTATGGAATTAAGGTTTTTTACAATTTTATTATCTTTAAAAATTAAATTCGAAGTTGTAATATAACAAAAATTAATTGATATATTTCTTTCAGGAATTATTCGATATACATGCTGGATTTTTGAAACAATTACAACGTGCCACAGCTATTACTACTGGCGGTGGTTCTGGTGCTCTTCGATTGGGTGATGTTTTTCTGTCATGGCGTGAACGGTTTCTTCTTTATGGTGACTATTGCAGCAATTTAACTGCAGCTCAAGATACATTGAAGTCTTTATGTCAGAGAGACGATGTCTTTGCTAAAAAATTAGCTGTAGGTTTTTTAGCGAATTTTAGTTTTTCTTTTTTTTTCTTTTATATTTATTAATTTTTTTTCACTATTTCAGAAATGCCAAAAAGAACATAGTGATGGACGTATACAATTACGAGATATATTATCAGTGCCAATGCAAAGAATATTAAAATATCACTTATTATTAGACAAATTAGTACAGGAAACACAACCAGTATGTATCATTTTATTTCTTGAATATCGATCTATAAATCCTAAAGTGGTTTGTGGACTTTATATTAAGAAGCCATTATATTATTATTGCACTATTTATATCAGTGTCGTATTTTGCTTTTAGAATCATGAAGATTTTAGAGGTCTCGAAAGGGCGAAAGAAGCCATGGTTGATGTTGCACAATATATAAATGAAGTAAAAAGGGATAGTGAAGTTCTTGTATTACTGAATAATGTTCGGGTAAATATTATAAAAGAGAAACACTTCTTATTAACTTTTTATATGTAACATGAAATTGATTTCATTAATTGAACAGGAGAGTATACAAGATTGGGAATTACCAGCAGGAACTCATTTAGCAGATTACGGTCGACTTCTTTTTGATGGTGAATTACGAATTAAAGCACATGATGATCAAAAATTGCGCTCACGTTATGTTTTCGTTTTCGATAAGGTTATGGTTTTATGTAAAGCTGTTAAGGTAATTAATATAATATTGTTATTTGTTTTTTTTTTAATAATCGTATAAGCGACAAAATAAATTGAAATCCATTTTTAAAGGAAAACCAGTATTCATTCAAGACAGTGATAAAATTAAACGAATGGCGAGTGGAAGACGATTCTAGAATAGGAGAAGTGGGTGGCGGTGGCCGTTGGACAGCTCGTTGGTTTTTAGTGCATCGTTCTCAAGGTGGTGCTTTTACTTTATATGCTCGTAACGATGATGCACGTCGAAGGTGGATTGCCGCCATCGAAGAAGCTCTGTAAAAATTTTGTTTCAATTTCTATTTTAATATTTTTATATTATATTTATTATGATTAAATATGATTTCTACCAATTTTTATTCATTCAGAGATAACTTAGAACCTGCTAGTTGTCGCAATACTGATCATAAATTCATCTTAAACACGTTTGATAAACCTGTAACATGTCATCATTGTTCTAAATTTTTGAAAGGTCGAATTTTTCAGGTAAATTTCAATAATAAATATATTAATCATATATGTGGAAAAGTTTAATACATCTATTTATATATTTAGGGTTATTTATGTACAGTATGTGGTAGTAGTGTTCATAAAGCTTGTATTGTTTTATCTGGACGATGTGGTATACCACCTCCTGCTCCTCCACCTCCACCTCTAGCTCTTGCCAATTCACCTTCGCCAGATCATGCCTTACATTATTATATGTGGTTTGTATTATTATTTATATTGCGATTTTGTCGTACATAAAAAATAATGAAAGAAATTTTATTTTAAGCATGCGTTTTACAGGTTTGTTGGTGAAATGGGACGAGAGGTTGCCACGTCTCGATTAGAACGTCGTATTGATGGAACATTTTTACTCAGAGTGAGACCTCATCCTTCACAGAATCCTAATGACACTCATTTTGCACTTAGTTTAAAGTATATATTTAATTATTTAATGTTAATAATATATGATATTTATTTTCATCACATTTTCATTTTGTTTTTAGAACTGATAATACTGTAAAACATATGAGAATATGTAAAAGGCCAATCGATTCTATTCCGCATTTCTACTTGTCAGAATCCAGATTCTTCCGCAGTGTTATCGAATTAGTGTCTTATTATGAGAAGACAAGTCTTGTAGAAAATTTTGTAGGGTAATGCAGTTTTATTGTTAATTATTTTTATACATATAAATATTTATATATTCTATTGGTAACATTTAACTATTATTTTTATAACATTATCTTACTTTTTTATGTTTAACTTCAAAAATCTTTTTTTTTTTATTAATTTTATGTGTATGTTTTCGTAGATTGAATGTTGTTCTTCGTTGGCCGTTTCGAAGAGTTGTAGCTACAGCAACTCACGATTTTCGTCCGGCTGAAACTGGACAGTTACCATTGCATGTTGGAGCAAAAATCTTAGTTTTAAGTAAAGAAGGTGATTCTCGTGGCTGGTGGAAAGGTCGTTTACTCGACAGGGTACGCTAAAATTTATTTTATCTTTCTCCAAATATCTTTAAAAAGATCTGTTATGTTTTATTTGCATTTTTTTTCATTTTAGAATTCAGATTTTCAATCGGGTTTCTTTCCCAAAGACTGCGTTCGAGAGGATCCTGAATTTTTAGGAAACTTGGATTAATGAATTTTTATTCATTACAAATGTGAAACGTGTAATATTTATAATATTTATTATTATCAATGTATAAATTTCAGTTGAAAATTTCGGAATACAAATATACATATGTATTCTTATATTTATACATTGCATGAACGTGTATATTGTATATTGTTATTATTTGTTCTTAAAAATTTATAACTTTTTTCGATTTCGTTATTCGCTATTTATAGTTTAAAATTATATTGAAATTTCTAAATGATTATTATTATATTTTCATTATTCGATGATATTCATCATGAACTTGAATCGATTGTTTTATTCTCTGCTCTAGTTCAATTTTCGTTAGATTTATTTGTATAATTATAGAAGTTATTTTTTTTTAACTTATTCAATGTAAAAAAATTCATTGTATTTTTGTATCAAAATAATTTTAATTTAAGTCTTAATTTTTTATTTCGCCCAAATTTGCTACATTGAAATTTACAGTCGAAACGTAAAGAGTCAATGTTACAATTTAATATATTTGATTAATTATATAGGTGTAGAGTGTTATTTGTTTTAATTATACAAGTGAAACGATATGCAAAGATGTGATTTGAAACGCGTTTTGAAATTTACATTTATTATTGCATTATGTAATTTTTTCGTAAGTTATCATTTTTATTGATTACATTAGACCAAATAATTCTACTTGGAAGAAAAGAAGGGAACAATGATGATTTTATCCTTTTTCAAAGATTTCTTAATCATTGCTTATGAATGAATGAATATAATAATTTATCTTATTTATTCTCGTTCTTCAATAACATTTGCAATATTGAATGTATTTTTCAGAACCCGCTTTTCTGGTTTAAAATTGAAAAATTCATCAAAGAGGTATTCGAAGTCGAATACCTCTAGTTATTCAGTAGTTCGCGTAAAGTGTAATTATATAATTAATAAGTCTTTATTGTAATATTGTAATTGTATGGTGCTACATAATTACGTTGTGAGTGCATAGAATGGTTAAACACGTTGAGTAACGTTGAAAATGCATTATGCAATCAATTTGTAAAACTGTATTTAAATGTTTAAAATAAATATAAGAAATGAATTGTCACATAATGTATCAATTGCATACTGATATTATAATCTGTGAATTATTATTATAATAATCATACGATAAGTGATATAAATAAATAAAAATGTGTATAATTGGAAGATGCGCTTGTGCCAAATGAGAAAAAAGAAATAAAACAGCGAAGTCGAGAAATAATTTGTAAATTTTTCTGAAATGGTAAAAATATTTTATTTTTTGATATATCAAAGAATGCGATTTTAATATTTATATTAATTATATCAGATTTTGATGCATATACATACGTCTGTGTATGTATATTATTATACATAAAGTGACTTTAATTTACGTGCCAGTTTTTTTTATATGTATATTTATTAATTACGTATGTATATGTATTTTAAATTCTTTCGTTTTTTCGTTTGATGCATTTTGTCACTTTTTGCATCCAGAAAAAATGTTTGTAATATGCATTTTTTAATTGAATTTGAATAATACGAAGGGTCAGTTCAAAAATTCGTTCTAGTTGAGCCAATTTGATTTATTTATTCCTATCAGAATGTTTTATTTCTAATCGGACTTGAAATTCTTTCAGAAACTCCAGTATTTCAAATTTCAAAAAAATCTCTAGAAATTTTATAATATAATATATAATTTATATTTTATAATATTAACCGTGACGAATTTTTGAAACAATCCTCGTATATATTTATATTTTATATATGTTAATACATATATTTGCTATAGAGAGAATAGATTTAAGTATATTTTTATTTCTCTAATGAATTTACTTAGAAAAAAAACTCATATAGCCGAAAATTGACAATATACGTCCAATAAATGCAAAAAAGAAGTAGTTATATATTTTTGCACTTAAATTTATAGATGGTTAATAAGTTATTACAAATATATATGGTATATATATATATATATATATATATATATATATATATATATATATATATATATATATATATATATATATATATATATATATATATATATATATATATATTTAACAATGCCCTTTGAAATCTTCCACTGCTACAGTTGTTTGCAAATTAATATTTTACAATTTTCGATCAAAGTCGTTTAATTGTGTAGATTTTTACCCTATTTGTAAGATTAAAATATCTAATACAATAGAATTTTAATTGGCATTCGTCATTTTCAATATCTACTTTTAACATGGTAGCATCTGTTATCCTAACAATGAATATATTGTTAGTACAAATTTTTGATTTTTTTTTTACTATCAAATTCATTCTTTCTTCAATATTTTATGATCTAAAAAATCATAGTTAAAACTAGTATTTAATTTATAAAATACATTTTAAAAACGGTTTGTACTTGACTTGTGTAGATTTAACAATATATATATATATATATATATATATATATATATATATATATATATATATATATATATATATATATATATATATATGTATAATATATGCTTGAACTATGAGCGATCAGTTAAAAATTTGCTTGACATCATATCAACAACTTATTTATTCGATAATTTTCTTTAATGCGTTGAAACCGGATGCTATTAAAGATTACAAACGGCCTGATATTAAAAATCGTTTATGCCGCATTTGCAACTATCGCTATTAACGTTCTTCCGCTCTGACTTGTTCGATCGATAGATTTAATAACTAATAAAATTATCCTATAAAAATTCACTATTTAAATAGTCATTCCACTATAATTCTGAGCTACCTGTGTTATTTATAAGTTTATTTACATTTTTTTTTAATTATTAATTTTAATTTTATTAGTACAGCTGTATACAAAACTTTTTACTACTTTTTAATTCTAATGCACTGATTAATAATGTAGAACTGATACTTTATTTCTGCAGCTTTCTGTTAATAATTATATTTTCATTTGCCTTAGTATTGTTTTATATTGTGATAATGTGTTTAATAATATTTACGTATGTTTATAGAAAAATTTCAGTTGACAGAGATGTATATTTAAAATATTTTTAGTATGATGCTATTTGTGATCGTTTCGATGAATTCGAGTGCATATCAAAATTTGATTCTTATTATTCTATTCAATTTAATAATAAAAATGTGAAAATTACTGTATATCAATGTCCATTATTCAATAATTATAAAAATAATTAAATATTTGTATTATAACATCTGTAATAATTCTTTTTATGAACGATGTGCACAATATACGTATATTTAATTATAAAATCATTCATCAGACAGTGACGTAAATAGTATTTTAATTGCCTTATGACTCGTAATGTGCATTAATTGAAATTTTTCTATACACGTACGTATTTTTTTTTAAAAAGGATTTAGACTGTATAGTAGTATAAAATTTTCAGTATATAAATACAAAAAAAAAAGAAATATTCGTGGATAAATATGTGTAGTATTTAAAATGAACTTTTTACATATCTTTTTGGATGTTCAAAATTTTTAAATGTATATTTATTTTGTCTTGTCTTTTAAACTATTTACATGTTCAACTGTCCACACTTTTAATTTATTATTATTATTATTTTAATAATTGTTATTCATTATATTTAATTTTTAATCGCGCGGTTCAATTAATCATATATCACATATCATCAAGTGTTTTATCATTCTGAAAAGCAATATTCAAAACGAATAATTTGTGAAAGAAATATTAATTTTAACTGAAGAAGAAAAATATAATTGTGAAAATTTTGCCAAAGATTTTTCTCACATCATAATATTGGATCCACATATATATATATATAAAGGGTGTTTTTGTGTGAAAATATATAATATTATATGTGTGATAAATGTGTAAAATGAATATTTATATATGTGTAATATGATATTAACTCTTAATTATTGCATGGATCCAGTGCATTATAAAATCTTGTAAAATTGTGTTGTGATATTGTTGTGCATTCATTATGATAACTACATGTAATTCTTCCAAATATTGTATATGTATTCATAATGAATATGATTCCTTTTTACGATTTTAAATCCAGTTTGCTGCTTTAGAATTTTGAAACGGAGCAAAGTGAATATGAATTCTTACTATAGAAGTGTTTTAGCTTAAAAATTATCAACATTTTAATGACACTATTTCGTATGTTAGCTCAAAAATTCTCACTTTTACAACTAATGCTTCTATAGTGTTGTATACAATATTTTTTTTATCGTAATAAAAGCATTTATTAATGATAAATTATTAAAAGCAGTAAACTATAATGTTTTAACTAAGGAATTGTATTCGTTATCTTCGAAATCTTCCTCTATATGCTCAATTTATTCGTTTATTTTTTATTTTTATCCTTTTTGTTCATTGAATTAATTATTAACGAAATTGTACTATCGATGAATGATAATTATTAAATTAAACTAGCTGATGATTAAAAGTACGATTTCAATGTACGTTTTATATACAAAATGGTGCTAGAAAAATGACAAATTAATGAAATATTTATACTTCTTAAAAACATTAAAAAAAAAAGTTTATTTAGTGGAGAGTGCTTATGCGAAAGTGAAGAATTATTTTTCTTTCGATCTCCACGAATTTCACGATGCATGTTTATTTTATATTGTCTTCCTTTATTTGTTAATGTTTTATTGATAGAAAAATTCTTCGTTATACTGTATATTAAATGTTAAGTGTGCACTCAAGTGTTTCTCGACCATTTTGATATTTTTAAAACAATCCTTTTATTATTTACTCCATTATAAATATTTTATCCAACGTAGATCAATAGTGTGATGTAGTGGATATATGATAATAATGATTAAAATGAAAAATTTTCTACGTTATAACATTTTTATATAATATAATATTTTGAATAAATCACTGTTGTTGTAGTTTTTTTTTGTTTACAGATTCACAGATTAAAAAAATGAAATCATATTTATATTCAATATCTGCTGCACGTTTAATTATATATATATATATATATATATATATATATATATATATATATATATATATATATATTTATATAATATAATATAAAAAAATGTTAATATGTGCCATTTTATCTGATATATATATATATTTTTTTTGTACAATTAATCGATGAAAGAATGCGATCGAGAAACACTTGTATATTAATTATATTATAGTTATAATTATATAGTAAATAAACGAAAAAAAATGCTTTAAATGTTGATGTATTGAATAGAGTAGTGATGCTATTTATAAGTAATCATACGAAATTATAAATTTTTGATTGGCCTTTTGATTGGAATCGAAATTTTTATAAATAAGGTCTCATTAGTGTTTTATTGAACGTTATTGAATATTGTCAAAAGAATATATACATACATACATACATATATATATATATATATATATATATATATATATATATATATATATTTGAAAAAAATGTTTTTCGTGCCTCTCGTTATAAATATGTATGTATGTGCACAAAGTGCGAGTACTTCACTATTTCTTTTTTTTTATTTAATTTGCCACATCATCATATACAAAATGATAATAGAAGAAAATTAGATATGATAGGTGTTTGAATAAACATTCACTTGCACTATTGATAATAAACATGTGTATTTTTTTTATTATTAATTAGATGATTATTTATTTTGGTTTATCTATAATATTACTTCACTTAAATTTTGCCAATAGTCCGATTATATAAATAATTTGTATTTCGAATAAAATTTGTTTGAAGTTAATCGTAAGATTTATATTATAGTTTATTTTCTAATTTCTTGCACTCTTATTTTCAAACGTCTTCCGAGTGCAGAAGACGTTTTTTTTGTGATGTTTTATCTGAAAATTTGCATTTAAAAAAATCGTTCAGTCGATTATGAATATGAAAATGAATATTGACACTCGATGGATCTAATTTTCAATTAGTACTACAGTTTAACTATTTGGTCTATTATTAGAAAAAAATGTTTTAATAATTGTTTATCGTTTATGCACGTGTGTTTTATGTATAAAATAATAATACTCTGTATTTTGATTTGTAAATTTTTTTGAATTTAATTTTAGTATATTTTTTTTTTTTTGTAGAATTGAATGATGGTAGTCACTTATGGAAAATAATGTAATTTTTATTGTGTACAATATTGATAATTTATATATTGTATTTTAAAAATTCATTTTGTCGATTTAAACAGGAAAAAAATATAAATTTTAATATACATATTTATGTTAATATGTATATATATATATATATATATATATATATATATATATATATATATATATATATATATATATAAAATTCGACATATATATATAAAGTTGTAAAATAAAAAGATGTTCATCATAAAAAATATTGTGAATTAAAAAAAAACTTATTTAAAAAAAGTATTTTTGTAAATGTAAAAAAAAATATGAAACTTAATGGCTATCGAAAATGTAAATCAATTATAATGTATGTTACATGAAGAAAGGACTTTATAAAAATTATATATACAACAAATAAAATTGAATATGTATTAACGATTTGTTTATTATTCGATCCATTTACTTTAAATCGGGAGTGCTGGAGCCGAGGTATATTTTGAGATCTTCCGGTGTCGATTTGACGAGTTTTACTCTGATAGTGTTTCTATTTAGACGTTTATGCGCTTCGTATCGATGACATCCACCAAAACTATAATAGTAATCGCCGCCTAATCGTCCGGTTATCCATAATATATCTATCGGTGGAACATCGTTTTCGGTATTCGGATCCTACAAGAATAATATTAAAATTATATATAATTTAATATTTTATTCAATTTATTCTGTATTTTCGTACTCGTAGTGTTTCTACGATGGATTTGACTTTTTTCTCATCAACAGACGGTGGTAACGGTCTGATTATTGCCGACATTGGCATTTCGTGGACTTCCACTTGATTCACCGTGTGTATGCTGGTCATGGTTCTAGCTGATAATTAAAATGGTCTGATTTAGTACTATTTTATTTTTTAATGTGTCAAAATTGAAGAATATTTTAGTATTACAAGCACCTGTCTTAATGTGTAGAGATAAGATTAAAAGAATTACAAAGTGTGGTAATGGATAAATCATCAATTTGGTGTTTAATATGTGTAGTTAAAGAATTGCCAAAGGAGAAAATATATTGTCAATAATTATTTTATAATATTTACTGATCTGCAGATAATTGTTCAGTGTAAAAAAATTCTCATATATGTTTATTATTTATAAAACTATTATTATTAAATATATATTTCATCTGAAAATTTTATATACAAATCATTCAATAAATATCTAAAAAATATCCTTAGGAAAGAAATTAATATATTAGGTGATTAAAGACGAATACGATTTTTTTGTTTTGAATACTGAAGATATATTGAAAGATCACTCTTCATCAATAATTTATGTGAATAGCCAATTACAAGTATTTTACAATAATTTTGAATAATAAATAATGTTGGCACAGTTTGTTTAGTGGCAGACAATCAATTTAATCCTTCAATTGATTTTATGCATAATATTTAAAAAAATATTGAAAATGAATAGAATGCATGAGGATTGTAATCAACCGTTCATTGAGCGTCACAGAATTTTATTTATCTTCAAATTACTTGATTCAACTAATTTATAATATTTTAGAACTGTATGTATAGCAGTATTTTTTAATTCTAATTTTCTAACCTAATAATTAATATTATTTTTTAACAAAATTGTTGAAAATAATCAGTTAATGTCAATTTATATATAGATTTACATATATATTTTTGCAGAATACTAAATTAATATATATATATATATATATATTATATGTATAAAGAGTACAAAGTTATTTTACATAACTGACATGTGTTGTCAAACACTGCTGAATTTGATAAGAATTTACAACGACTGCTGATTACAAAATGTATATATATATATATATATATATATATATAAAACAAGTTATTCATAATAACAACATATGTTAATAACAATAATAAAAAGTATTAAACCAGTATTACACAGGAAAACATAGGCCTTTGTGCGCGTCAAATGATTCCAAATTCGCAACATTCTTCAATACTCCAGAAGAATATTATATATATATATATATATATATGTATTTAAACACTTACCTGTATATATATAAACTTTCCAAATGCGGTCTCTTACTGTTATATCAGAGTTTCTACAACTTCTCACCTGGATATTTTTTAATAAAGAACGTCTTGAATAGACAAAGTGTGCTGGAAATCTTTAATCAATCTCTTTATACTAGTATAGAGAGAGTAGCCTTGTAAAACTACAAGTTGTTCAACTGTTGCTTTTTATTAAAAAAAAAAGGAGGATAAATACACGAATCAAACTCGTTGTAATGTAAATATATAAATAAAAGATTATATTACATATAAAATATTCTGTTAAGATATATAGTATTCACGTTGATAAATATTTATATTGATTACTCCTGTAATTCAGTAGAATTTTTCTCTGTTAATTCCAATAAAAATGAAATTTATATAATTACTGAATATATCTAGATTTTTATATTATTAAATAATAATTTTTATATTTGAATATATTAAATATTTGTAACTGAATCTAAACTATAAATAAGATAAATTTAAAAAATATTGCCTTTAATATAAGTAACAAAATAACTTTGAATTAAATTATATAGAATATGATGTTTTTTTTTTATAGTCAGAGTCACAATTTATTATTATTCACTGTCACCATTACAATGTTGACCTTATTTGTAAAAATTTGGTGAATACCTTATGCAGAATTAACGGTTCATTGTTTACGATGAGATTTTTGTAAAAAAAAAAAATAAGTTTATTAAAATAAATAACTCGAATTTTATTTTTAGAGCTATAATTGTATGGATTTCTTCATTTATGATGTAATCGTGAATTCAAATTAAGGTCAAACTCGAATACACGATTAAATAACAGAACTTGGCGCTGCATATAAAAAAAAACATGTATATTTAATATGCACATTTCATTAATTCAATTAATACGAAAATTTTACACATATTTTTTTTCTATTTCAAAAATGTTTGATATATGTTGTAAATAAATAAAGATAAAGTAATCTAAATCTTAAAATAAAAAAAAAAGATTAACGCGTTTTATTATCTATAATTGGCAATATTTGTGCTAGAAAATAAAATAAGATTATGTTGATTATAAATAAAAACAATATTGATTGAGATAAAAAAATTATATATAATTTGTAAACATAAAAGCTGAAAATAAAAATATATATATATATAAATGCGATTACAAAAAACAGATCATAAAAAGTGTGTTAATATAAAATGTTATATGTACTATTTATTTTAAGGATGATTTAATTTCAGCATCTGCCTTTTTCAAAGAGCGTATGGCTTCCAACTGACGTGAACGTATCCGGCCCCAAACTGAATAGTCTTGTTGACCGATTATCTGTGCTGCACAAATGGCTGCCGCTTCGGGATACAGAACCGTGCTGCAACCGACTCCGGACGGCAGTGATAAACTTGACCACACATCCTGCGAATATAAGAATAATATTATTTACATATAAAAATAAAATAAAAATATAAGCACAATTTAATTAAATCTGTAATACATACTAACAATCTTATATAAAATAATATAACGATAATGAGTAATAAATAATTAATTTACTTTTGATATTAAAATATTTTCATATTTCGTTTTATAAAAATTGAGAAGACGTGTAGTATAAATACTAAGTAGTTGATAAAAAACCTGTTTTTTTTTTAAATTTTAGCACTATAATATAAAAACGCAAAAATTGGTTATTCTTAAAAATTAACAAGACTGCCTTTCTTATATATTTATTTTAAATATGTAAGAATGTATAATAGGACAAAGCAATGAATGTGGAAAAAATGATGAATCAAAATTTAAATATCTATGGAAAATAAATGTTTTTCTTTAATTTCATACTTTTTTACTGTATTTTAAAAGATTAAGAATCAATCTTCGAATTATAGAGTATCATGAAAATATTAAAAAAAAACATTTTTTATGGTAGAAGCATTTCTATATGATCAATGATTACTAGTAAATATATTAAATACACATACTACTATTAAATTTTGTTATTTTTAAAATTAAAATAATGAAATAGACATATTGTAGTACTTGAGTTGTTCCAGAAGATGGCGGAGGGCAGTTGATAACAGGGCAAGAAGCATTTGCACCAAGCACTGGTCCCAAACCGTTGGAACGTCCAGCGACAGCTATTATCACTAATGTTCCAGGACGAGATTCTAATTCTCTCAGTGCTGCTAATGTATCTTCAGTACCTTTATGTGCTGATGTAACACGAACTTCGGCATTCAAACCAAAATCACCGCAATCTAAATATTTTCGCATATTCAAAATCAAAATGTCGTTCACAATATTATAAATGGTATAAATATAAAAAAATATATCTACATTTGACAATTTTCAAACAGTGTTCTTTGTCTGAAGGTGATCCCATCATTATCACAATGGAGTGTGGAATATCTGGCTTTAAGAAATCCAATTGATCTTTAACCCAGATGAAGTTTCTTTTCACAACATCCAAATCAGTTGATGTCACTGTAGTTAAATTCCTATAAACCTAAAAACATGATTTAAGATTTAATTATATTTTTTTATATAAAATAGTTACTTAAATTAAATTTCATTACCTACAAGTATAGTTAATTATAAAATTTTAAATTAATAATTTTCATAGTAAAAGTATATGGTTAATATTCTCTATTTTAACACTCGAATTCTTGAAATGATTTATAAAAACATTTAATATAAAATATTGGTAACATATTGTCTAATGATACTTAAATTAACTGAAATTTATTTCCAAACTTTGTAAGGTTAATATGTTGCTTTAGTTGTAATTAAAAATTCATTATCTTTTGCATACTCCAGTATCAATTTTGAAATAATATTGTAAAGATTGCGAAGAAGTCAGGTTACGATAGTTAGATTGAAAGGGGTTTTCCATGTGCCAATTTTCAATTTTTTCCAAAATCTTCTTTACGGTTATAAATTAATTCTAATATAATTATAAACATATAAATAAAAAATATTTATTACTTGTTTATCAACCATTAATCGTTTATCACCGGAAGGCCACAATCTCCAAGAATCTGAATCAATAACATCAGCCACTAATAAGTTTCCTAAAAGAGTAAATAAAGTTTATTAAATAAAAAATTGGTTTAAATAGTAGTTTAAATTTAATTTTCAATTAAAAAACCTTCTGTATCAACACCAAATTCAATCTTCATGTCGATTAATGCACAATTACGAAGGCGCCAGGCTTTTTCCAGAACTTCAAACACCAAGATAGTAGTTCGACGCATTATATCAACTTCGTCCTTTCCTGAAAACATATATAAGTTGTATCCAAGATTATATTATAAGACATACCCGCAATACAATATTCAAACCTATAGTAACTCCATTAAAATTAAATTTTGCTGAAATAATTTGTTCTTCAGACCATTGTGGATCATGATTTGCATCATCTTTGAAGAACGTTTCCTTAAAAGAGAAAATAAATAACAATATTATCGTGTAAATAAGATAAATCCAATTTCTATCTTCTGTGTAAAAGGTTTTGGTTACAGAAATAGAAAATATTCACCTGTTTTGGTGGATAAAATCTATATCCTTCAGGAACACCAGGATGTCTTTTCAAAAATGAACCAGTGGCTAAACGACGAGTCACCCATTCAATAGGAATCATTGCACATTTTTTGGATATAAATGCATTATCACTTGCAGTACCAACAAATGCTGTTTTAATTCCTATAAAAAAAAAATACGATAAAAATCAATTTAATTATAAGAAATTACAAAAAAATATGAAAATATTAGAATAATTTACCGGCAGCAGCCAGAATATCGAATACTTTACAATTCGTCTGATTTGATATGGCCGCTTTTCCTTCTAAATCATGAGCTTTGACACCATCACCAGCTGTGATTCTATCTTTACTTATCAAGATGCAAAGTTTGGGCGAACCTTTTATTTCAAACACTTGTTTGGTTTTACCTTCGATAATTAAAGAACCAAGAACATAATCGCCAACTAGAAATAAAAATAAATATTTTTGATACTATGATAATAATTTAAAATATAATAATGAACGATTTTTTGCTTATATTCAATTAAAATAATCTAATTATAATTTTATAATTAAATAATATATAAAGCAATAAATCAATTCTGATTTATAATTAAGGAAAATTATATATATATAAATAATTAAATACAATTTTTATTATTTTTTAATTGGCATGATTTTTTTTTTATAAATTCCATTATTTAATTTGTGAATATTTCGCTTGACGATTAAATAAAGCCCCCCTATGAATAGTTATGACCTATATCGAGATATTCTGACCTCTGATACTTCTAAATGGGCATTGATGTACAAATAACCAGCATTCAATTTATGATAAACTCGAGATAAGATTGAAATAAAAAGGCATTATTAGTTATCATAACGCATTTGGTATTTGTCTTCAAGAAATAAAAAAAAAATGTGTGTATTTTATATAGAAGATATCTTTCAATTATTTTTTTAATATTCAAACAAAGGGCAAGACCTGTTTTTGTGTAATTTTATAAATAGCTTATGAAAAATAACTAATTCATTTATCTGCAGTAAATAATGAAAAATAACAAACATGTTTATTGCTGCATTTTATAAATAGGGTAAAAAAACAAATTTAATCATGGGTTTACGTCAAAAGAAACGAATTGTTTTCAAATAATAGCGAAAACACGAATTATGAATCGTTTTAATTTCTCATTCAATGTCGTTTATTATAATAAGCTGTAAAAAGAAAATATTGACTGAAATAGAATTATTATATACAATAAGAGAATAATATTGAAAGAACAAAAGCATTTTCAAATATCTAAATAATGTTAGTTAGTTATCAAAGAAATTAATTTATTGAGAAAAAAGTTTTTTTTATCAGTTAACAGAATTCTAATCAACAAAAATTACCCAGTTTAACTAATTCTAAAAGTTTAACCAAATTCAAAAAAAAATCAAAATTTTATTAACATATTTTATATAGTTTTTTTTAGATTAATTAATTAATTAATTAGAAAAAATCTATTACATTAATCATTATTATAGAAAAATGTTCTTGATTTTTTTCACTAAATAAAATATAAATAGCAATATACTAAAAATTGGATTTAGATAAAAAAAAAGATTTCCAAAGAATGCATTAACTTTATAAAAAATGGAAATCTACAAAACAAAACTGTAGATATAAATATAATTTTTGTCTTTGTAATCACTTTTTAATAATTTAATACATTTTAAATAAATAAATTTAGATATTTGTATTTTATTAGTGTATACACGAATTACTTAACTTATATTGTTAAATAAAAATCACTTCAAACTATCAATAGAAAAGAAGTTACAATATAATATATTTCATAACTATCATCAGACATTTTTAATTCAATAAATAAAAACATTATTAAAGTACAATTGATTTATATTAGAACGTCAGGAATGTATAGAAAAAAAAATGTAACTCGTGTGCGTTTCGTTAGAATACACTTAGACCAATTATCTAAAAAAAAAAAACAAACAACGAAGATTTTCGAGGGAAAATAAAAAACGAGGATCAAACAAAATGGTTACCTTTGGTAGGATGCGACATGATATCGGCTGCGAGATGTCGAGGATCTGTTCAACTTGGTGACAAACTGAATAAAACTGGGGAGCGATCGCAGCAACAAAAGTTACAATAACATCAAAAACACGTGGTCCATTAATATAAACGCGCGATAGTTTGCCGATACGCGTTTACACTGGAATTTTACGTGACCTCGTGATATCGTAAAAGAAAAAATGATGTTGTTACGAAGATTCCAAACGATGTTCTGTAAAAATATAATATTTTAAAATAATATCAATATTCATTAATAATAAAATAATTTGTTTTTTTCTAAATATAAATTCATTTAATAGAACACAAGAACTTTTAAAGAGTTTCAATAATATACACTTTTAAATATATTATCTATATAGAATTGGAAATCTAGTAGATTTTTTTTAATGAAGTTAAAAATTGTATTAACCGTTATTTTAGTCTTAAATATAAAGAACAGGTAGACATATTTGATAATTTAAAAATGAAAACGAAAATTCATAACAATATATTTTACGTCCATTATCGATTTGCTCATAACACTATGGAAAACAATTGTAATTTTATTATCGTGCTATAGAAAATGCGTTATATGAAATATTATTGTGATAATAATAATTTATTATACAAATTATATTATCGATTGATACTTTATACAATTGATTTATATGGATGTTTTATTTATTTTTTATTCTAAAATTCAAAAGTTATATATAATGATTTATATGATTATATTATTATTATCATTAAAAATCGGTAATATTTACATTTTTTAAAGATAGATAAGTTAATTAAAAAAAAAATTGTATAACTCATAAAATGCGGGCCCAGTTGCAATTTGATGTTGTTGGATTGTGACTTGTTGACGCACCGCAACTAGTCAGTCTTGTTTTGTGAAGTGGCGAGCTTGTTCGCCCTTTGCTGCCGCACCACGTGAGTTTCTTTACATTATTTTTCTACTTTTCTTTCCTCACAGTCTTCCAGAAAAAAAAGTATATATATATTAAAAAAAAATGTATATATACAATACTTCTTTGATACTTTTTTACTTTTTACAAGAGTTTCATCCTCGTTTGACCGCGTGCATATCCTAAAATATGTGTGTTATATTTTATTAAACCGTAGATCAATGAGCACATGTATACAAGTGTTTGCCGCATAATCGTTTATTACTATCGTGTTTTTAATTTTCTTTCTTGTCGGTTCGGTTTTCTTTTTTTTTTATCTATACTCTATTTATTGGCATTCGTATTTTTTTATATAGTGTTTTAATTTTTTTTTCCGCTTTGCTATTTGTCCGTTTCATGTTTGATCTGCTTTTATTTTATTTTATTATTAACCGCATGCTGTAATTTAAAACATGATATAAGGAAAATCTAAGTTGATTTTTATACGGAACTAGTTTTGTATGTAGTTGAAAAGTTTTAAAAGTTTGGCGCCATTTTGTTTTGAATAATCGTTGATGGCAATGAATGTGGCAACATTTTTTTGCTTGATATCAATTTTATTTATATCAATCTTTATTTATATTTGACATATATTCAGATTATTATTTACTGAATAAATCTGTAATTTCTGAAAAAAAAAGAAATACAAATATAAAAAAATTGATATTCTTTCCATAACAATTTCTCTCTTTAAATTTTTCTTTATTGCTAGAATTTAAAATTTTGATGTAGATTGAATAGAGAACGTATTTATTTTTTGACAAAGAAATTTGAAACTGAATAATTTTTATTTTTGATTTAAAAGGATAATAACAATTTATCTAATTGCAGGTAATATTGCTATTCCAATCTGTTTTGACTTTGATCCTAACTCAAAAATTTCTATTGTTTTACATTTTTTTTTGCTTATATATATTTTTTAATATTTATTTTAAAATACTGCTTATGTTTTACACATTACAGCTAAAAATCATTTGATGTGTTTGCATTTTACGATTTTTTTGCATATAAAAAATATGCAAATAATAACTTTGCTTTAACTATTAGCATGAAAAAAATAACTATTATTTTATTTAAAGATCTGTAATAATAATTTGTTTCCAAAATATTTATATTTATTTATAATATGATAATTATAAAAACTTATTAATGATATTAAAATATGGGAGATGCATATAAATTAATTTTAATAAACACGCATTAAAATGATTGATAAACTTTTAATAACTTTCAAGTATTATTAGTGTACTAGAATTTTCAAAGAATTTCTTATCAGCAAACGCACAAACAATTTAATGTGCACTTATTATAATATTTGTTATTCTTCCTCTAAATGTTATCATATTTTTTTTTTCAGAATTGGTAACAAATAGCAAATGTGGTAAATATTATTTAGAAATGAGTCTAATCAAATCAGATAATGTCGATGTCAATCGCAATAAAACATCCAATAAAAATATGATATCCAAAAATTCAGCCAAACTCACTCCGGAAGATGAAGGAGGTGGTCTTGTTAAAATTAATCCATATTCTACAGGTAAGGATCGTTTGATAAATATATTATTTATATTTGATATGTCCTTGAATTTTTAGGTATTTTGGCATTGGAGATTTTGGAATATTATCATATACTTGTTTTTGTATAAAATATATATACATTCAACTCTCTATATACGGTAGATATGTTTCTTCTTAGCAAATGTGTAGAAAAATATTGTGAAAAGATGAAAAAGCTCCATACATTTTTCCAAAAAAAAACGTGCAAAAAATAATGAAATCCATATTACATTAGTATTTATAAAATAAAAAAATATATAAAAAATAAAATTAGTGTACAGTATAAATTCAATTTATAAGTACAAAACATCTAAAAACTCATATTGAAATTAGGAATAAAAATCATTTTTGTAACTATTCATCGCTACTTGATAACAAGCGTACGCGTTTATTATGGATTTTTATCATCAGTAAATACGTTTTATATGTATAGCACAACCGTTTGCTTTGATTTAAATGAAGGTTCATCGCAAAATTGTGAGTCAAGCCTTAGTAAGAAATTATTACCAATTAACAGTGAATGACTTAGTCACTAATGCATCTATGGGTATAAACCGACTTTTTTTTTTAATTATGAATATCTCCAAGTGTAATTTGTTGTATAGAGATAAGTTTTTATAAAACTCAAAATTGAGAATTAAAAAAAAAATTAGGGATTCGTGCTAGAACAAAAAATTCGTGTAAAAATGCTGCGTTATTTCGAAATCGTGTATAAAAATGTCGTGTAAAAATAGAGTTGGATATAAATAACATGATAAGAAATTTTAAACTAAGGTCAAGAATTATCATAAACTATAGTTCAAAAAGCCGTTAAAGATTAGCCTATATAAATTAATAGAAGATTTACATTTTAAATAAGTAAAGTGTGCGTTTGATGATTAATTGCGTTTTGGATAAAACATAGTCATAATATCGAAAATATTTTTTTATTTTCTCTATTAATGTTTTTATTACTAAAAAAAAAATGGAAAATTTAGCATGTAGAATTCAATTATCAAAGTAGAAAATCTTTAAAACAGTACAAAAGAAAACTTTTAGTATTTTTACTAATTATTAGAAAATTAAATGTTAAAATTATATAAAATATATTTCAAAAAATTATTTAAAAAGGATATCAAAGCAAATATTCCTGTTAATAAACTGTTATGCAATATTGTTGATTTAGCGAGGAGTTAAATTACAAGAGGTTGGGTTACTTTTGGATCTATTGTATTTTAATTTTTATTTTTAAGTTTTAAAATATGTTTACCTCTTAAGTATTATAATTAGCACCGTTTTTTTTTAGTTTTATCATTGTCAGTATTTATTTCCATCGAGCCAGTATTTAGTTTTATCATGTCGAGTGGTTAAATCCATATTTTTATCGAGCTGTTCAGGATGATAGTATTCAATCTTGTATCACCACATAAGAAAACTTTTTGAAATACATAGCAAAAAGCGTTGATGTACCAAATTTAAAAAATAATAATAATGCGTCTAAAATTTCGTTGAGAAATTGGCGACTCAATATTGAAAAAAAAAATAGATCTGAGATTTTTCTGGTTTAATTTATTTTAGAAATTGATAAATTTTGAATTATATTAGAATATGAACTGCTTCATGCTTAATAGTATCCTACATATATAATATGTAAACAAATTTGTATGCCCTTCAGGTCTAACTCACGAATGCGGCGTATTTGGTGCTATTGGTGCTGGGGATTGGCCCACTCAAGTGGATGTTGCTCAAGTTGTTTGTTTGGGACTTGTCGCTTTACAACATAGGTGATTATATGGATGTAAATATAAAGCGGTTATTATTTGTTATATTAATTTATAATTAAAAATATAATAATTCTTGGTTTAGAGGTCAAGAGTCAGCTGGTATCGTCACATCTGAAGGGAAATGTAATCGAAGTTTTCACATTCACAAAGGAATGGGTTTGATTAGTAATATATTCAACGATGAAGCGATAAGAAAATTGAAAGGAAATCTTGGTATCGGTCATACAAGGTATCATTGAGAAGTTTGATATCATTATTTGTATTTTTATTTAGCATTAGTATGGAATTGTTTTGGTAAAAAAATAGAAAAACAATACTTTCGATTTTATTATCCTTAATATTTAGGATATGTAGGGTCTGAGGCATTATACTATACTGCAGGTATTCAACATCGGCAGCATCGGAGGAAGTTAATTGTCAACCTTTTGTGGTGCACACAGCTCACGGTGTTTTGGCACTTGCTCATAATGGACAGCTTGTCAATTGTGATAGCCTGCGTAGAATGGTAATGTATTAATGGATTATTTTCGATTTTATTTATTTATTCCATTAAAATAAAGTTAAATGTACGTTTAGGTTTTAGCTCGTGGTGTTGGGTTGTCAACCCATTCTGATTCAGAATTAATCACGCAAGCTCTATGTGTTAGTCCTGCAGAAGAAGATGGTTTAAATGGACCGAATTGGCCAGCCAGAATTCGAAATTTGATGAGACTAGCTCCTTTGTCGTATTCTTTGGTGATAATGTTAAGAGATAGAATTTATGGTGTGAGGGATCCTTATGGAAACAGACCTCTGTGTCTTGGAAAAATTTTACCAATAGGTTGTTTTACATTGACATCAATTTGATTTATTGGATTTGAATATGGAGTTTTATAATTCGTGTTTTATGTTTAGGGCAAAATAATGGAGCAGATGGATGGGTAATTTCATCAGAGTCTTGCGGTTTCCTATCTATTGGCGCAAGATATGAAAGAGAAGTTTTACCGGGTGAAATTGTAGAATTATCTCAAAATGGAATACGTCACGTTGATCGTGTTGAAATACCATCTGATACTTATCAGGCTTTTTGTATATTTGAATATGTATACTTTGCAAGAAGCGATAGTCAATTTGAAGGTAGTTTTTAAATATTTTTATGATTTTATAAAATTGTGTATAACATTTTTTAATATTTAAATATTAATAGGTCAAATGGTGTATTCTGTACGTTTACAATGTGGTAGAGAATTAGCAAGGGAAGCCCCTGTCGATGCTGATATTGTTAGTTCTGTTCCTGAATCGGGAACAGCAGCTGCTCATGGATTTGCTAGACAAGTAATATTTTAAATTATTGATATATAAATTGAGGAATATCATTTGATATAGTCTCAATATATTAATTTAAAATGATTAAATTTTAGTCTGGAATTCCATTTGTTGAAGTACTGTGTAAAAATCGGTATGTTGGAAGAACATTTATCCAACCTTCTACTAGACTACGTCAGTTAGGTGTAGCGAAAAAATTTGGTGCTCTATCAGCAAACGTTGCTGGTGAAAGATTAGTCTTAATTGATGATTCTATTGTTCGTGGGAATACAATTGGACCTATTATTAAGCTATTGCGTGATGCTGGCGCTAAGGAGGTTTGTCAGATGAAAATTTATTTAGATTTTTATGTAGATCAAGTTTTACAAATTATTTGTAAATTTGTTGTTAGGTGCATGTCAGAATTGCTAGTCCTCCATTACAGTATCCTTGCTATATGGGAATTAATATTCCAACTAGAGAAGAATTAATTGCTAACAAAATGAGTCCAGAAAAACTTGCTAAACATGTTGGTTAGTATTGAAATATGTTATAAAATATAATTTGAGCGATTTATTTTTAATAAAAAGACTGATCATTTTTTTATTCGAAGGTGCTGATAGTTTGAAATACTTAAGTGTAGATGGTTTAGTTAGCGCTGTTAGATATCACATGAAAGTTCCTGGTGGAGGTGCTGGAGGTCATTGTACAGCTTGTTTGACTGGTGATTATCCAGGCGGATTGCCAGATAATTTAGATTGGTAGCTTTTATGATCTTATATAAGTAAAGTAATAGACGAGAATTATATTTTTGTAATAGAAATATATATGCATATATATATATATATATATATATATATATATATATATATATATATATATATATATTTCTTTTATTTCGAAATCTACTATTTTCGAATGTTTATATTAAAAAAAAGTTTAATTTTTTGAAAATGAATCTCTTGTACTGAATTTTATATTGATGTATTTTGGAAAGATTTTTTTATGTAAATATATATTTCAAAAATAAAATTTGAAATGTTTTTGCGATTTATATCTTTAAGCTTTTTCACATATTAGAAGAAATACTGAATATTTTGATTGAAATTTAAAAAAATAAACCCCTCATTGTGTGAGGGTAGTGATAGAAGATAAAGAATTGTTCATGTGGACGTCGGTGAAGTCGAAAATTGAAGCGGAAAAGATAAACGTTTCGATGATATATTTTTTTAAAGTATATTATATAGAACACGATCAGTTTTTTTTACGATTAATAAGACACAATGAAAGATTATTTAATAGGAGAATATGTTAAGATTAATTTTATAATTGTAAATTAAAGGTCATCGAAACTGGCGATTGCCAAAAAAGATCATCAGTCTTAATAATGATTGTTAAAAAAGGTTCTCAGTTTTAGGGTTAATTAAAACACACAGATTTTTTTAATAAAAAAAATACATAAAAAGGAAAACATGATTTAAAAAAGGAAAACTATTCGTCCAAAATGAGGTCGATTGATCACTTTAATTATGCACAAAATGTAAATTTAATGTTTCATTTTTTCTTTTTTTTTTAATGTATTTTAAAATGCTAAAAAAATGTTAGTTCAATTAAAAATAAATATATAAATTGATTAATAAAAAGTATTTTTATGGTTTCAATAATAATATTTCAATTTTAAAATATGTATATTTTTTTCAAATATTTTGATAAAGAAATTTAATAAAAATATTAGCATAATTTCCATATTAACGTTTTTTTAATAAAACAAATGATATTAGTGTTGTTTTATTTCATTTTTAATTTTAAAGTGCATTAAAAAAAATATTATGTCAACGGGTTTTGGTTGTAATAAAATTGTTTTTAGGTTATAGATTGACGGTCTGGCGTCTTTCGTTGTTTTGCCGATAAATTGAAAACAATTGAAAATATGAAAGAAAACAGTGAAGTTGACCCCAAAAATATCGTAAAAAACAAAGAATTACTATATAGGCTAATTATCAGGTAATTTTAAGTTTTAGTTCAAAAAACATTTTCTTATACTTTTTTTTAGAAACATAACCTTAATTAAAATTAGTTCAAAATAACCATGTAAATATATTGATAGCAAATTATTTATATAAAAAGTATCATATCTATTAAATATTGTCATTTAAATTTTTCAATTATGTCTGGTATTAATTTTATTGTCTTAATGTATATTTCATTTTTCTATGGTTTATTCTTATATCTAGTAAATGTTCTTTTGTAGCCAATTATTTTACGATGGTCATCAAACTATCGGAACTGGTTTATCTACTGCCGTTCACGCTGATCCACCATGTCCTCCCAGTGATAGGTGAAATATTTTTAATTTTTTTTCCTTGAATTAAATGTATGTTACAATTATTTTTAATATTTAACATTTTAGACTTTTACATGTGATGATGGCCGGATTGCAAAATGAACCGGATGTAAGAGAGAATCAAAATTCTGGTACTGGTGAACATTTATTGGGTGCGGCGGGACTCGGTATGATTATTATTATTATGTAATATCAATTTTTTCAAGTGATGCTATAGTTATGTTATATTAGATTTGGAGTTTGAGTCTGATGCATCCAGTTTGGCACCCGAACCTGCTCTGTATGAAACGGCATATGTTACATCACATAAACAAGCGTGTAGAGCTGGTGCTTTTAGCAGCGATGGTCAACTTGTGGCTACCGGGAGTGTCGACGCTAGTATTAAAGTAATGCTTGTACATTTGTGCGTACATACTTTTTTAAAATACGTTATTTTTTAAATGCTTCTTTTTTTTCAGATATTAGATGTTGAGCGTATGTTGGCAAAATCTGCTCCAGATGAAATAGATCCAGGACGTGAGACGCAAGGGCATCCAGTTATTAGAACATTGTATAAATATTTTCATCAATTTTTGGTTTTTCATTTGAATTGTATAAATTTGATTAACTTTGCATTCAAGGTATGATCACACAGACGAAGTTACTTGTCTCGACTTTCATCCAAAGGAACAGATATTGGTCAGCGGTTCCAAAGACAACACAATTAAATTATTTGATATTACGAAGGCTTCAGTTAAAAAAGCTTATAGAACTATTACTGTAAGTATTATATTTTTACTGTAAAATGATACGTATGGTCTGTCTGTATTATCGTTTTTTTAAGGATGCAGAATCTGTTCGATGTGTGTCATTTCATCCATTAGGAAATCATATTATAGCCTCAACAACTCATCCAGTTATACGACTATATGATGTAACTACAGGTCAATGTTTCGTTTGTCCGTTCGCATCTCACCAACATACAAAGCCTGTCAACAGTATCAGGTAATTTAAATAACTATTGTGAATATAAATGGTTCAATTCTTTAATATTTCGCGATTGATGTTGTATTTTTATATAATAAATTCAATAATCCATTTTTATTAGAAATCGTACCATAATTATCACTTATTTGTATTAGCTATTTTGAATAAAAAGTTTTTTATATTTTCTTCAGAAATTTATACATGTATTAAACTAGACTTAATTTTTTATAGATGGTCTCTTAATGGGAAAATGTTTGCGAGTGCCGGTTCAGATGGTAGTATAAAGCTTTGGGATGGTGTGTCTAATCGTTGTATAAATACTTTCCCCAACGCTCACGATGGATCAGAAGTATCGTCTGTTTGTTTTACTAGAAATAGCAAGGTATTTTGGGTTTATATGCAACAAAGTAACGATTTTTTTTAAAGTAAATTATAATAATTCAACCTTTTATTTTAAATAGTATTTACTCTCATCTGGGAAAGAGTCAATGATAAAATTATGGGAATTAACTACTAGTCGATGTTTGATATCATATACTGGAGCTGGAACAACAGGTTTGAACTGCACTTTTAATAAATGATAGTTATAATGGAATTGATTTATTTACAAATAATTCTTTTAGGTAAACAAGAGCATCTTGCTCAAGCAGTATTTAATCACACTGAGGATTTTGTTATTTTTCCTGATGAAGTTACTACGTCTTTATGCGCATGGAATTCAAGAAATGCATCCAGAGCACAACTTATGAATTTGGGCCATAATGGTCCTGTAAGGTAATGTGGAAAACAATTTCAAGATAATTAATATATAATAAAAAATCTGTTCAATCAATATCATTAATGAATTGTATTTTAAGGTACATTATTCATTCTACAACGGCGCCAGCTTTCTTAACTTGTAGCGATGATTATCGAGCACGATTTTGGTATAGAAGATCAGCAACGCATTAAAAAGAATAATATATTCGAGATGGATACATGTATTGATCAATACAATTACAAAGTTACAATGTGTTAATAAATAATTTAAGAAAATTTTTATAATATGAAAGCTCAGTACATTTTTATAACTGTATTTTTAAGCAATTATTGCATTATGATAATTTTTTAAGTAATAAAGCTGTGTTTGAGATTCCAAATCTGATAATTGTTTAACAACTGGAGTCATTTGACTAACGTGATCCTAAAAGTAGAATATATTAATAACGAGTGTATAATATTCTATTTTAAAATAATATATTAGTAATTTACTTTGTATCCAGAACCAGTGTTTAATTTTTTTTCGCCATACGTAACTTTTCCATCAAAGTCATTACACGGTACTTTCATATCTTTTTCTATCTGTTGAATAGTTATATTTAAATGCTCTTCGATTTCAGCTAAGTACTATAACAAAATAAAAAATAAGCATTTTTCTTATATATATATATATATATATATATATATATATATATATATATATAACTTGTTTTATTGTATCATTATCTAATTATAACTTGTTTTATTGCAGTAATTTTCAATACTGTGCAGTGTTTCAATATTGAAACACTGCACAGTATTAACAATATAGCAATGTTTTTTTTTAGTTAGAAAAAAAGAAAATTCTATAAACGTTTTAAATTCTGTATCATATAGATAATGATATAATATTATTGTAATGTTAAGCATCTTTAGAGTACTAGTGTTTTAAAGAATAATTTTAATATATAATTAATATACTAACTCTTGGTTCGTTGTACCATATACAACATCCTTTGACATCTGTTAAATTGGTATTTTTACAATTTCTACCTCTGGAGTGACACCATTCGCCATGATACCATACCTACGATTATATAACGTGCAATATTTTGGAATGGAATTCTTTGCTTATATAAAAATATTAATACCTTTTCTGGAACACTGGCTACAAGACTAATCGCAAGTCCCATTCTTTCAGCTCGACCAACTCTACCGATTCGATGAACGTAATTAGATTTTTCATCGGGTAATGTAATATTAATCACTGTTGAAACATGGTTTATAAATATTTATTTAAGTTATAAGGAAAAACATACCAATGAATACAACTTACTAAATGGTAATCCAGTAATATCCAGACCGCGCGCAGCGACGTCAGTACAAATAAGAAACTTAGCTTTTCCATCTTTAAAAGTTTGTAAATTAGCTTTTCTTTCGTGGGGTTTTCTATCTCCGTGTAGACAGACGCAAGAATAACGTTGCCCCCCGACGTTACGCAAATAATTTTCTAAATTATCACAATCCACTTTTGTTCGACAGAAGATTATTGCTCTAAAAATTATAATGGAATATGATACTATACATAAGAGTTTGTAAATATTATTTCTTTATTACATTATATACGGTTCTTTTATATGTTTAAGATATTGTAGAAGAGTGCAGTTAGTTTTAAGTATTATCAAACAATGAAGTATTTTCTTAGAACAAAAATTACCTATCCATTTTATGTTCATCAATTGCTCTAATACAATAATCGCCTTTGAGTATTTTTACTGCTTCTGAAAGACATTCAGCACTGCTAACACCAGGACGTACATTGTCATATTCGTGAACGCCATCAGTTTTTATTTGTCTATAATACAACAGTTGTATAAATACAAGTTGAGACACGTAATAAACATGACTAATATAATTATAGTGTTACCTTCTAGCATTCTCCCAACTACGGTCTTTTTGAGGATCTACCATAACAACGCAATGATGTACTGTTTCTGGAACGGCGTCTTCACCTTTTAAATCAACCCATGTTGGAAAATGCATTAATTTATCCTATAATTAAAAAAAATCTATATAGCTTTTATTAAAACATAAAAAAAAAAGAAATTGATAGTCAGTCTTACAGCCATTTTTTTGACTTCAAAAGCGTGCAAAGTAGCTGAACAAACGATCATTTGTAATCGGCGACCATCTGCAGTGATTTTTGGGATTTGCCTATGTACACGTTCAATCATTTCAGTATAACCTTGTTTTAATAAGCCGTCTGCTTCGTCGAGTACAAAGAATCGACAATGCGTAAGTGCTAAATAACCTGAAAATAATATTAAAATAATAATTTTTTATTACTATTTTTATCTGGCAATATTTAATAAATATTTTTAATTAATGTAGTATTACGTACCGCCTTGAATTAGATCTTCGAGTCTCCCAGGTGTTCCAACAACAATATCAACCCCAGAATTAAGAGTTGCAATTTGATCTTTTACGTTAACTCCTCCAATGACAAGTAATTCACGAACGGTTGGGGTTTCCAGATATCTTTTAAATTTGACAATTTGATTATATGTCTGTTCGGCTAATTCACGAGATGGCTAAAAATTAAATATTTGAAACGATTGACACATATATAAATTTAAAACATATTATTTAATAAATACCTCAATAATAATAGCTTGCGGGGCATTATTTGCCGGTTTGTTATTGCCTTTCTTGTCTCCGGCGATAGAATTTTGTTTAATATTGTCTTTATTCGCTTCATTGAGCGCCGTATATCCGGCGGGCGGCGGATGCTGAAATTTTTTTGTTAAAAATAAAAACGAACAGATGAGTAGCATTAAATCGAGATATGACTTACTTTGAAAGGCGTTGCGCCAAAATTAAATTGCATTTCGGCATTTTTCAAAACAACAGAGGGAAAATATGAGGCTCCGCGTTGCTGTTGCGATAAAGTGAATGCTACGCCTAAATCTACACCGTTCTTAGTGTATCTTATTTCACCGTTATTTAAGTTAAGTAAGCAACCTACGAATAATATTAAAAGTAGTAAATGGAAAAAAATGTATAATAAATTTACAAAGAGAGTAAATACCTATTACGTCGTGCATTCCAAACGATTCGCCGTAATCGTCGAATTGTTTGTTATTAGATTTTTTTCCTGTTCCGCCGAATCCAAAACCGAAACGATCGGTACCCAAATTAAGATTTGCCTAAAAATCAAAATAACAATATATACTTTATATAAAGTATTACTGCAAACGGTGATAGTTGTAGTCGATATTAATTTACATCTTGTGTACTCCATCCGACGCGGCAGAGCCCTTCATCCGTGACTGTGGCTTCGTAATAAAATGCACCTTTACCGTGTACACCTTTGGTGGCTCTACATCCGAACCATTCTTTAAAATCGCGAGATTGGCAACGAAGACCGTCGGGTGTGACCGCAAAAGCGGATCCTCGATCGAAGAAACTTAGCGTCCAAGCGGAGGACGAAGTGGCCGTCGCTCCGCTTCCACCCGCTCCTCCTTTGCCGGCTGCGATGTCGCGTAAAGTTTCCCATACTATTTGCAGAATGGGAAGACAAAAAGCTCCCGTTTTACCGCTGCCGGTTTCGGCGGCCATCAACACGTCTCCGCCACCGAGAATCAAGGGAACCGCTTCCGCTTGAACATCCGTCGGAAGAGTCCATTCTAGTTCGTCGACGGCACGAGCCAATTCCGGTAAAACGCCGAACTCTTCAAAAGCGGTCATTTTCACGAGCGCAAACGTACACCGGCAAAAATGACACGCGACAACTGTCAACTTTGCCGGCTAATGTTGCCAGTATTTATTTCATTTTTTTTCTATTGTAAAGAAATTTTAATGTATTATTTTTTATTAATAAATGATAAAATTTAATTTTATCAAACAATGAAGATTATGAGAATTTATGTTATAAATCTTATAAGGTTAAATATTCAAAATATTTATGTAATAAAATTTGTAATCTACAAAATGGTATCAATATAATTCAATAACCATATATAAATAAAAGTTTATATGTATTGTTCTCTTTTTATTTTTTGATTTGTTTTTAGCAAACTTATTTAACTATAGTACTATATGAAGCGTTTAAATGGACTATTTGTTTTTCATTACAACTATTTATATTCATATAGATCAAAAATTTTATATTGTATAATATAAGATGTGGATTATTTTTTATAATAATTATAAAAATAAATTAAAAAATTCTAAATGTTATATTTTAGAATTATTTCAGATTTATACTTATTTATAAACGCGTAAAAATGCATTAAAAAATATTTCGTATATGGACGTTATTTTCATGTATTATATTTTTATATTGGAAGTGACATTTAACGGCTTTAATGAAATCGTTTTTGTTATGGATTTGAAACGTCTTCATATTTTGAGGGAATATACTAAATACTTCACCGAAGAAGCTAATTATTACCTTAACGAAGCTAACGATGAGTTGCAGTATATATTAAATTTTAATTAATTTTTTTATGAATCAATTTTTGTTCTCTTTATTATCAAGGGTAAATATATGTTTATGAGAAAAATGACATTAATTTAATTTGAAATAAATCCAGGTTAAATTTTTGCAATTAAAAGAAAAAATAATCAAACGTTTAAATAAAAAAAAAAACAATATTTATTTAGTATTAATATAAAATTAAATTTGATCTGTTATTTCGCTAACTTGCATCTGGGTTTATTCTAAAATTATATTTGTTTTTTTATATTCGTTTATTGTACATTTATAGTTTATGTTTTATTTTTTAGATCAATCATTTCGATGAAATCTTATTATGATAAGCCTGGTCAAAGGCTTCAATATGAAACTTGGAAACGTCGCAACGATTCGCGTCAAATCACATCAAATTTAAAAAATGATAATTCACTTTTAAATGCGTCAACAAGCACTAAAATAATTCGTCCATATATTTCTACGCAGGCATATAATCAACGAAAACCAAATACTAAATCAACTTTTAATAAGCTAATTGTTTCAGAAGGATATAGAAGTAGTAATGAAAAAAGGAAATTGAAACAAAACACTCAGACAAAGTTCTATCATCGTGATTATCCATTTACTAAAAGAAATGATTTTGACTCAACATTTGTAGATAACGGTTCAGCATCGTATAAAAATGGATCTAATATTAGTTTATTTTCTAAGAGTGATAGTGAAGACAATGTGAGTACTTTTCAAAATACTGATGATTTTTTTTTAAATAAATGTACAGTTGATGATTTGGAAACAATTAAAAACTTTAGAGATCATAATTATTTTGAATGCCATTCGATTAAACCAAGATTGGATAAAGAGTTGTATACGAGGAAACCTCATACTTGTCGCCATAATTTCATTATGAACGATAGATTATATCCGGAGCCTGTATATGCTGATCATCAAAAAAAAAGTAGATGTAGTGATTGTCATTTGCCTCTTTCAGTGCAGTCTGAAACGTCCGATGATGCATTTTCAGAAAAAAATGGGAGAAAAATTAAAACAGTTCATTTATGTCAATTTCAAGATTTAAAAACTAGTAGAGATTTTGATGATTCGTATTTGGACGACGAAAATGATTATTCACAAAGAAAAATCAGTAAAAATAGGACGCCTCCTGAAATATTGCTAAAGATTCCTTATGAAAATTTTTCAAAAATACCGCAACATAATTTTAATATATCAGGTCCTAAAAAGAAACATGGGATTTTTAATATATCAAGTTCATCTCTGACAAAATTCATTAATAAACAAAATGAAGAAACGCCTTCTGATTCATTGGCTTTGCGTTATCAGAAAAAGTATAAAAGATGATGTTTTATTAAAGTAATATTGAATAATATTATTTTATAATTGTGTATGATAAATTTGCGAGTTTAATAATTACTAAATTTTTATTATATTTATTCATTATAAAATTCTAATTTCACTCTTATTTTATATTTTTAATTTATTTGTTTATTCTCATTGTAACATTTTTATCAAAATTTAAATTAATTAATTTGATGACTATTAAGATCGCCAAGATCTTAAATAAATCAATAATTCTCAAATGCATAAAAAATAATTTATTTTTTTATTTTCTAATAATAAAATAAAAAGTATTGTTTTTATTGTAAATTTTGCATGAAATAAATTGTGTGTATTCAGTTGTATTTATATATTTGTATAATATTACAATATTGCTTTCAGAAACACAAGAAATAAATAATATATTTGAGTGTACATGCAATAGAAAGAAAAGAATAGAAAACCCTTTACCTAAAAATTATTAAAAAAAATACAAAAAAATATTATAATACTAATATTGCCTTAGTCAATGTCTAAATTTTGAAAACTAGTTTCTACTTTCGACTTCTTTTTTGACTTTTTACTATAAAGATGCCTATGGTTTTCTTCAGCATCAAAGTAAGGTTTTAGCGCTTTTATTTTTTCAGTATTTCTCTTGTGGAGCATTCGAGTGTCTAATGATTCACCACCAAAATCAGGTGGAACGCATCTCTTTGGTAAATCTTCTCTGAAGAATTTTTCTACATCGTGATCAGCATGGTGTAGGTGAACCTGAAATAAATTGTTATTATGATCTACATAATATAGATATTTTTATAGTTTAGAATAATACCAAATTTAATATTTCGTTTCTAAGAAATGGTTTAAACATCAGCAATATTTTATCGAAGAGGGGTATTGTATTCATAACATGAATTGCTTTTATAGATACTGGAAGTCCATCTTGTATATATTGACTATATTTTGGAATGGAGCTGAAATGGAAGAAACATATATGAATATTGTATTATATGTATATGTAAAAGTAAAGGACAAATTAATATTTATAATATTAACAATAAGTACCTTAAAGGGCATTTTAACATATGTCCGAGTTTAAAGCCTTTCATGTCAAATAAGAAAACAACACCTGGTTGTGGTCCTTTTTCATATAAATATGCATCTGCAATATGCGTCACAAAAAGTGTATTTCAAATAATTTGTAAAATTACAATGCAGTAATGTTATAATAATTATAATTGAATGAGAATAACCAATTGTCATGAACAATAATTTGACAGCTTCGAATGGATGATATCTCTCTGGTTCAAAATGATGAAGACGATAGAAAATTACATCATATCCTTCGTCTGTCTTATCTGGTAACATGAAGAATTCTCTACGATAATCAATGAATTGTATAGAATCATCAGAATATATATATATATATATATATATATATATATATATATATATATATATATATGTATGTGTGTATCTGTAATCTATATAAAAAAAAATATATTACAATGATTCCAGGCTCTCCTTCATTAGTTTCTCTTCACAATTTCTATTGTCGAAGTACTCTGGTGTATTATTTCTGATTGTATAATAGCATTTTATACATTTTTTTGTTTTATCTACATTCAAGTCGCAAGCACTATAAAATATTAATAATTGTTTTTCGTGTATATCCTTTGGAATGATGCACGACGTGTCTGAATCATTGATCCATCTGCTCAATTCAACCAAGTCTTGTTTCTTAAAATTAGGATTACTGACTAACGCTTCGTTATAGTCGAAATTAAGGTTTGCGGCCATTTTGAATTTTCTGTAATATTATAAAACAATATTTTAAATGATGAAGACTAATATTAATGGATAGTAAACCTAATTGTTATGTATATCTGATAGAAATTACATCAATGTAGCAGTTAATTTTTGCTGATTAAAAATATAAGTAATTTATTTTGGATACATATATATGAAAAGAAATAAATGTAAAATAACTGACGTTTGAAAATTTGCATTTCATTGAATATTAAATATACAAGAATGTTTGAACAGTTTTGAAACTTAAAATGGAAAATTTCATATATATATATATATATATATATATATATATATATATATATATATATATATATATATATATATATATATATATATATATATATATATATATATATATATATATATATATATATATAAACGACATCTCAAAAAATTGCTCCATTTATGTTTTTTCATCAATATATCTTCTTTGATTGTATAAAAATCATATACTTTTAGATGTTGTTCTCACAATATTACACGTTCCCTACTCTTGCTCTATGTTGTCATACATTCTTTTCAAAAAATAGGGATAACTTGTTAAAATCGAGACGTTTGGTCACCATAAATAAATAACATGAGGTGGACTAGTTAGCTTCGTTTTCTTTGAATGAATTATGAAGGACTCAAACATTCGCGCTGTATACTTTATCAATTTGCTACAAATGATGTTGAATGGTCGTTCAAGGTTGATTTAAAATGTGATTGACAGTTCTTCAATTGTATGGAATGAATTTGCTTTTAATTTCATTTTTTTTTTAATTTGATATTGTTGGAGGTTATTGGTTTTCCTGAACAGCACGAGTTGAAAATATCAAAATTATTGGATTTTTAGCATTTAGGAACGTCTAATACATTTGAATAAACATTGCAATTTTGGAGGCACCTGTTGCGTTACTATTTTTGTGAAACTCAAAAGTAAACAATGCCGTATATTATGTACTTTATTTAGTAATCGATTGAGTGTTTTATTATAAATTGAAAATATATATATATATATATATATATATATATATATATATATATATATATATACATAGAGATTTAATTATTTATAAATATAAAAGTTACTCCAACCTTAGTGTGTTTTCTGCGAAATTTCAAACTACGCAATAACTATATAAATGATAAATAAATATCGACATGCGCAGAATGAAATCTCTTCATCGACATCAAAATAATATTAGTTGTAATAATTATCCACTATTAACCTTAAAATATTTCATATATTGACAATTGTAAATGAAGTCCACAAATTTCGTTTTGTATAATTTAGTAATTATGTATTTTTATTTACATTTTTCTTAATTATATATGAATTATATAATTATAATTAAACGTTTTAGAGACATCTATATATTTTTATAAATATTCTTTCACAAATTTATATTTTGTAATACATTTATACTGGAAAAACTAGCTTTTTCATACTAATTTCTTTTCAGATGATCTTTTATCTCATTTATTCTGTAACTTTTATATATATATTTAATCAATCTATATTAAAGTTTCGTGAAAAGAGTTAATATTTAGAATCGTATATCTTATAATTGTACTAAATTAAAATTGAGATTTGCATATAAATTTTATTTTTTGTTTTATGTATTTTTCATAGGGAGAGGATTTATTAATCGATATCTTTTTTTTAAGATTTTTATACACTATTTGAAAAATATTCACTATTATAAATTCTGCGAAAAATACAGATAGTAGAAAAATACAGATAGTAGATCTAATATTAAATTACACTTTTTAAAATATGAACAATAAACAAAATGCTTTTCTGATTCTTTAGCTTTATGTTTTAAGAACAAATATGAAAGCTTAAAATTATGTTAAATAATTTTATATTATATTTTATGTGATAAAATTTATGTAATTAATGATTATTATCTTTTATTTTATTATTCTTAACGAATTTCTAATTAATTTTTTTTTGATATAATTTAATTGTTTATTCTTATTGCAATATTTTAATTTATTTTTAAATTAGTTTATTTGATTAATCTTAAGATCGCAAAAATTTTCAATAAATTAAAAATTCACCAATTAATTAATATTATTTTTTATCGTTTCTTTTTCTAATTAAAAAAAATATTTTATATATATTGTGGCTTTTAAATAAAATAGATTGTGTATGTGCAATTACATTTATATATTTGTACAATATTACAATATTGCTTTCAGAAATATGAGAAATAAATAATATCATATTTGAGCATACATAGGATAGTAGCAACAAAAAAACCCTTTCACTAGTAATTATTGAAAAAATAATAATAAAATAATACTAAAGAAATATAGGTAATCACCGTTACCTTAGTCTATATTTAAATTTTGAAAACTAGTTTCTACTTTCGACTTCTTTTTTGACTTTTTACTATAAAGATGTCTATGGTTTTCTTCAGCATCAAAGTAAGGTTTTAGCGCTTTTAATTTCTCAGTATTTCTCTTGTGGAGCGTTCGAGTGTCTAATGATTCACCACCAAAATCAGGTGGAACGCATCTCTTTGGTAAATCTTCCCTGAAGAATTTTTCTACATCGTGATCAGCATGATGTAAGCGTATCTGAAATTATTACATTATTATTAAAATCGTAATATTATACATATATTATAATTTGAAATGGTACCATTTTTAATATTTCTTTTCTAACGAACGGTTTTAACATCAACAATATTTTATCAAAAAGTGGTATTGCATTCATAACATGAATTGCTTTCATAGAAACTGGAAGTCCATCTTGTAAATATTGACAAAATTTTGCAACAGAGCTGAAAAAAAAATGAAAATAGAAAATGAAAGAAAATAAATTCGACATTTAAAATATTAATGATATGCACCTTAAAGGACTTCTCGTTATATGTCCGAGTTTAACACCTTTCATGTCAAATAGAAATACGAAACCCGGTTGCGGTCCCTTATCATATAAATATGCATCTGTAATATGCGTCAAAATATATTTATATATTTTTTTTTAACAATTTTTATGACGCATTAAATAAATTAGAATATACCGATTGTCATGAACAACAATCTAACAGCTTCGTATGGATGATATTTCTCCGGTTCTAAGTGATGAAGACGATGAAAAACCACATCGTATCCTTCGTTTGTCTTATCTGGCAACACGAAGAATTCTCTACGATAATCAATGTATGCATTGTATATAATCATTTGATTTTTTTTTAACAGAATATAAAGATTTCAGATATATATATATATATATATATATATATATATATATATATATATATATATATATATATAATATAAATATTAAAATGTTCATTTCTGAATTAATTATATAGGAAAATTTTAATAAATGCATATTTGGATTTTTAGTAATATCTGAAGTCTCCATAAAAATAAAATAAAATATATAATTACAATGACTCCAGGCTCTCCTTCATTAGTTTCTCATCACAATTTCTATTATCAAAGTGCTCCGGTGCGTTATCTCTGATTGTATAATAATGTTTTATACATTTTTTTGTATCATCAACATTCAAATTGCATGCATTATAGAATAACAATAATTGCTTATCGTGCATATCTTTTGGAATGATGCTCGACGTGTCTGAATCGTTGATCCATTTCCTTAAATTGAGCAAATCTTCTTTTTTAAAATCAGAATTACTGGCTAACGCTTTATCATAATCGAAGCTGAGATCGGCTGCCATATTGAATTTTCCGTTTTTATTCTGTTCTGAAATTTTGTAAAATAATATTTTAATAAATAAAAATATATAGTTAACGTAATTTTTATGTAAATATATCAATGTAACAAGTAAATAAAAATATAAATGGTAAATATTTATATATATATATATATATATATATATTTATAAGGAAAAATAATTAAAAATATATGTAAATTAAGTGACCCTTTAAAATTCGAATTCAATTAAAATCAAACGTAAAAAAATGTTTGTATAGTTTTAGTATTTTATAAGGAAAATTCAATGGTTATATATATATATATATATATATATATATATATATATATATATATATATATATATACATATATATATTGATTTGTATTTTAAAATTTAAAGGTTATCGTTTTTGTCACAGAAGTATTTTTTTTACTAGAAATAACATAAAATGATAAATTATATAGCAAAAAGAATAATTCTTATAATTTTCCTTTATTCTTTTTTTCTTATATTTCATATTATATTAATAATTTTAAACAAAGTCCATGCGATTTATTTATTTTTTTTAATATTTTTTTTATTATGTATTTTTCTATATATTATTCTCAATTGATATTTGTACTGTAAACTTTAATCAGACTTTATAGTTTTCGTGTGAAATTACCATTTTACATAATTATTGTTGTGGATTGATCTTACTTTTTGTTGAAATTCTTTTGCAATATTAATTTTAAAAATAAAAGTTTATTTATATATTATAATACATATTTATATAATTTTAATTTCATTATTAATATTAAAAATGATTACTAGTAAGTTGAGTATGTAATGTTTTTTTTTAAATACAATTCAAGTTTAAAAGGTCATTTTATAAGTTAACAGAAACCAATTAATATTAAATTGTAATAATTTTCATCAATATTTTTTTTTTAATCACGTGATTTGTTTAAATGTTATTAAAGTGTATTTTTGGAAACATCAGCAACATTAAGTCCAGAGTTAAAAATGAAGGTCAGATTAATTTATAAGAGGATATAAAATGGTTATAAAAATTGGCGACCGTACATAGATAACAAAAAATAATATAATAATTATATACAAATATATGATGGCATATAAAAAGATTATATTTTACAATAATAAAATATAATAATTTGACTATATATTAAATAGTATTTTTTCAAACAAATATTTTACACTAAATAAATATTTCTATATAAAAAAAATAATGTTTGAAAATATTTTTTTAAGAAAGATAATTAATAATCCGATTGAATTATAAAAAAATATTTTTATGAAATTTTGAAACCCTTCAATATGAAAGTTTTTTTTTATTATTAATATACATGGTCAACCTACATTAAAGTTATCGAGCAACAACTTTGTGAAAGTGAAAGGGAGTTAATCTTTTGAAGAATAAATCTTATAATATAGTATATTCTTGTTGTTTTAAATAGTTCTAAAAAATTATATGATGTTGAATGAGAAATGTAGATATTGGATTTGATAGATTTGAATCTATTAAATGGCGCTAGATAATATATAAAAAAAATAATTTGATCCGTTAAAACAATAATGGTGATGCAATTTTTATTTTATGTAAATTTTAATGCATTGAAGTTTTTTTTTTTTTAGGTTAAATTGTTTATAACTAGTTCTTTGAAACTATAGAAAAAAGAGTTTATCATAAACATTTATAAAATATTCTCATTTCGTTTGCATTTTATTTTATTTTTATAAATTTTCAACTTCAAAAAATCCAATGTTTATTTATTTTTAATTATATAAAAAAAAATCGAAAACGATAATAAATTTGGTTTTTTGAAACAGGATGTAGATTTTTAAGTTGAAATGTTTACATTTTATTTGTTGTGTTTATGAAATATGCAGTTCATGAAAATTTATTGTTTGGTATAAATTTATTACTGTTATACAAGATTGGTTATATTTATTCCGATGATTCATTCTTATTATTTCAAAACAGTATCGATTGTATTGAAATAATTTAAAATATTTAATTATTTTTTTTAATACAAAAAATATTTTAGTTCTAGTTAATTATTATTTATACACATTTTTTATATGACTTATAATTTTTATATACAAATAAAAATAAATTATTAAATATTTTTATTATCTTATCTTTTTTTTGTAATTAGAAAATAATTCGTTAAAGGGTTAATTATATTATAGTATATTGTTAATGGAATATATTTATAATAAATATTTAGAATTTGAACTTTCAACTTATATTATATAATTATTCATATAAATAAAAAAAAATGACATTCATCAACAAAATAAAAATTTTGATTTTTTTTATTTGCCGTGACAAGGAAAACTGGCAAAATTGAAGTATTCTAGAAGGAAAAGCCGCATAAAACATCTTATAATAGCAATATCTTGCGAAAATCTCACCTTGATTCTTCACATCGCAATGCTACATTATTTATAACAATCGATAAATTATAATAATATAAATAATTAATAAGATTTTTTTTTTGTATTAATATTAAACCGATTTAGAAAAAAAAATGTTTTGACGTATTTTTAATACGTATATAATTAATTTTAGAAACAAGATGTATGCATTTTTCGATTTAATACAGCAAAAATGATAATGAAATATAAATTATAATATCCAAATATGCAATCTTTGACGAACGAAGATAATATGAAGGTTTTTATACAATGAAATTTGTAAAGGTCATTTAATATAATTTATGATATTTTTTTGGTATGTGAAATTTACATATAATTTAAATGTTTTGTCGAATATAATGTAAATAATATAATTTTTTAAATAATGTATTCTTTATGCCAAAATGAAAGTTTGTCATATATATATATATATATATATATATATATATATATATATATATATATATATATATATATATATATATATATATTATTTTTTTATTTTTTTTAAATTCACTATTTATATATAAAAATTGGCAGTATTAAAATAATAATTAATATTATTATTTATTCATGGTTTATTTTATAGAAAATATAATGAAAATTGTTCTAATACATCATTTAATATATATGTAAATAATTATGTTGCTTCATATATTAATCAATAAACTTTATTATTCAATTATATATGTCACACACATACACACACACACACACATATATAATTTAATTTAAAATAAAGTAAAAAATAAAAAAAAATATATTTACATCAATAGATGAATCAGTTAAATTGTTTTACTGTCGACCGACACACAAAACAGATGAAAGTTGACTGTGGTTCAGTTTGCATGAAACAACTTAGTCGGCCAAGTTTTCCGTTTTCATCAGTGGTCCGTCAACTGTGGCCCGCACGCTGATGTAATATATTGATTTGAATTTAAAATTTACCGATTTATTATTAAATAATAATAATAATAACTTGCATACGGTTTATATAAAGAGCAATATATGCGTATCGTTTTGCGTCATCAGCATTAATCCGAATTTCATACGATATCAGTAATTAAATATTGTGTTCATTCAGGTCATTGATTTTAATTTATACAATGACAATGAAGGATATTTTTTTTTTATAATATAAATTTGTTTAAATTATATCGAAATTCAATGATTCGATTCGATAAATAATGAATAAATATTGAAATATATATTAATTAGAAAAAGATTGAAGAGCAACGGAATTATAAATTATATAAAAAATATAATATCGTTAAAACAAATCATAGAAAGAATAATTAGATTCGTAAGTCATTTATAATATTTCTTATTCAAGGGCGGTTTTTAAAATTTTCTAAATATTTTTGAGAGTCGATTTTTCATATTTATATATGGAAATATAAAATATAAAGAGAATTATTTATTATATATATATATATATATATATATATATATATTTTTTTTTTTTTTTGAAATTTAAAATAAATAATTAAGAATTTCGACGAATGATAATTATATTTAAATCATTTACAAAACAATAGTAATTATTATTATAATTTTTGCAGACATGTTCATTAGGCATTGTTTCGATATAATTAAATGAATTATGTTTTAAAACGCACATTTTACCGAGTGAATTAAAATATTTTAAATTACTCAACACTTAAACTTGAATACACATGTAAAATATTAATTACATTAATAAAATTATGCACCTCATAAAACGACACTTTGAAATAAAATATTAATTATTTTTTTAATGAATAAAAATAATTGTTACTCAGTCGAAAAATTCTTTAATATATATAAAATATTTTGAGCTAATTTATAATGATTAATATAATATTTTTAAAATTTCGAAAAAAAATGACAACATCAGATATACTTTTATTTTATTACTATAACACGTTTTATAAGAAAAGTATATTAATGTTAAAATAACTTATTTTATGAAATATTGATAATATTTTTAGGTACAACCAGGTGTTTAATAATATTATCTCAATATTTCAAATATATATAATACTGTAATCAAAAAGTGAGGTGAATTTGTTTAAAAAATGTATTTTTTTTTAATTATTCCTCTAAATCAATTTCACTGTCTTCAAAGTAATCCCCGTCCGATAAAACGCACTTTTGCCAATTTTTTTTTCTAGTCCGCGAAACAGTCGGAATAGTCTTTTTCTGGTATAGTCGTCAAGACCTTCTTCGATTCGGTTTTTATCTCTTCAATCGTGTCAAAACGGAGTGCTTGCATTGGCCTTTTGAGTTTGCTGAATGGCCAGAAGTCGCATGGAGCCAAATCAGGCGAATACGGTGGTTGCAGTACAACATGATTCGAGTTTTTGACAAAAAGTCGCGAAGAACCAATACAATATGATGCATTATCGCGATGAAGGAATCAAGAGTTAAAAAAACACAGAGATAATTAAACCTTCTGACAAACAGACGCTTAGCAAATATTATAGACAGTCCTACCAACCTAGGAAAAAATTACAATTTACCTGCTTTCCTAATGCCCGGGAGTTTTAAATGATAATTTTATCTTACTTTTTGATCACAGTAGTATATATATATATATATATATATATATATATATATATATATATATATATATATGATGTAAATTATATAGTTATATGTATTTTAATATAATCCTCTTTATATAAATGATAAGCATATTCCAAGAAATATTAATCAGGAAACTGGTTATACGACTTGTAATACAAAAGTGTAAATAATTATCGGCAAGGGAAAGTTATTCTAAAAAACATACAGAAACAAATCTGATGCAGTTTTGTAATAATTGTGCAATTTTCATTAGATGTGAGAGCAATGCGACTTTCTATTGACATTAGAACCGAGAATAGAACCTTTGAAGTGGATCGTATTTGGAATTACAGCAATAAAATTGAATATATAATAGTTAAAACTATGTGACATACGCTCAAATGTATACAACTGTAATATAAGTAACTTGTATAAAATCATATGTAATTTTTTTGTATGTAATTCTTAATATCATAATTAGAAATAGAAAAGAAAAATTCGTCAACAAATAAAAATATAAAAATAGTACATTTATTTTAAACTTTGTAATATATTCATAAAATATGTATTTTGGAATTTATTGTATTAAGATAACATTTGCACGATTCAAACATCGTAAAATTATGTTTTTAGTACTGCTTTTATTTATTTATTTTTTTAAGTATTCAAAGTATATTTCATTATAATAGATAGTTAAAAAAATGTATTATCTTATGTATATTCATATATTAATAATTAACTATAAGCGAATGTTAAATAACTATTTTTTTTAACATCAAAAACTTTGAAAGAAATAATTTAATATATATTTTTTAAATTGCATTATGTAAAAACTGCAATATAAATAAATGATTTTTAACTATGTTTTTAATGTGGTAGCTAAATATTTTTAATTTATTATAATGAGAGTTGTTAGAAAGAGCAGTTTCAAATTATTGCTGCATTTTTGCAGTAATAATTAATTATTAATTTTATGGAATACGATTATATAATTCAATTTACCATATTTAATAAATAGCTATATATCATATTAAAAAATATGAACAGTTGAAAATTTCTGATTTGATTCCATAAATGTTTATTATGCGAGAGAAAAAAATAATACAAAATACACACAATAACGTGTTTTTCATCAGTATCGGTCACATAAATGTTTTTAAAACACTATAATCACAATTATAATATCATTACAACTGTTTTTAATGTGTAATATAAGTCTTTCAGCAATACAGGAAATATGAAAGTGTATTTTTTTTATCGTGCGAGTTGAGAGAACTTTGTACTCGTTGGAAAAATATATTTGTAATTGGCGGAAAATATATGAAAATCTATTGTGACGTGTTTTTTTTGTAATTCGAAAAAAAAAATATATATATGGAATTTTATGCCACATTAACTATTATAATTAACATGTGAATGTATGTGTGTTTGTATGCGTAAACAATTATTTAATTAATTATTATTTTGCAACATTGAACTAGGACAGTATATTCGATATCAAAATAATTAAATTATTGTATAAAAATGGAACAATAAAATGAGTGCATTTTTATATATATAAAAATTGCATTGTGAAATTATGTAAATTTTAAAAATTAAAAACATATATACGGAAATAAATATGTACAAATGCAGAAAATCATGATGTAAATTTTTGAATATACGATATTTAATGAATTATTTACATAAAGTCTGAACATAACGATTTATATAAAATTTTTAAATATATTAAAATATAAAAAGGTTAATGTGTGAGGGTAAACGAGTGTATTTTTGAGAATTTTGATTGGATGTGCAATAATCAATGATAATTCCATTATATTGCAAGAGATTGAATATTTTTATTAAAATAATGTGTAATTTAAATATATATTAAAAATATTTTTGAAATATCTTAAATTATAACGATTTGAATTTAGACCGGTATTTATATTATAAATTAGGTTTTATTTTTATCCCCTTAGAATTTGAAAGGATGATCTATTTTTATATTTTTGTAGATGTAAATAATAGAAAATTTACTTATGTTTTCATTATAATCATAGACGAAATTTCAATAATAATAAATTCAAGAAAAGATAATAGTAATATGACCTATGAACTGCAGCATTGTTATGAAAAAGGAATTTTTAATTATCATATAATTCAACAATTATTCTGTCGATGACAATAGTAATATGAAAATGATAAAATAATTTCAAAATATTTTCTCTGTTTCATGGATAAGAATTCTTTATAATTATGATATAAAATGTAACGTTTGCAATATAAGATATATCTAAGAAATTTAGAACTGAAATTTAATTTTAATGTAAAAATATATTATTATTTTACATTGCATGCTGTTTATATATAATTTTGAATGCTTGTAAATATATATTATGAAATAAACTCTTTAAATAATATTATATTACTAAGTATTCCTTTTAATAAAAAAAACTACAAGATAACATACATGTTATATATTAAATAATGTAAATAATAAACGTTTTTGGTTGAAAATAAATAAGATTTATATACAAACTAGACAAAATAGACAAACGTTATTTTTAAAATTGTTTATATTAAAATATAACGGAAAAAATATCGATATAGACATCTGTTGGTTAAATCTTGTACTATAATTATAACGATTTTAAAGAAAAAGTCGAAGAAAACTAACCTCACTAATCGGGTTTTGAAAACATGACGTTCTTATGCAATATTTAATGACGTGATAATTTACAGTTTCATCAAGAATTGAATGATAATTGTGCTTATATATTATATAATCACTTCATAATGTTATTTATTTGACACCACTTGACACTATTAAACCGCTACTAAATAGCGACTGTTCAAAAAAAAAAATTGACACTTCATCTTTAATATTTTTATAGTGACATCTATTAGGATTTTATAAAATTTATTTAAATATAAAAATAAAAGATAAACAGCTGTATTTTGTGATAATTTTCAAATTTATTTTTATTGGTAAATTATAAATGTAATTATAATTGTGTATAGAAGAATTATATATTAGTTATAAAATATAATTATACATATAATAGATATACTTTCTGTTTTTTTTAATATTATAAAAAATTCAATGACGTTAAATCTCTAAAAAATATTTACACTATTGTCATAGTAATAAATTTTTAAAATATAATATATGCTAAAAAAACATTTTAGTGTCAAAGCTTAGTAATAAATAATAGTGTATATATATATATATATATATATATATATATATATATATATATATATATATATATATATATTTAAATTATTAAAAAGGAAACAACAGTGATAATTTAAAATGTATTTATTTAGTTGAGAGAAATAATATTTATTTACATGTGCGTGCATTATACGTGTGTATGTAATATGCACGTTATAAAATAGAAATTTGCAAAATTACACCAATATTATTGTGAAAATGTTGTGCAATTTACATGAAAGTGGATAACATTGAAAATAAATGAAACGAATTGTAGAATTGCACGATAAATTAAATTGATCCCATTATTTTTTTTTCTACAGACAAAGCACACTTTATTGTGTTAATAAATTATAAAACTAGATATAATAAATAATATAAATATTTTAAAATAGTAGTACAGACTTTATAAACGTGTATTTATTTAAATTAAAAAATATATCTTTTATAATGTATACATATTGTTATTATCAAGATTAAAAATTTTAAATCTATTTTAAAACGGTTAGAATTTATTTTATTAAATTATTTTTGATTTAATATTCAAAAGGTAGTTTTAAGAATATTTAATAATCTTTTATTATAAGAATTATGTTATAAAAAAATTCTTTCAATTTTGTTCTTAAATAGAATAATTATGAATTATTAGCCATTTTATTATTTTTTAATTGAGAGTTCTTTTATGATAAATGAGAGTATATAGTATATTGTGGAATAAAAATTTTCTTATCTATTATTACTATTAGAATAATAAATAATAAGATTTAAAATAAGAAAAAAATCGAATTTTATATTTATTTTTAATTTATTGTAATTTATTTGTGTGCAGTACTTAATTGTATATCATAAATATAAAAGTGTTATTGTATACTAAAGTTGAATTGTTATTATATTTATTTTTTTTATAATGTTGGTATACATGATTTTTGCAGATTATGGTAATAATTGATTGGTCTTAAAGTAATGGAGCGAACCTTCAAATTCAGTTGTAATTGTGTCGTAGTAGAGAGTGGTTGTGCCTTTTTCGTTTGTTCGTCTGGTATATTATATATATATATTTATTATTTATCAATATATTTATTATAAATTAAACCTTTTTTAACTTATATTAAAAAATAATATTTGAAATTTCAATGAGTATTTGAATATTGTAATATATTTTCTGTAAACATTTTTTAATAGTTTTTTCTCAATTTTCTATAGAAAGATCATGTTTCGAATTATAATGAAATTTAGATTATTATTATTATTATTATTATTGATTCCATTATATTTAAATAAATTATATATATATATACATATACATATATATATATATATATATATATATATATATATATATATGCATATATATATATATATATATATATATATATATATATATATATATATATATATATAAATTATTTATATTTTCATTGTTAATATGTATATTTATTGTATATCGTTTAAATATTTTAACAGCTAATTTCATTGTCATGAACGTTTTTTTTGAATTTATAAAATTTATTATAATAAATATTATAGTTTGTTTTAATTATATTTAATTAGCAAGAGTGTAATTAGGGTATATATAATTTAAATTTTTTAAATTATATATACCCTAAAAATGTCTGTTTTGTAATTTTTAATAAGTTACTTTTGAACAGTAACATAATTATTTTAAAATTATTTTATACTATTTAATTTAATTATATAAACTAAAATACATAATAATGATAATTTGAGTGAAAAAAAAATTGTGAGCAATATTAATCAATAAATTTTGTATTTTAATTTCTAATTTTATTTTTAAGTCGAAAATAATGTTTGGATTAGATTTTGCGAATATATATGAAACTTATATTTTATCGAATAATTAGTTTAGTAAATATATAAGATAAAAAAAAATAAAAGTTTTAATATTAATTTAATGACACGTTTTTATTTGATTACACTTTATTTTATTCATAGTTGATTTTTTTTATAAATTATTTTTGCACAATTATTTTTTTCACACCATCATCAAAATTTTTTTTTTTTTATAAATCAATAATAACAGTAAAACTAAATAAGAGTTAAAATCAATTAGAACCATTAGAATTTCAATTTTACAAATATTCATAATTAATTATATGATAGTAAACAGTTATATTAATTAATTTTTCACCAAATTAACATACTCAAAAGTATGTATAAGTATATGCATATTTTTAATATCCGGTTACAAAACGAGGTTCATGTGAATATATATATATATATATATATATATATATATATATATATATATAAGTCGGTTTTTCCTTATTTAACCGTTAATTGTTATCCTTTTACGTTTTATTGTTATTCGAAATGGTCGAAGAGTGAAAATAATTTTCATACAAGAGTTTCACTTGTTGTCGTCTCTCAGGTTTCGACTTGTATTACAAAAAGACACGTGCAAAAATATAAAAATAAACCTCGTAACAGGAGATTGCGAAATCCTCTTTATAAAGAGACACCGTTAAAATTTAACATAAACATAAAGATAAACGTGCAAAAGTGAAAACGCAAACGAAAAAATAAAACCCCACAATTTATTATAGCGGCGAAATCAAAAGGATTAATCATGAAAAAAATCTATCATATAAAGAAGATAATCGTTTTATTTAAAAAAAAAAATATCGTTATTTACATGTGTTTTTTTTCTATAATATATAAATTAATCTTTATTTCTGTAGTATATATATATATATATATATATATATATATATATATATATATAATTAATTAAAAATGATGTTCAAAATAATTGTTATATCAATTTTTTTATATAATTATTTTTAATTTAAAATATTATAAAAATGCCTTTATATATAATAAAGGTCTATGATGATTGTGGCATTGAAAATGAATAAAATTATATATTATCTATTTACATTATTAATATGATAGAGATTTTACTTTTCAAATAGTTATTGTATGATTTTTAAAATTTTTACATTTTATTTGAAATTGACGAAATTTATTGAAAAAGCGATTCGGTAATTTAGATTAAATTCAAGAACATTTATTTATTGAAAATTGATCAAAAGTTGAAATTTAATCTATATAATGGAGTAAAAATATGGTTATTTTTAATTCGGTGATGTATTATTGATTTTTTTTATTTTATACTTATTATAATTATGGAAATTAAAGTAGGGCAAGTTGATATTATTACCCTTGAATAAAAATAGCCTCCACTAAATATAATCAGATAAAATTGTAATGTGTTTATGGGGTGTGTTTTTTTTTATCATTTATAGCAATGAAAAAAATTCTATTTATATATATTTTTTAAAACAAAATTGATTATAATTTATGTTACATTGATATTATTTTTTAATATCGTTGATGGTTATTAATTTATGATCTGTCGATAATGACGAATTAAATCGAGAATAAAAATTAATTATATATATATTTTTTTTATTGATGCGTCATTAATTTATACACGTGAAATTCGAGAGCAAGTTTTATGCACAAGTGCCCTTTGTGCTTCGTTTGCGAGAAATCGCTCGTTTTTTTTTATATAATTTGAAAAGTGAGTTTTTCTCCGGAAAATATTCGAATTTCACACTCAGTTTAATTACATTTTTATTTATTATTATTATTATTACTTTTTTGGAAAGTTTTCGATTCATATTTCATTTGCTGTGATAACGATAATTTTTATAGCACATATTGAATATTTTCTAGTAAAAAGTGCTAATTTTTAATAAGACGTTCGTATTGAATATAATAAAGTATGCATGTGTGTATGTAATGCTTATTTTACAGATTTTCTATATATTTAAATATATATTATATGTCGTGTATTAGAAAAAAAAATATGTCGATATGCAATTACGTATAATTTCATTGTTTCATATGTAAATACAAATTGTACAGCATGAGCGGTCAATTCGTTTGTTGTAACAGCTTATTATACGTGCGAATTATCCACGACAATAGACACTAGAATTAGACATTATATACTATTAACATTTAATGTCAGTTTTCTAATAGAATAAAAAAAATAACATAGAAATGAATGAAAATCATCGGATTTTTCGTTCAAAAACATCCTTTTTTTATTATATATATATATATATATATATATATATATATATATATATATATATATATATATATATATATATATATTGCGATAAAAATATGCAAAGATAAATAATTCTTGTTTTATATTGTAAAAACCCGGATCGGTCACGGATATTATACAGCGTGTTCCAAAAAGTGATTCAACGTTAACAATTTAAAATATCGCCTATTTTTTCACGGTATCGTTTTTAGAATTAATGATTTATTCTTTTTTATATATTCATATTTAAAATTAAATTTAATTACAGTTATTAAAATATTATATACACGTATTTTCTTCCGTCTGTTTACACGTAACAATATCAATTATACTAATAATATTTTATATAATAATTATATATATATATATATATATATATGTGTGTGTGTGTGTGTGTATGTATGTTTTATGTAATATTAAAATTATATTATATTAGAAAAAAAAATTGCGCAAACTTTCATCTTCGATATTGAAATATTTTTCATTTAATTGTAACCTTTTTTTGAGAAATTATTAAAAAAATATATATTATTATACGATGTCCTCGTATTATTTATTTTTATTTATTTATATTATATATTATTTGTGTAAATATTTTAATGGATATTTTACAAAAAAAAAAAACTTGAATCAATTTTGTTCCGTGTTTGCTACGTTTCACTTAAAAGGATGTGCTATATGAATAAATCATAGGTTCTAAATCTTCTTTGTTCATTTCATATATATTTTTTAAACATAAAAATCATTGATATTTTTTCAACAATATTTTTCATTCTTAAAAATTATAATATTTTTTAATAATATTAAAATAATATTTTTTTTACAAATTAAATCGCATATTAATAATATTTAATTTTAATCTGTAATATGATGTATGTAAATGCTGCAGATTTCTATAAAACAGTAACAGATACATCAGATAATTTTTTTTTTGCTGTTATGCATTACTGATATGATTTCGCATTAAAACGATATTATATATAATTATGTAATAAACTATTGTTTCAACACGTTTTTCATTCATGTTTAAATTGATTTATTTCATATTATATAATTTAAAATATGATTTATAATTTAATACATGTCATATTTAATTTTGTATCAATAATCATTTTTTTTTAATGTATAATTGATTGATAATATTCGGTTGATCAGATGTAAATGATGCTTTATAATTATTTAAGAAGTTTTTCTTATAATATTGATATATAATTTTAGTCGCAATTATTGGTGCGGAACATTCGAACGGAATTTCTCTCGTATTCGGTATGCGATCGCAATTTCTTGAACAGGGCCGCATTCGTATATTTCGCGGCCCGAAAGAAACATTCGACTCAGTCGATCGATATTGAAAATCAAGACATATTTTATATTATATATATTTTATTTTTTTAATAAATGTATAAAATAATAATTTTTATTTCAGAGTTTTATAGAATTAATATTACATATTTTATGATTTTTGTTTTTTGTGTTTCCTACTATTGTGATGATTTTGTCGAGAGTACGTATTTTATTTTGACGCATTATATCGTTGTCAATGTATGAAGAAAGTGGTATTTTCTTCGCTTTCACTCGAAAGACGTACACATTACGTACACGTTGAGCACAATTACGGGCGCACAAACTCTCGCACACGAGCGTAAATTTACGTCGCATTGCGATTACGACTGTAGGAATTCATTTTTTTCTTACGCACGGGAAGTAAAAGCGAAAAAAAATATATTCTTCACGAAAAAAAAAAACGGGGTCAAGCAAATATGGCTCGTTTTGAACTTGGTTTAATTATTATTAACGGTCGAGCTTTTTTTTTTTTGAATTTGTATTTATTTTTTGTCCAGTATTGATGACGAGGTCGCGGCAAATGAATATTTTGGAACCTTTTTATTTTATATATTTTTTGTATATACGCTTTTTTTTCGCGAAGGTTAATTTGATGGAATAACGTTTCAAATTTTTTTTTTTTGATACTGGGTGTCCGCTAATAAAACTACGATTTAAAAAATGACACTTTGGTGAACACGAGAATAAAACGGTAATTCTCAATATTTTTAAGACATTAACATGTTAAAAATTATAATATTTGTTAATATTTACAATATAAATATATATATATATTAATAGGGTAAAATGTTTTATGAATTCAATCAATCGATTAAAATGTTATTTAACATCATATAAATTACGTTTTATCAGTATAATCATTTCATTAATTTTGTAATTAATAACGTTTCAATGTGTATTGTAAAATCTAACAACAATTACTAACAATCGGTTTAATAATTAGGAAAAACGGTGATATTTACGCGTTCGATTTCATCGCTTTATTTGTTATTATAAATAGTGTTATATCACGATAAATAATTGCATTAATTATTTATTATGATTTTAGTGGTTTTTTTTTATGCATATATAATTATTTTTACATTATAATGTCACGATTCACGTTCGGGAAATGCGACGATTTCGCCGTTTAATACAAACACGTCGTATAAATTTTCATAATTAAACGTTACGAACGATTATGTTCTCTTCATTATATTATTTATTATTAATGAATGGAAATGTATTAAAATTAATATTTATTTATTTATATTTTTGGTTGTGTTTGTTGTTTAACCGTGCGTTCATATCACACGATTCAAGGAAAATATATTGAATTTTCATTTCATATTTTTTGTGTAAATATAATAATAAAATTGTTGCTCAATAATATATTTTATTGTTTAAAACATTTAACGATTAATTTGAAATAAAATACTAATTATTTATGTGGACATTTGGACAAGTGCGTTATAAAATTGATTAATTTCTGTCATAAATGTATATTTTTATAATTAAATATTTTGTATATATTCAACATTTTAGGATTTAGATTATTATTTATTATACAATAGATATTTGATTTATGAAATATATCGAAATTTTACTGGTGTTTATGTTTATTTATTGCGTAATTCGGCAATATGTTGAATCCTTCGCGGAAAAGTTTAAGGTTGCGCATAAATTCGACCTTATAAATATAAATCAATATAAAGAATTTAAAGTAAGAGGTCAAGGATCTATTTTGCTATCTATAAATATAATGTGCTATTTTAAATTATTTTATAATAATATAATAAAAATTGCAAAATTTTTAAATATATTGCGTTTGGCAAATGTTAAATATAATAAAATCAATATCATTTAAATATATAATAACAGTCATGATAAATTTATATTATTCTATTATTAAGTAATATATATATATATTTTTAATTCTAGATGTGGAGATAGAAGAGTGAAAAATGACTCAAAAGTATTCGCATCCTTTTATGAAGGGCTTGAAGAATCCTCCTATGGATAAAGACAAAGAATTGAACTTAATTCGAAATTGGTGATTAATTTATTTATATTTATTTTTCAATATTTGAACTTATTTCTGTGAAAATTATTCGTTTTTATTTTGTTTTGATTCAAAAATTGACCTAAAACACTATAATTATTGTTGTCAATGACATTAAAATTGACTACGGAGTAATAAAAAAAAATAGCAGTGGAAAAAAAAATCGTTTTTTTTTACTAGAAATCACGATATTTTTTTTATTTATTTACTTTATTATATCATTTTTAATTTGAGGTGAATTTTGTACACCAATGGCCTTAATTTTTTTGTGTGCGTATTTGTCAAAGTATTTATAGGAATTTTCATGCGTTTTAAATTACATTTTTCTTCGATAATTTTTATTATAAATATAATAGATTTTAGTGTTTATTATATTATATTTTTATACTGATTTAAATTAAAAAATATATATATTAATAAGTACTGATTATTTAATTTTAAATGTTAATTGAAAATCAGACGCGTTTATACGCATCTTTCGTTATTTAAGGTCATTTTAAATGTTTTATTTGCATTATTTAAAATAAATTATTTTAATTTAATTATTACAAGTATATATTTAAAAGTATAATTATCTTTATAATTTATAAATATTGTATATACGCATATGAAGCAATAGTTATTTGTCTAGAGTGGAAAACATTAACGATTCCGGTAATGACCATTGTTCAATTACAACGAAATAACGAGTAATTAATATAAAATATTGAGGTCGACCGGTGGCGAAAAAATTGAGCAATCAAAATCGTCAATCGTCTCGTGTATGCGGCGAAGGGTGCTTCAAAAAAAAGGACAAAAGGCGCAAATGCGGCAAAAATAAACTACGCATGCGTTTATATTAACCGTCCAGTCGAAAGCGAACCGGTTAAATTTAACCGTAAAATAAATAATGTACGCGTATTGCAATATTACGTACTCGTGTGATTTTTTTTTTTTTTGCTTAAAGTGAAAGTTTTTTAAATGAAAATACGAGTTATGCATCAACTGAGCATACATAATTTACTGCATGTTAAAATTGCGATGTTATACGAATGATTATCTGATAGATTTTCTATTTTCTTGTTTTCCCTTTTTTTCGTCTATGAGGAAGTTCTATTATCATATGTTGTTTGATATTATATTTTGACTATTGATATTATTGATATTAAATTTTAGCTCTTTTTGAAACTAAATTTACTTTGAAAAATGATGATTATATAAATTTCCTTTTAAAACATTTATTATTTTTATTGTTAAAATATCAAAAATATATCTAAGCAGTATTAAAATATTTAGAATTTTTGAATAGAGTAATTCATTACACATCTGTTATATTTTATTCGTGATAGAATTAAATGGCAATATTTATTTCAAAGCCATATTCCAGAAGTATCGAAGTTTTTTTTTCAAGTTTTTCGAAGTCACTGGCATTTGCAATAAAATGAGGAAAGTCACCATAAGATAAACGCGAAAATGAGCAAAAATTAAACCGGTTCTCAATGTTACGGACGACGACAACATCGTCAAATTGCCGATCAGGTGTAATGCTAAATGAAGAATCTTACCATTCAAGTAAAAAAAAAAAAGAAAATAAATACAAGGAAAAAAATGTTTATTTTCCAGTTTACTTACGTCTTTTTATTATTTGAATGAAATATGGCATTGAACAATGCTTACCGTTTTAATAAAACAAGTAAATTAGTCGAATTAGGCGTGGGTTTATCCGTTGAAGATTTGACATTGGCATTAAGGGATATTTGAAAGTATTGTTTTTTTTTTTTTAGAATACTATTGTGATCAAAAAGTAAGGCGAAATTGACATTTACAACTCCCGGGCATTAATAGGTAGGCAGGGAAATAATATTTTTTTCCTAGATTGGTAGAACTGTCTATAACATTTGTCAAGCGTCTGTTTGTCAAAAGGTTTAATTATTTCCAAATTACAATAATGCCACCGTATTCGCCTGATTTGGCTCCGTGCGATTTCTGGCTATTCGGCATACTCAAAAGGTCAAAGGACACCGTTTTGATACGATTGAAGAGATAAAAACCGAATCGGCGAAGGTGTTGAAGTCTATACAAAAGTGTGTTTTATCAAATGGGGATTATTTTGAAGGATGTGAAATTGATTCGGAAGAATAAATAAAGAATTTATATTTTATAAACAAATTCACCTTACTTTTTGATCACAGTGTCAATTTAATTTTCAATGTAAAATTATTGTTGCTCTTTGTGATAGAAAAGGACGTATTTGAGGTCTACATACATACATACATACATGACTGATATGATTTTTCAATTTTATCTATTAAAATATGAAATATTGAATAATTTTCAATATCAAAATTATTTTAATATTTTTATACATTTTATGAAATTTATATTTGAGCATTAAAATCGTTACTACATAAAATGTGTAAAAAATAAATAATAAAATAATGATATTACACTTTAATATATTTTGATATTATTATTTTTTATAATAATTTTAATTATGAAATCGTTGTAATTCTATTGATAATATTATTTGGATCAAGTTCAATGTTTGTCGGTCGACTGGTGAATTTTACTTTCTAAATATTATGTGTGTGTGTGTGTATATTTCATGATCCTCGTTAATTCTATAGGTCAACTGCTCAACATCAGTACTTTTTTTTTACAATCTGATAAAATAATGCAAATTCTTATATAATAAAGAACATATTTTACGAGCATCGTTTTGTTTCAGAAAATTATACTGAGATGTGTAAATCGATAAGCAAACTGTGAATACATTAAACCGTTTTATATTAATATCAATCAACTTTTAATAATTATAATATTAAACGATTTGAATGAAAAAAAAATATTATTAATATAATAATTTTTAATATTGTTTTATTAATATAATAATTGAACTAACTTGATAATTTTTGTAATTAGATGGAATATTATATTCAAAATGATTGATGTTCAAATGATCTTTGCTCTTTAAATGAGAATGTTACTTAAAATTACCATTATTGAGTGGAAAAAATACTAAAGATAAAATAAAAAAAAATCCTTATGTTAATAATGATAATGGATGAACTTTGTAATGTTATAATGAATTCAATAAGGTTATTGCACGTCGATTTAAATGCACTTCTTCGGTGTCATCAGGTTAAATATTCTTTCTGAATATGCATTAAAGAAATGTATATAATATATACGTTGTAAACTTTTTATTGATGACTGTACTATGTAAATGCAATTAATATGTTGGTCGTTTATAGCCGCAATGTAACAACAGTATTTTATAGTTGAAAAATAAAATTAAAGCCTGAAGGTTGCATATAAGGATGTTGCAGTTATTTATAAACAAATAATGAAATCGTGTTCATGCTTTATTTGCCATTTATTGTACTGAGAATTTGCTAATGCAACACTGTGATCAAAAAGTAAGGTGAATTTGTTTATAAAATGTAAATTCTTTATTTATTCTTCCAAATTAATTTCATCCTCTTAAAGTAATCTCCGTCCGATAAAACGCACTTTTGCCAACGCTTTTTTCAGTTCTCAAAACAGTCTGAATAGTCTATTTCCAATATAGCCTTCAAGACCTTTGATTCGGTTTTTATCTCCTCAATCGTGTCAAAACGGCGTCCCCGCATTGGCCTTTCGAATTTGATGAATAGCTAAAAATCGCACGGAACCAAATCGGGCAAATACGGTGGTTGCAGAACGATACGAGTCAAATTTTTGGCAAGAAAGTCGCAAAGAACCAATGCAGTATGACATGGTGCATTATTGTGATGAAGGAACCAAGAGTTGTAAAAACACGTGTAATTTGGAGATAATTAAACCTTTTGATAAACAGTCAAACAGCAAATGTTATACAGTCGTATCAACCTAGGAATTTTATTTTACAATTTACCTGCCAATTGTAAATGTCAATTTCACCTTACTTTTTGATCACAGTAGTATATATTATATTTATATTATTACGTTTTATAATGACGTCACTATTGTCGTTTTTTATTGTTCAAATCAGAATCAATTCATATATTTCACCGAGAGACAACTAAAATATTAGCTAATATTTATAGATATTATTATTAATTGCAAAAAAAAAAAAAACTAGTTGTCATGTATATTATAACGTGTTGTAATAAAATATAAAACGACGTGTTTAACAGGTTAAAATCTCAGCCACATCTACCCGCCATATCTGATGAATACATTTATTTGTTTCTGCATTCAAATTATTATGATATAAAAGCGACTCAGGACACAATAGAGTATTATTTTACAATAAAAACAGGATGTTCCGACTTGTTCGGCGGAAGAAATGTAGTTTTGCCAAAAATGAAAACCGCTCTGGACATAACGTAATTATTATAATATTGATATTATATCGTATAATTTGATATTAAATTGTCGATTTTGAATATTAATATTTATTTGCAGACATATGGTGGCACTTCCTTATAGGACAACAGAAGGATATAATATTTTAGTGTATCGACTCGCCGATACCGATTATACAAAAGTGAATTTTACAGATTTAATTCGTGCATTTTGCATGTTCAACGATGTTAGACTATCAGAGGACGGTCTGAGTGAGGGTTATATAGTTATTTTTGATATGACAGGATGCTCTTTGGGACATTTGACAAGAGTTTCATTACCGGCGCTTAGAAATTTCATGCTTTATATACAGGTATGTAAATATGTGAATTAATTAATATTTTAAATTAATATATATATATATATATATATATATATATATATATATATATATATATATATATATATATATATATATATATATATATATATATAGTTAAAACACGTTGAAGTTATTACATTGAAATATCAGATCAAAATAGAAAAAGTTGTTTGACTTTGAACCTGCTGACAAAACGTTCAGTATTTTGGAGATTTGATGTTTTCAATATCGCGAAGAGGCGTGATATAAATTTTATGGATGTCGTTAGTTTAAAGTTAAATGTTAAAAATATGCAAAAAAAAAATGTAAGTTTTAATAAATTTCATGTGTTTTAAGAAGTCATATATTAAATTGAAACCATTATTTTTCTGCCACTATTATATACCATATATATATATATATATATATATATATATATATATATATATATATATATATATATATATATATATCAATAATTAATAATAATTAATAATTAATTTAAGAAAATCTTAAATTAATAATCATAATATTACATGTTAAAATCAAAATATCCAAAGATTTTTCAACATTTTATGTTTATGTATATATTTTTATAACAATGATGAATGTGTAAGAGGATCAAATTTATTATGGATTGAGGAATAAACAAATTCTTTAGTTCAATCAGTCATTATTAGTACTGAAAAATGTAAATATGTCCTTTGTTTGTATTAATTTTATACGGTTCAATGGAATATTCATAATGTTACTGATATTTATTGTTATATAATATCAAATAGACAATAAATATTACATCAAAACAGTAATATTATGAATTATTTATATAACATATATTATCAATGCAAATATATTAACATAAAAATAACTTTTTTTTCCAACCATGATCATGTTTAGATATGTAGATTTTTATGAGATCCAAGGTTCACACATTTATATTTTTGACCTTTTCATCCAGGATGCTCATCCGGCAAGACTGAAGCGTATAAATGTGGTGCACACCGCTTCCTTTATCAACCAGGTTATGTGTATAGTGAAACCATTCATCAAATCGTCATTGATGAATCTGTTACATCTTACATCCAATGGACCGGCATCACTGATAGACGTAGAACTATTGCCAACAGATTATGGCGGCCCGTTGAAATCATTAGAGGAGTATCATAAAGAACAAAGAGAGCTCATGGAGACGAAGTATGCCGAATGGTTGGTGGAAACGGAATCATTCAAGGTGGACGAGAAGAAACGGATAAAGAAACCGAGCAAAGGCGTTTTCTCCAGTTTTACTGGCAACGGTTTAAAAACATTGGAAATTGACTGACATCTATGTAAAATTAGTTATAATTACAATATATTTTTTTTAAATATATATATGTTAATTTTTAATATATAATTGAATTGTGCAATCGTTAATAATTATTATTTGGTTTATATTGGGATAAAAATAATCGATATTTGGTGTGGTTTCATTGAATTGTAAGTATAAAGTGTTTTGAAAACTGCGTTCAGTACTAAGAATATACGTTTAATCTATAATATCAGAACTTTATATGTAGTGATTTAATTCTCGGATATAAACGTATTGATTTCGTTTTAATTATGGTACTGAATGTCGTTTTCAGAACGCTCTTAAAGAGTATATATTAGAAAAAAAAAGTGTACCTAAAATATAACTCATATTTGGAATGTTAATCATAAAGATATGATAATAAAGTGTTTGTTTGTTTGTGTTTTATTAATAATAATAATAAAAAAATTTTTTTTATGTAATATATTGTATTATGAATATGTATAAAATATTTGTACCGTATATTTTCAATTGATAATATTTTTTTTGATAATTATGCAAACAATATAAAACCGTAAAGTATATTGTGCAATATATATTAAGAAACAATTATATATTTAGAAATTAAAATATACATTAATTCATATATATATATATATATATATATATATATATATATATATATATATATATATATATATATATATTGTATATATATATATATATATATATATATATATATATATATATATATATTTAACAATTTATACAATTTAGTTATTATATACATATATTTTTTTATAACAAATTTGTGTAAAAGTATTCGAAATATTAAAATTAAATTAGAATTTTATTATTATTTTTTTTATTATTAATTATAATGAGTAAAATGAAGGTTATATATATATATATATATATATATATATATATATATATATATATATATATATATATATATATATTGTATATATATGTTCATTGAAAATATTAATGTAATACATATTAATTATTCAGAATTTTTGTAATGATTGTTGATCTGTTATATTACATTTTATTAGACAATATTTCAAGAATGTTTATAGTGTAAAAAAAATTATATATATATATATATATATATATATATATATATATATATATATATATATATATATATATATATAGGTTGAAATTTATCGATTGGAAAATATTGAACGATATTTTCCATTTACATATATAGCAGAAATTATTGCATAAAACAGTATAATATTTTTAATAAATTTTATATGAATTAAAATTTGTGATTTAATATTTTTTTTATATTATGAGTATATATATATATATATATATATATATATATATATATATATATATATATTTATAAGAGATAAAATGTCATATATTTTTAGTTATGCGATATATATATATATATATATATATGTGTGTGTGTGTGTGTGTGTGTGTGTGTGTTTATGTGTGTGTAAAGATATTTCAGGATTTCATAAGTATAGTTTGATAATAGAATTCCTATAGGAACTGTGATTGATAGCAATTAGTGACGAATGGGAAAGTGTTGTATGCAGGCAATGACTTAAGGCCACCGCCGGGGGCGAATGAGACTCTCATGAATGTCACCATCGACGGTCGGTGACGTCACGTAGCCCCAATCAGCGCCTGCGCCACAAGCTTTATTGACCGGTGAGAGCCCCCGGTGGTCTTTATAGGGTTGAACATATCATCGGATATATTTTAATTATTATTATTTTTTTTTTGTACGCGTACGTTTGATATTGTAAACGTTGGAGAGAATCCAAAATTTTGAACGTCGAATCTGGTAAGAATGTCGTTCTTTATTGCGTATTCGTGGTTAACGGTTGCGGGATTATTGTATTTTACTCGCGCTATGCTATTCTGATGTTGGATTTTTGAAATATTATAAATACACTATATACATAATTTAAATCTTAACAAAATATATTTTTATCAGAATTTTAATATTTTTATTATAAATTTATGTTTGCTTTCTTATTTTCACAGCGTTTTATAATTTTTGATATTATTAAAAAAATAAAAATAAAGAGAATCAGAATTCACAATTTACATTTTAAAATGATGTTTTTAAAAAAACGATAATCGTTATGGCTTTTAGTTACTTTCATGTATAATATTTTCAGATGTAGATTTAAATACATTTTTATTACATAACCTAAATCATTCATAACCTAAACCGTCAACTGTTGAACGAAGGTTTCTTCAAGCTTCTTGCATTCGTCTCTATCGAGTACCTTTCATATCCAATTAATTCCACGCATCACTTATGTGGTTAACCTTTTAATCAAGTTTAACACCTCTTTCGTTCATCTTTCATCATTTCACCTAGCAATATATATATATATATATATATATATATATATATATATATATATATAATTTGAAAATGTTATTTGACCACATTGAAAGAAAGGAGGATATATAAATATATAAATTTGGGAATGAGCTGGGAGGGTTGAAAATGTTTTGGCAACCCTAAACAGGATAGCCGTTGGCTGTGTGCAGTCAGTCGGTGTTTGCGCGTTGGCGGCGGCGGAGGCCGAGCCCTGGTGCCCTCCCCCACCCCCCGCTAGTCCGATCAATTTCAATATGGCCCCGCCAGGGCCGGCATAGGGCCAGAAGGCCCCTTCCCTCCGCCATGTCGCCCCTCTGACTCCGGGCCCCGCCTCGTCCCGAGGTATTCCACCCTCGGTTTGCCATTTTTTTTCCTTCCCCACACAACCACCCACCCACCTCTCGCACACGGTTTATTAACGTCTTTCGAGTTCGCCCCTGGCCGAGTTGTGTAACTCTCGCGTTACGCGCGCCGCATTCCGGTTTATTAATGAAAATTGATCGGTGGGGCCGCAATATGTGTGTCAACAGGTTATTTTCGACTGCGAAAAATACCCCGTGCCCGCCCTGGACGCCGCTTTACACTTCCGGAAAAGCGCCTTCCGACGAAAAGGGACGGCATGACCTATTTTAACGGACGGAAATTGCCCGTCTTTATACGGTCGCCTCGTTAAGTCGACACGTCGATATTCCGATTTTTCCCGCTTCGTTTCGCCGTTTTCCTGCTCGTGGAAAATTCACTCGATTTGATTTCCAAGTTCAGTGGATTCGTATAGGTGCAATAGTTGTTTTAATATATATATATATATATATATATATATATATATATATATATATATTAATTTCAATAGTAATAATAAGTAATGGTAATGATTTTTTTACAGTTTTCAAAATTCATTTAGTATCACGGTTTTTTATTATAATTAATCAATAAACTCTTGAAATTAATATAATATTTTACATTCCTCTAATAAATAATACGTTAAATTCAAAAAAAAAAAAACATATCAAATATTCGTTGTGGCGGCCATATTTGTTGATTTATAAAAGGTATGTCAGTTTTATTAATAATTTTATCGATTTTTATATAAATTTTCAAGTCATTATTATAACGAAAATCATTTATATATTAAATAAAAATGTTTTTTTTAAACGATATTATATTATTAATTTGAAAATAAATATTTTCTCGTCTTAATTCAAAAACTATGATTAAAAACGATAATTAAAAATTATTCTTTAATATATATATATATATAGTATTTGTAGTGACTACAAAAATTACGACACATTTTTATATCGATAAGGAAAATTGCTTTTTTTCCCCGTAAAGAAATCGCTCGTTCGCACCCGATACGATATCGCGACGAAGGAAAAAAATATTCTTTAATACATTTTAATATAGAAATGTTTATTTGCCACCACCCCACCTCTCTCACCCGCTTGGTAACGATCTGAGATTTTTTTGAATGTGTTGCTCCGTTGCTTGCGTGCGGTCGGAAAATTTACGATCGATTTTCCGCGACTACGATATGGCGTTCGTTTTGCTGTCTTTATGTCATTTTGTTTATTGTCACACGAATATGAGATGTCGATTTTCACGATTTTCACGGCGATTTTCACACGTTAGCGCCAACGGATGGCCGCCCGATCGACGATTTCAGCAAGTATTATGCAATAATCATGCGAAAAATTGCACTCGATATGTTCGACGTGTTTTTTTCAGCCGTTTAATTTTTTTTATCATAATTTAAAATAATAAATTATATCAAACATAATTTTTAATCGTATTTCTAAAAAAAAAATTTTTTGATTTTTTTAACTATTTTAGTAGAATAGTAAAATGTTATTTGATTTTATACGTATAATTATATTAAATATTTCTATAGTATTATTTTTATTTATATGTAATGTGATATTTAATATTTTTTAATAAAATTACCGCAGAAAAAAATATTTTTAAACGATTTCTTTGAAAATAATAAATATTTTTAAATAAAATTATACGAATAAAAAATGAATTTTTTTATTCATACAATTTAATGAATTATATATAAAACGTTTTAATTATAATATAGTGAAAAATAATTGCTTTATATGCGGGAAAACGAGTAGTTTTTCCGATAATGAGTGTTAATTTTCTTTGTCACTATGCCGTTTTATCGTATGATAAAACACGCGATAATCGCAATGATATGATAGGGTATTATTATATTTATCAAAAAAAGGTTTAGGGCTTGGATTATGTTTAGCTAATAATGAATATTTTTACAACTATGTAATATTAGACTCGTTTATATGCAATATTTTGTAATAAAATCGTGAATATATATATATATATATATATATATATATATATATATATATATACACTAAATATTATAACATTATTTATTATTAAACAATTTTTGTTTAAAAAAATACATAAAAAATAAAATGAAATTATTTATTTATATATATAAATTTTCATAGAATTTTTTGTTGCCTTTATTGTACTAAAAATTTCATGAAGAATTTTCATATAATTTATTATTATTATTTGTATAGAAAAGATTAAATATATATTTTTCATTAATCATTGGTTAAAATACACCATATTTATATTGCAAAAATTATTAACATTTAAATATCTGATAAAAAAACATAGTTTTAATATATAAATAAAATTAATTTTCGTTACGCGTATATTTAAAGATTTTAGGACATTAAATAACCGAAGTTACACCGTTAATAATTTAAATAAATGAGAAATTTTCGTATCACAGGGGGTAATATAATATAATGTGCATGTTTTTGTGCGAAAATATTGTTATTGTGCCCGGTTATATGTATTCATAGTAAATATTATGAATTCTGTGCACGCGATTTACTATTATAAAGAAAATCTACGAAAAATTAAATTGCAATTCCCCGGTTTATTATAAAACGTAAATCGTTTATTTGGTTGTATTTTTATAAACAATAGTTTATAATTAAAATATTGCGTTCATATTAAGTAAATAAATATTAAAAAAATCTATAACATGAATTATAAGTATTTATATTATTAGATATCTACATTTTTAATTAAAGATGTTCAAAAAAATTCTATATATATATATATATATCGAGTTTTATATAATCCGGTTTAATTAATCTGAAAAAATTTCAAACTTTTTAATGATTTAAGTGAAAGTTGGAAAGAAATTTTCACGCCTTCTATCTGTTTTATTTTTTCTTCATAATTGAAAGTGGATGAAAAATTTAATGTAGCGTAATCGGTATTATTTTGTTGTACATAATTTTATATTTTTCATAAATAAAATGATAATTTGTTAATAAAATATGTCGACTCTTAAATAATAATTTTATAATATATTTAATTCATAAAATTTTAAATAAAAAAATATTCAATATAATCTTAAATGATATATTTTATTGTTATATTTTTAATTTGTTAATATTTTTCCTATATAGAATGAATAAATATTTTATTGATTATATGATTTTATATAATAGATCGATATATAAGAAAATTCTAATATTTTTTTATTTAAATTTTATAAATATTAATATATTTTTATATATAATCTATTATGGATTTGAATAATATTAAAAGTTCTATGTATGATTATTTTATATAGAAATATCAAATCCATTTTTTCAGCTGAATTTTTTTAAAATTCTATATATATATATATATATTTGTATCGTTTAAATTTTGTATCACATTTGGCGCAAGATATTGGATTAAAAATAAAATAAAAAAATAAAGAGTAAGAAATAGAAAAAAAAAGTGAATTTTCCGCTAATTTCGCATTCAATACGACACGTAGATTTTCACGTGGTCAATTTTATCATCGCTTTTAGCAGTCATCACAATGAAAGCACGTGCCGGACGTGTAAAGTGTACGATGACGCAACGGTTAACCCTTTGCGGGCCGGACCGCATTCTGTGCGGCGAGCACGTGTTCGCTCGCGTGTGTGCGCGCGAAAAGCGCTCGAAACCGTGTGTAAATGCGCGCTTGCGCACGTGAAAACACACACACACACACATATATATATATATATATATATATATATACATACACACAGTTTTATTCACGAGTGCGTGTGTTCGTTTGTCCGTGTGTAACGCGCTCGCGTGCGTTCTCTGTGTGTGTTTCCCGCGTTATTGATCTAATCCTGCGCGAACGGCCATATTGGCGATGCGAAAAGAACGAAATTCCTGCGCCTCGCGTACCTCTGTCTTTTTCTTTCGTACGACAGACCGCTAAAGATAGAAAGAGTCAGCGAATAGATTTCGAAATAAATTTCGGCGCGTGCACTTTCAGAAGAGAGAGAAATTATATATATATATATATATATATATATATATATATCGTATGAACTATAAAATTAAAAACGAAACGTACGAATTAAAAACGTTTTCCATTTTCCAGGTGGATTTTTCAGTGGAAAATTGTCGACTTCCATTTTTTCAGCCGTCTGCGCTATATACTACTAAGCGTATTTGTGCTCGCGAAAAAAGGGATGTTTTTTTGTATATTTTTCAACATTTTGGAGTTTGAATTCGATAGGTCTGCGTGTTTTCGGGTCGTATTTGTTTGTTAAGATTATTTTTGGATGTTTAGAAATGTTGTAGATCGTTCGATTGTCGAAAAAAAAATAGTTGAAATATAGCTAAAGCGCGAATAATTAAGAAAATCGACAGAACAAATATATTTAAGTATTAAAATGTATCATTTTTTTTATTATAAGTAGAACCGTAGTTCGAATACGCGTATGATGCAATCTAAATATTAATATATTTTATTAGTAATAATTAAATTACATTTTTTTTTTAATTTTAGTAATGATTTTTTAGATTATTTTGAGGATTCAAACTAGAAAAGTGCTATCTATTAAACTGTAATGTGTTATGTTTAATTATATTATTTTTCAAATATAAATTATAATATAAAAACGTCAATATTGAAATTCCTATACGAAATATGCGAAAACAAATTTTTAATAAGCGCATAATATTACGATTAAGTCATAAATTTTTCACGCTCTCTCTCTCTTTCTCTCTCTTTTATTATTATTATTATGTATTACGAGTACACACACACACACACATAAAACAATAAAAAATTCGGCTTCATAACATGAAAATTTCGATTTTTTTTTTATGCGAAAACTTTCGACAAAATCGCATTAAAACGCCGCGAATTCGTTCGAAGTTTATTCTCAAAATTTTTTTTTTTATCTTTTTGAATGCGAACATAATTATTTTATTATCCGTACAATTGCGAAATTGAATCGGTTGTACGGACAAAATTTGTACGTGCAGTGACGGCGCGTATCGAACGTAAGCGAATTAGTGCAGTGGCGTGCGATCCTTTGAACCGAGGATTCGAGCCTACGCTTTGGTGCATTGCGGTCATATTGTGTGTGTTTGCGTTGTGCATAATGCTTTGTTTTGCAACAATTTATTATGCATTTTTAATGTGTAAATTAATTGTTATATTGTGTTAGGTCTTCTAATTTATGTATATATTATATTTAAAAGACGATCAAGTCGAACAAGTAACGTTCTATAAATACTTGGGGAAATGTATATATATATATATATATATATATATATATATATATATATATATATATCACAGAAACCTATGACCCCAAGAAAGAGATTCGTTCTAGGATAGGATTAGCTAGAACACAATTCATAGCCTTCTACGTCTATTTTGTTCATCTATATCAGGGTTTGAGCTATATGAGCTTTTGTGTACTAAGTTTTGGGTCGCACTCAAAAAATAAAATTAAAGCGCGTTGCAAGCTTGATAATCAAAATATCACGTTTAATTAATTTAAACTGTACATTACAACTTTAACCAATAAAAAAATAAAATTAAATATTAATTTTATTTAACAGAACATTTCGGCGGGCCGCATGCGGTTCGCGGGCCTCGTATTTGACATGTCTGTTCAATATGGTGTTAAAATATGAACACTAGACCCTGAAACCTTCGAGATGTATCTGAGAATATTAAGAATATTTTGGACTGAAAAAGTAGCAAATAAGAATAAAGTTAGAAAAACATCATCGTTGGTTCAATCGTTCGTCAATAGAGCTTTTTCGAATGGCTGTGTCGAGTCATTTATATAGTATTTTAATATTTCGATGTCTTTAAATTAATATAATAAGCTGAAAATTTTAATATATCATTGAAATAATAATAATAATACGATATACTTAATGGATATCAAGTGGAAATGGGTGGATCGAGTGTGTCAGTGGTTTTGGTCGAGGGTTGTTTTTCACTTGGCTGGAGTGCTTCGGCCGCCCATAAAAGTGGCAGCTCAATTTAACCGCACGAGAATCAGGGGTATTTATTCGGAATCATTCGTTTCCACGTTATAAATAAAGGTCGCCAGAGATCCGATAAGCGAACGACGATGTTTTCTCATCGCTCAGACGCTCACCCTTCTTGTGTCCATATCGCCCATTTTTTCCCCACCCCAAAAGGGTTCGGCGCAATGGGGGCTTTTTTTTTCTCCTCCTCCCACCCCCTGCCCGACACAGTCAGTCGAACAAAAGTAGTCCAAGTGACTTTATTTGGCTGACATCGCTACGAGATTAGCTTATTTAGCCGCGATTGCCGAGAGAAATGCGCAAAAGGCCCCCTAGGGAATGGTTGGGCCCCAGTGTTCAACCGACTGTGGCAATCGCGAAACTGGATAGATTAGACTCGAAGCTAGAAAAAAAAAAGTTGACTTCGAAAGTGAAACGAAGGTGTCTTTAAAGATGTTAAAATAACCATTTCAGTCCTAGTACTTTTTTATTATATATAAACAAATTCCTCTTATATTCAAAAATAAATCTAATAAATATTAACTATTTTAATTTATTAATGTTGTAAATATTTTATAGAATTATTTTTTGATTTTATTGTATGAAAATTTTTGAATATATTGAAATCGAAAATAAACTTATGGGATTATCATAAAAAAGACTATATATTTCACATTTAAAAAAAGGGTTAAATTTTAATTAAAATTTAATTTTCTAAGATTGCAGTTAAAATGTTTTGTACATATATTTCATATATAAAATTATAATATTATATTATATTGATATCAAATCAGATATATATTTAAGATTAAAAATTTTAATAAATTTTATGGTTGATGAATGATCTTTCGTTTGAACCATTAATAAAAAAAAATAAACTCTAGCAATTATTCTTATACGAATCCACTTATAGTAGCAATTTTATAAAATTAATAATTGTAATATATATTTAAACTGAAAATTTCTATAATATTAATTCATAATTATAATTTATATTGTAAAAAATATTTAATATTCGGATTGTCATAGCGATATCGATTCACGATGGATGATATTTTAAAAGAAAATTCCACGAAACGGAAAATCCCACGTTTAGCATCGTTCCCGGCATTTTCCCGTTACACTTTTTTTTTTTGTTAACACGTTTAGCTCGGGTTAATTATATATTTTCTATTTTTGGAATGCGCACCGTTTAATCGATCAATATCGCACATCGACAATGTAAATTAATGGCGGATAACAACCTGTTGAACAACACACACACACACGCGTTTGTCGTTTGCCAAAATGGAAATTAGATTAAAAATAAAACTTTTTATTCTTAAACCATCCGTCAAAAACGACGATTACAAACAAAACAAACTACATTACACGTGCTTATTTTTTTTTTATTTATTTAATCCCTTAATATTTGTATTATTATTATTTTTTTTTTTTGGGGGCAGAATATCAAGTGCAAATACCAAGTGACCAAGTGATGCAATAGTATTATTATAAAAATAGTAGAGAAAAAAATATATATCACAACACAGTGAACGATAGTTTAAAAATACGCAACAAATTATATACATATTTATGTATTGTTTTTTCTCGTTTTTTTTTTCATATTATTATGACGTAACTGATGTATATATATATATATATATAAATAAATATTATAATTAATACAGATTTCGTAAACTAAACGCAAGAGGCTGATATAGTGTGCGCGCTACATATATATATATATATATATATATATATATATATATAAAGTGTATATATATATAAATAAATAAATAGTAAAAGTATCATAAGTCGAATTATGTCAAATTTTATGACGTATGTATGACGTGATATAATAAGGGAAGAAACGAAGCCTTTTTTTCACACAAATACATCCCTGAATTATGATAAGGGAAGGAGCAGCTGATCAGAAGGAATTCGACAAGGAGAGAGGCAAACATTTGCCCTGAGACCGCCGCCATTTTACGCATCGCCGTTTGGTAAGCAATTTTCTATTTATATAATAATATTAATATAATAATAATAATATTTTATTTTTCATATCAAAAAGAAAAATATTTTCAAAATGTATATATATTATTTCCGATTAAATTAAATTTAACAGGGACACCCAAAGTTTTTTTTTTTTTTTTGTTAGGATCGTAGAGTTTCATTATTTTTTTCATATCGCAATAGTTTGGATTCGTATTCATTGAAATTTCATTATTTTTAATTTTATATATTAAATATTATATATATGTTGAAATTTAAGTGAACGATTTAAAAATAGATTTGTTGTATTCAATAGTATAATGTACGGGAAAAAATATGTAAGTCCAATAATTAAAATAATAATAGATATTTTCGTGTTAGTAATAATTAGTAAGCATATATAGTTTAATTTTAATAATATTAAAATTTTTGAATGTATATTCCGTGAAAATTGAAATATTTGTCAAAATCGATTACAATTATCATTTCATATAAAATATTGTCTAAAAGTTTTGTGATAGATAATGATAAAATAAAACTTATTTTTGAGGATTAAAATATTTATAAGTGTATTTAAAATATTAAAATTAAATTGTAAATTTGTGTTATAAAATATTATATAGGGAGATTTGAATTAAATTAATATAATGAAATATTTTTTTTATAAATAATTTGAAATATTTTATAAAAAATTAAATTGTTACATAGATTTTAAACTATAATAGTAATTTTTTAATTAATGGGGAATAATTCTAAGAATATTTAAAAAATATAGTTTATTAAAAAGAAATGGTTTATCTTTCAGAGAAATCGCCAATAGAGTAACAATTTTTAATAAATAATTTTCTAATAAGGTTATATAATAGTTGATAGATTAAACATCTGATATATGATATATGGTAAAAAAAAATAATTTCGATTTTGAAAACGTTTTTATTCAATGAATTAATGCAAATTCAAAACGGGTGCATCGCCGATAATCGGGTTAATGAGGGGGGGGAGCGGGTTTGCAATTTTAACTATTTAAAAATTCACGGTAACCCACTTATGAGCGATTATCGTAATTAGATCATACGTAATTAGTCACGCGAGAAATTATTCACGCGTTAACTTTTCAGCCGACTCCATTTTATAAATAGTATGCAATTATGCGCGACTTTATATAACAATTATTTATTATAATTAAAAAAATCACAAAAACTTACCGTTTAACGACCATAAATCATATTATATATATATATATATATATATATATATATATATATATATATATATATATCATGTACAAAATTATTATTATTATTTCATCAAGTTAGGCATTTATATTACATATATAGTATCATTTTCATAATGTTAATAAAATTATTTTTTTAATATACATATAATATATATGAAAATATATTAAATAGCTAGTTGCTTCGGCGAGCATCATGAGTATTAATTTTTTTTCTTGGTAGTGTAGACATCTTATATCATTGCATGAAAGTCATAGTTAGGAATGGCAAAGCTTAGAAAACGACTTTTGTAAAATTATGTAAATATATAAACATTTCATCTGACAAATTTTTTCAGTTTCATATCTCTGAAAAAAGTAATGTATAAAATAAGAAATTGTATTTTTATTTTGTTTTTTATATTATGAAAATAAATTAGTGTTTCATTAAAACTTATTTAATTATAATATGCCTGATATTGCACAATTTATATATAATTATATATTTTTTTATTATATAAAAGATTATCTTTTTTCAGCAAAAATGACAAATATTTTTCATTATGCGGTTAGTTAATAAAAGTCAAGAATTTTTAGATTTGAATTTTGGTATTTAGGTAAAAAAAGTGGCTTGGTAATGAGCAAATACTTTGTGATTATTAATAAGTTTTTTATTATTCTATATATATAACATTGTAATTTATTAATATTTTTAATAGATAATGTTTTTTTTAGTTTATTATTTTAATATTAATAGATATTTAATAACTCATTAAATACTATGCAGCGTCACAACGCCATCTATTGTCATTTTTTAATATATAAGCAATTTATTAAAGTAAATTAATTATTATTATATATTTAATGTTAATATAACGATATATATAATGTAAGTCTAATTTATAGAAAATATATAGTATGTCATTTCGGAAAATTCATCACCTTTTTTTCCATACTATTGCGATGAAATACGGTAAAACCGTTAAAACCGCTAATTTAAATACGTATCGCCATATTGCCGAGAAGGGAGGTATGATGATGAAAAAAAAAAATATCGGCTGAAATTATTCTGTAGCACATTCTGGCTGAAAAAAAAATATGTACGTACACTTCAGCGATAAATTTCATGTAACTGAATTATGTGCTTGTTTATATTCGCACGAAACATTTCAGTTTTGCACGATACGGTTTCATATAATTTTCCGAAATATATATATGGTATATATATAAAACTTACACAACACGAGAAAGTATCTAAACGAGATCTTTTTTTATATATTTATACATTATAATAATATATAGTATAATAATACATATTCATGGGTAAATCGTTCAGTGACACGATTCGAGTTAACCGCGTTGTTTTTATTTATTATACGTGTGTATGTTTAAAAATAATAATAATAATAATAATCGGGGTAGGGGGGGGTCCGTTTTTGGAAGTGGTCGTGTTGTTTGGATTTACAATGGGTGTTTTTTTTTAATATGTTCCTAGAAAAGTGTAATCAATCAAAATGCCATTCATGCCAAGTGTGGACTGTTAATGTTTCCATAATGGCTCAAACATAGTAAATAAAAATATGAGATTTTAATCCTAGTTTGATTTTAAATCGTATATTTTTTTATGTATTATAATAAATAAAATATTACGAAATGTTTATAAAAAATGTGATATATATTTCGTTTTATATTCATATGTATTTAATGCAAAAATTAATGATAAATAGCTCAGAATTGCTATTAGTTTCTTCTATGCTTGAAAAAATATTCATCATTTTAACAGATATTTTGTAGTGCATTGACACTAAATATATAAACTGCTGTGATCAAAAAGTAAGGTGAAATTGTCATTTAAAGCTCCCGGGCATTAGAAAGGCAGGTAAATTGTAATTTTTTTCCTAAGTTTGTAGGACTGTCTATTACATTTACCAAGCGTCTATTTGTCAAAAGGTTTAACTCTTGGTTCCTTTATCACGATAATGCACCGTGTCATACTGCATTGGTTTTTTGCGATTTTTTTGCCAAAAACTCAATTCATATAGTTCCGCAACCACCGTATTTGCTTGATTTGACTCCGTGCGACTTTTAGCTATTTAGCAAACTCAAGAGCCCAATGCGAGGACGCCGTTTTGACACGATTGAAAAGATAAAAACTGAGTCGAAGAAGGTCTTGAAGGCTATACCGGAAAAAGACTATTCCGACTGTTTCGAGGACTCGAAAAAGCGTTGTATCGAACGGGGATTACTTTGAAGGGGATGAAATTGATTTGGAAGAATAAATAAAGAATTTACATTTTATAAACAAATTCACTTTACATTTTGATCACAGCGTTATACATCAATTTATTTGAATTTCTAATTAATTCGGAATTAAAATTTGTTTTATTCTTTTCACAATAAACACAAGCAGTGAAAATAGCGGACTTTTAATATTTGCGGGATGAATAATGATGAATGTAGAAGTGGGTCAGCGGATTCGGTTACAAGGCGCATCTCATATATTCATATTTATAACGGTTAGACGGGTCAATTGTATATGTATTAAATATATATATATATATATATATATATATATATATATATATATATATATATATATATATATATATAATCATGGACGGATTGTCTTGTGGAAAATGGACAGTTGATGGATGAAAAACAAAGAAATTTTAGGCGGAATCAGGAATGAAGGTCGTTCAATCTTGATATGGAGCAATCAGGTGAAAGATTTCAGACCGGTCGGATATTCTATATAGTTGTGCGAATGGCGAAACATCAAAATCAATGATAGTTGAAATTTTTCTAATGGATGAAAATAGTAATTCTATTTACAGATTATCAGTTAATAAGTAAAAGATATTAATAAATTAAATTACGTCATATAGAAATATTTTTTTAATTCGGTTCTACATGTCGATGTATGTCTTGATTTCTTTCGCAATTCTTCTCCATATTGGCTGATTGATCACTTTGCTATAATTATTTAAATATAAAGACAAACAATTATCAATGAGAAATTGTTTAAATAGTATGATTGATATTTTTGTATAGATATTAATGTATATGTACAGTCAGTTATCGAGATACGATTACCTCAACTTACGACCATTAAGGACTAAGGACGAATTTTTAAATACTTATATAATTCAGTTTTAGCTGTTCCAAAAAAAAAGGATTAACTATTGTGGCTGCACTATAAACTAAAGGAGTCGGCACTTTTTTTTATGAAAGTAAAAATAAAAGCTTTAAATTAACTTGTAATAAACACAACATAAATCAAAAATACACCCTCTATCCTCTTTACTAGGGATTGATGTACTATTTACATATATTATATGTGTATCAATTTTGGTCAAAATATCATCAAGAGGTTTAGATTAATTTCTATATTTTTTTTTGTTCACGGATAGTTGAATACGTTGATAAAAAAACGAGATTTATGTATATGTTTGCGGCCATCAATAGATGGCGCGATCAAGACGCACACATGCGTCAGCGGTCATTAACATTTGAACATGTGATGACACACATTTACCATATATCAGCGGTTACGAAGATGTTAAGATTGTTCCATAATATGACAAAACGTTTTTGAATTATGTATAATAAATTATCACTGAATTGTTCATTACCATAATAAACGATTCGTATTGTTCACGTTTACATTAGTCGTCCAGGTTTAATTTAGGATCATTCGGGGTTTACCACGGCGGTCTCTGAATTGTACAATACTGTGGAATTAGTAATGCATCATTGTGTTAATTGTGTTGAACGTGTGTAGGAGATGTCGTCGTATGATACAAGGAGTAGTGGTGGAGTCGGGAGTGGCGGAAGTGGAGCAGGAGCGGGCGGAACGGTAGGCGGTGCAAGTGGCAGCGATGCACTCGTCGAAACATTATCGATGCGCCTGCGCGAGGCGGAAGCGCGTAGGGCGGAATGTGAGCGTGCTCATCGTGAGGTTCTAGCACAACTGCGCTCCTCCACTTCCAGACCAGGAGATCCACTTGACCAACTGCACTCTCGTGCCAGAGAATTGGATAAAAAGGTATACTCGTACTTTTCCTTTTTTTTTTCCTATATAGTGGTACCCTATTTGAGCACTAGAATCCGTTTGTTAAGTGTATGCTTAAATGGACGCGTATATATATGTGTGTGTGTGTGTATTGACTGATAGCCTATATGAATGCTTATTGATGATTATAATTTTATTGCTTATTTAACTTTTTTTTGTAATTAAAATTTCATGTTCACAATTAGTTTTTAATTCACATAAAAAATATGAGGTGGTCACATCATAGAAATCAAATATGTTAAAATGATTAGGGTGACCAACTTTTTTACTATGAAAAATTATTTATTAACCAAAAAGTACATAATAAAATCAAATTTTCAAGTTGCAAAGAGAAGGACGTCAAAACAATGAAAGCTCTTCTAAGGAAATGTTTTTATTAATATAATATAAAAATTTGCAAAAATGAGGACAAATATAAAAAATGTAGATATTTAGGAGGACGCATTTCAAAATAGAACGTAACTTTAAAAATGAAGACCGTTCTCTCAGTTAGTTATATTATAATTATAATAATTTTTATCAGTAAAATATATATAAATATTTCAAAAATCACGGATATATAAATTTAAAAAATTATAATAACGGGCAACAGTTTGAGCATTACTGCCGCAAAGTAATATACGATTTTAATACATATTTTTGATTAATTCGTATCATAAGCGAACGGCTAACACGTTCAACATTATTAACCATTAGATAAGGAGGCTTTCATCGTGTAAAATGGTGCACGCTTTAATATTTTAATAAGTGTGCGTTTTTCTCTTTATAACGCGTTATCTACACGGCTGTGAAAAACTTTTTTCCCAACGAAAAATTTTTAATATTTCAAAAAGTGCAAAATTTTCGACGCCAACTTTACAACTTATATGGGAATGTTTAAAAAGTTTAATATTACACAAATTAAGTTGTACCATTAAGCCGAATATTAAATATTTAGTTTATGGATATTGCTGATATTTAAAGTGGGGACAACGCTTTCGAAATAGAACTGTCCTAAATGTATATAAGATGTAGGACAATTTTATTATAGTTTCATAATTACGGTCGTTCATTGATAATATCGCGAATCTAATAATACTTTTATCTTAGTGTAAAAAATATACGCGCTATGAACTTTAGGTTAATTAGTGGGTTGGAAGTTCTAATTTTTAGTAAAATATTTTTTTTTTGAATATTTGATGTTCTAGTAGATTTGTTGATGCAGTTAGTAGACTATATATTAAACTGACTTCAAAGGTCATATATATATATATATATATATATATATATATATATATATATATATATATATATATATTGGCCGACAAATAGAAAAAGGCGTCAGAATCTCGTTTTTACGATGTTGCAATAATAAAAAAAAACACGACATGTTTTCGCTCGGTGCTCCGACAAACAGATCGATAGTCGGAAACAAATCTCGAACTCCATTCGCGAGGGTCTGGAGTAAGTTTTTCCCACCCCCCCCGCAATGTTGATTATTAATTTTCATTTCGCAGGCCGCATTGGAGACCGTCCGATGCGAAGAGTTACAATTGGAGCTGGCCGCCGCGGTCAGGAGGAGAGGTGGAGGAACCGGCGGAGTTTCCGGCACCTCGGTGTCCACGGTATCCACCGGTCCGACGGTAACATGGCAACCACCGAGACCTCCGGCTCCATCCACGGAAATAGAACGCATTATGGCTAAAATAGAACAGGACAATCGCATATTGGCCGAACTAGATCACACAAGATCCACAACGCACGGTAAGTGAAAACGTTTAAACAATTTAGATTTTGTAATTATTATTATTATTATTATTATTTTGATCAGGGATGTTCGAATTGTAGCACATTTAGCTGAATCGATTTAATTATGTAGATTTCAATCATCAATTTCATATTCCACAATTTATGAAACGTCGTCATATTTGCATTTTGTGTCATTAAACTCGTGCATGAATCATCGTCGCATACATTTAATTGAAAAGTTTCACATTTTTCATTTTTTTTTTACTCTACAATCTTAACTAATAAAAACTTTGGGTTTTGGATTTGAAATATTGCGAATAAATACTAAAAAAATTAAAAAAACATGAAGGTTTTGTTACCGTTTAATGACTTAATATTACAATTCTTTGGATGCAAACAAGTATTAATAAATGACGAATATGAAAATGTTTAACGATTGTGGAATATATTTCTATTATGATAAAATTGTAATATATTCAAATGGAAGATTTATTTTTTTTATTTTTAGATTAGGTTTTATCTTATTGCAATATTTAAAAAGGTTGCAACTAATCTATTTAAAGATACAATTGTCATACTAAGACGCGTATATGATCAAGAATATGAGAAATATTTTTAGAAGTAATAAATTTTAGATAGAAATTACTTCTTGATAGTTTGTGACAAGGGTTTTTTTTTCATTTCCAAAGATTTTTTGAGGTATACTTTTATTATATATCTAGAAGTAAAAGAAAAAACAGAAACAAAATTTTCACAATAGAAAAAGTATATTTTCATATATAGCGATTCGATCGCTGAAAATATTAAACGAAAATAATTTTTTTTTTAAGTACGAAAAATTATTTACATTTTGAGTAATAAAAAAATAAATTTACAACAATATTAATTAGATTTAGATTGTTTTTTTTTTCAGTCGCACCATTATAATATCACTAGTCGCGATTACTTATCGAAAACATGCATTGTCACATCCGAATTCGTCGTTAATTGCACATGCGCCCTTTGCGCCCTTATCTGTTCGTGTGCACGACGATAATTACCGTCAGGTTAATTCACGCGCGTGGGCTACGTGCTCGTATCAAGATCACAACGAAAGCTCATTACATATCCAACAAGCTATCCCCCTTTCGAATCAAAACCGACAACACGAAATGCGATTAGATAATGTATAACGATATTGTTTTTACCAATACTCGTGTAAAAAAAATATATATTTTATATATATAAATTTTATTTTAATATAAAAAAAAAATATTGTTTATTATATATATATATATATATATATTTATATATATATATATATAATAAGCTCTTATAAAATTATATTAAATTGTAGAGTGTTAAGGATATGGACGTTCGAGTTCGTGTTATAGCCACATATTATATTATTAATGTCGTAATAATAATAATACTGATTTATTATAATTAAAATTTTATATTATATATTTTTTGTTTTTGCTCGAAATGTATAAAAATGAATCAATATATTAAAATTATTTAGAAAAAAAAATGTTTAAGAGTTGTACGTAGAGCTGGCGACTCAATTATGTATTCAATGTTTAAAAAAGGTTTTGTAATATATAGTGTAATATGATATTCTATTTATCTGTACGTTAAAAAAATATATAAATATCTAGATTGAAATAATATAATTCCCAATTATTGTTAGTTTTAAAAATTAAAATTAGTTTCAAAAAGTAGGGTAAAATTGAATAAAAAAAAGGATAGATAATATATATATTCTTCGGATTTCAGAGATTCATTATCATCATTTTGTACTGAAATTTTTATCTAATATCCGTTTCCAATTTGTCTGTCGGATTATATGACCCACTTTTGGAAATCAGCAATAAAGACTATCATTTATCAACTGTTTAATCAATCATTCTTAGCTTGAGAGGATAGCTAATAATCATTTTTTCTTAATATATATATATCTATGATATACTTAATATATAATTAAAACATGACATTTTTTTTGATTAAAAAAAATAGAATTACACCTAAATATTCTGAAATATAATAAAATTATTGATACTTAACACTAAAGCTACCGCGACGGGTCAAATGACCCAATTACTAGAATGACTTGAATGACCAAGTGGCTAAATTCACTTACCTACATTAAGATGTTCAGAATGCAAACGTTTGAATCCGCATTATAATCATTTTATCAATGTAATAATAGTAAAAAAAAAACTAATGAAACTGGGGACGATTTTGTAAAAAAAAAAATAGTTATGACGTCTGTTGGATAATTGAAATAGGATTGAGAAATTTATCGCACGTCGTGATATCACCGGTTATTTTAACAATTTACAAATGAAATATAATATAAATATTTACAATGTACATTTGATTGCATAAATGGTAATGAATTGATTTGTTGTGGTTTTCAGGTGTTTCGACGAGCGGTTCAAGTCACGCTATCGGCGACTATCACACTTCGCCAACGTCATCGCCATTACACTCTTCACACGCGACATCATCGAATCACGCTCCAATTTCTCAAAGTTCAACAATGCCAACATTGTCCGCAATGCACGGCACATCTCAACAATATAGTAACACATTAACGAACTCCACATCAGTGAATTACTCCATGAGCGTGGGTCACAACACCAGTTCATATGCGAATCCCGTGTCCACAAGTTACGCTCCAAGCAGTTACGTGTCGTCCAGTGGACACCAAGTGTCTTTTGCCAATCCGGTAACGGCACCCTTATCTAATAATATTAGTCAAATATCCAGCACGTTGGCGGGAATACAGAGCACGCTACCAGGTCTATCATCCGGTTTGTCCAATAATGTGACCGGAATCGGCCTGACGACCAGTTTACAGAATCAGCTAACTGGCGGAAATGCGTTGAGTAGCTGTTTGAGCAATACGCTTTCCGGTGGACTGACCGGAACATTGACCGGAATGCAAAATTCCCTGACGGGCAATCTGAGTAATGCCCTCACGGGACTGACCGGAAATACTAATTTGTCCGGATTGAGTTCAAATTTGACGAATTATGGACAGGGAACGTATACAAATCCGTTGATTAGCGGCGGATTGAGCAGCGGTAGCAATGCTATGAATATCAAATTGAAACCATTGGAGGAGATGGAGTTGGCTGCGGGTAGATTCGGCGGTGGTAGAGCGGCGACTCCAGTCACTCCTCATCATCAGACATCGTGGGCAATGGAGGGACTGGGTGGTCAATTCGGATTAGATGGAATCGGGGCTTTAAACCCTGGATTCGTGCATTCGCAAACCAGACCGTTGTCCAGAATGATTTCGGGTGTACCTGGGACACTCGATATTGATGGTAAGGTTTTTGAAAATATATATTATTTTACCATTACAGATAATTAATCCATTTATAAAATCCTCTTATACGTTCGATCGACTTCTTGGGTTTAAGTATATATTTTTTATCTCTAAATTTAGCAATTTCATTATTTTTTCATTCTAGTTTAGATTAGGATATAAATCCAATGATATAAATAATAATATACGTTCTAAAAATGTAATAAATGTTAGTATCTAATATTGGGAAACAAAAATACGTTCTGAATATAAACTTTGAATGTTGTTTTTTTTTTGCGAAATTAAGCTAAAGGCACGTGTGTCCTTTGTGTTCGCATCGTTTTACATATAATGTAATATATTTCAATATTGGTATTACGGGGGTTGAAATCTGGAAAAGAAAGGGGTTTGCGCAATATCACATAAGAATAGGGTCACGAGAAAATCTTCGACAACCCGGATATCGAAGCGAGGGATGAAAATAATATTTGCAACTTAGGGGTTGTGCGGTCGAACGATAAAAAATTTATACATTTATTTTTTTTACCCATCTTCATACGCGAAACACCCTATATAAATTATAGTGATACTTTGCATGTATCCGTAAAAAAAATTTCCCAAATGACGCTGAGTAGGACGGGGATGAAAAATGCGCGATTTTCCTCGTCACGATCGGAAAAATTCATTGCTAAGTCGGTGCGATTTGAATATTTCGGTTGAATTAATGTATGATTATGGATATTTTTTTTATGATTGTTCCAAAAATGGATTTGGTTCAGTTTGTTGGCCAAAATCCAAACGACCCTATTGGCCTTCCTTTCCTATTTAAGTTCATGTTAATTAGTGCCTCTAAAGAACTTTTGGCATCCATTAAAATTTTCGATTTAATTCCGGAATAATACCAGTTAAAATGTATAAGTAGAAATTTCAGAGCGTTGAATAATGACTTCGAAATCTACTATTCACACATAGCGTTCAAAATATAAAGGATGCAAACGTTTTATATTGTAAGGGTTGAATTTTTAAAAATAATTTTACTAGAATGGTTGACATTTTAAATTAAAGCTTAGATTATTTTTATATATAATAGAAATCAATTATTCACAATCGAGCGAACATGTGTGTTGCCATCATACTATTATAGGTATTAAAAACCTGTGGCTTTAATAAGTTAGAGATCATAAATAAATTTTTACGACATTTTGTCGAGGGATATTTATATCACTATTAAATTGTAGTATTTTTATATTTCGGGTTTTAAAATAATATATATAGCAAATTTATACATTATATATTTAAAAATCTATAATAATATCGATTAGTTTCAATTTTTATAATATAAAAATATTTATTAGATCAATTTAATTATAAGAAAATTTAATATAATAATATGTATTATTTGATTAAAATAAAAAAAAAGTCAAAACGGTCAAATGACCGCGCGCGGTAGGTTTAGGTAGATATGCCAACAACACCATAAATTTATATGCGATTTTCTGGCACGTTCATATAAAAAAGGTTCACCATCACTGACTTAGATCACACGAATGAAAAAAAAAATACGAATATACATCTAATATTTCGATTAATTTCACACATGACTAGCGGAATTCCGCTACGTTCGAGTCCTTTGTTCTGCGTTCGTCTTTATGCCGTTTTATCGTCGCACGTATATATAAAAAACGCACCATCTCAGAAGGGACGACATTGCGATTCTGCGGATGTTGTGCCGAATGTAAATTTTGGAGCATGCGCTCTCGGAATAGTCGCGACCATCTGCCAAAATGCGGGCAATTCGCGAAATCGTCCCCACTTTTATCACACGCTTTGTCGTTGTCACATTTTGAGAATCGCTGGTCGCTCTCAGTATTAATCTTAACATGACGCGTGTGCCGACGAGACGATTCGTTGTTTGTTTAATTGTCGTTAATACGCAATGTTTTATCGTTACATGTACAAAGGGAGAGGACATTATCTGAACGGTGGAGCTGAAGGACAAGTGGACATGTTGGATATACCGGGCAAGGGCAGATGCTCTGTGTACATTGCCAGATTCAATTACGATCCACCAGAGTGAGTTTTATATTATTTATATTAAATAATTTATATTTTATTATGATCCAATGGTAATTATTACAATATAAATAAAGTTATGATATGTCATTTAGGTTTTCAAAAAAAAAAAAAATTTTAAATTTAACGTGTTTTGATATATGATATATAACATTGTTATACTATATACATATATATATATATATATATATATATATATATATATATATATATACTTTGGTGTTTGTTTAATTCAAAATCAAAAATCGTACATAGCATATATGTCGTGTCAAAAGAGTAAAATATAATAGAAAGTGAAATATAAAAAGCTTCACGTGCATGAAAGCTCTGGGACTCTCTATATGTGAATGAGTCAGCTTTTCTGAAAAAAAAACATACATACATATAAACAAATAAACAAACATACATATGCATGTTTTTGCACACACACACACACACGCGCGCATATATATATATATATATATATATATATATATATATATATATATATATATATATATATATATAGTTTTATCTTAATTTGGCCTACTTTAAAAGCTCTCATGACATTTAAAGTTATAACTTAAATTTTCTTATTATTAAATATGTTATAGAAATTATGATACTAAGTAATTCGTTTTATATAAAAATAAAAATGTTGATATTTTGAATACTTTTCAATATATAATATTTAATTTATTAATAGTTATATCGATTAAAATGACCATTTAGTGTTGACGTGTATTATATCAATTTATTTTAGATAAAAATCTTCAATCAGGCATTATAATTTCAACTATATATACTGTAAAAATATTATAACTTTGATATTAATTTTTTTAATAATTTTTAAAAGTCAAAAAAGATAAATATTACAATTGATCTTTATTATATATATATATATATATATATATATATATATATATATATATATATATTTTTTTTTTTTTTAAAGTATACACAGTATAAACGAAATGTAATGTAAAATACGACTATACAGTTAATGAATATTGACAAGTTTATTCGGGCGAACAACGATAAGGTCATGGAATTTTTATTCGAGTTTTTCTCATTCCAAACACGAAAATCGCCCCCTCGGTTTGTTTTGTTAAAAAAAAATCGTTGAATATTAACATAAAAGTTTTTCCGGAATATCGGGAATATTCTTCGTTTTTCAAATTCAGCGTCGACAACGAATAAAAGGTATGTGTAAATTTTTATTGTAGAAAAACGACAATTTTTATGACGTCATGCACTTTCGGTGAAATGGCAAAAAACAAGCCAATATATTTTGAAAAATTTAAGTGTGTGCGATTTTATTGCACACACACACACACACACACTGATTCTGTTGAAAAAAGTCGGGGTTGAAATAAAGTAAATGTACTCGTTAGATGGATTGAAGAGCTCGGCTCTTATCATCGTTCGATAACAGTTGTAAACAATGTTGAGTACTTTAATATTGTGCTAGCTATATATATATATATATAATATTAAATATACAAGTAGGATACATTAGATATGATGAATTAATAATTAATTTAAAAAATATATATTTTTCAATATCAATGGATATTTAAAAAGTAACATTATTGATATCAAATATTATATAAGAGATATGTAATAAGAAAAAATAAAATTATTTTAATTATTGAATATTAAATAAGTTTTATATGCATTTTTAATATTTTGAAAAAAAAATAATATCACAAAACGTCGATTAAAAACCATTGTACTAGTTAATTATATATTGAATAATCTTTTTTTGATTCAAACATTTTCATTTGGATTAAATTATATGAAATTAAATATAAAAATATTTGTATTTGTGAATTCAATCTTTCAGATAGTAAATCATTATAATTAAAATTAAAATAATAATTATTATATAATTGAAGTCAAAGATAGAAATGAGTGAATATATCTATTGAGTCAGGTCAACGCTTTTTAAGATCTATAGTATTTTTGTATAAAAAAGTTGAATAATTTCTAACAAATCGTTATCAGTAAAGCGGATTACTGTTTAAAAAGTATATTAATCACTATTGGAATTTCTATAAAATCATAGATAAAACAAAGTTGATTTTGAACTGAATATTTTTCGTTGCTATTTCACGTACTTTTAGTGAAATAATAATAGTAAAAAAGTACAAATGCGCTGTTTTTTTTTTTTTTTTTGGTAACGTGTTCACTTTTGTTGCAGTAAATCACGCGACATGTCAACATCAAATAATGCTATAATAAATTATGAATTCAACTCGGTTATTACCGCTTTTCAGCTGCTCGATTATAATAAAAACGTATTAAAAATAATACTGGTGAAAAAATAAACCTCGTAAAAATCAATTGCATATCACATTGTTCTATTGTGATTATTATTATTTTTAAATATACAATACGTTCCGGTAAAAAGGTGACTGATGTTATGTTAATACATTTATCTACTACTGTGATCAAAATGTAAGGTGAAATTGTCATTTAAAACTTCCGGGCAAATAAATTGTATATTTTTTTCCTCGGTTGGTAGGACTGTCTATAATATTTGCCAAGCGTCTGTTTGTCAAAAGGTTTAATTATCTCTGAGTTACGCGTGTTTTTTACAACTCTTGGTTCCTTCATCACGATAATGCACCGTGTCATACTGCATTGGTTCTTTGCGACTTTTTTTTTTTAATCAAAAATTCGACTAATATCGTTCTGCAACCACCGTATTTGCCCGATTTGGTTCCGTGCGATTTTTGGCTATTCCCACTATTCCCACTGTTTACTGGACTACTTTGAAGGGGATGAAATTAATTTGGAAAAATAAATAAAGAATTTATATTTTAAAAACAATTTCACCCTACTTTTTGATCACAGTGTTATATTATGAAAAAAAAAAATTCTAAAACGTCATATATTTCTTTAGCATCTTCAAAGATTCGAAGCATTAATAGTAATAATAGTTATGTATAATATATATATTGTAGGAGCATTTTAATATAATATCATTTTTATTTGTAATATTTTCATTTTATGCGATATTCAAGGCGAAAAAAAAATAGTTATTGTAATGTATTGTGCGTTGTCGTTACTAGGATGGCTCATGTGGAAAATATTATCGGTTTTTCCGAAAATACAAAAGCTTTAATGTGATATATTTTATTTATTTTCCATTGGTATCGATGAAAAACCTGCCGATCTATTTACGCGTTCGTTCAGTTTTATTTATTGTGAAAATCAATGTTTATATATTTATGAATTTTTCAACACGATATTTTATTATTATCGGTCGATCTATGGAAATTTTTCCATTTTTATTTCACTTTCTTCAATTCACGTGATGAAATTTGGTTCGAATTAAGATGAATTATATTTACAAATATTATATTCAATAAACATTTGATTATAATTTAAAATTTTATATATAAAAAAATTGTGATTTCATTTGAGATTTAATTTATATATTGTAGGATGTAAATTGTTCAAGGATTGATTATGAAGCTAGTAACTTAATACTGTGTAAAATAAATTTTGCTTCAAGATACTTGAAAGAGAGGCCAAGGCCTCTCTAAGTTTGAACATTGTTTACTTTTAATATATAGAATATATATTAACAAGGATTCAATTTCAATTTCAATGAAAGTATTTTTTTTCGATATTACTTAAATACGAAAGAAAAAAAAATAATCTAAATTTATATTTTATAGGAATAACATTTATACTATATTAAAATCGCAAACATGTTCGTGATTGAAATTCAATATATTTTTTATTTTAACTCGCACAGAAGGAAACGTTTGTATTTCTACGAGCGCATATTCGAGAAAAAAATTTTTCCTACAGTGAAAATTTCAATTTTCCGAAAAGAAATTTTCTACGTTCAAAATATAACAATAATAAAGGACAACGAACCGGGAGGGGGGGGACGACGACGACGGGGGACGTACACGATTTATACAATCGCTTAAAAAAAAAGTAATAGTCGCAGTAGTACAATAATAATAAGGGTATGAGAGAATTTGGCGAGCAATCGACGGAAAAATCTGCCCCAGTTTTTTTCTTCTCCAACACGATTTATATACAACAGTAGCATAAAGAAGAAAGCAAACGCACAAATATAAAATTGTCGGGGTTGTTTCTCCCGAGGTTTATTTAGTAGGTTGTTCTTTTTTTTTTATATTCTTTTTCTTCTCCTCTATCGTCACATGGTTCCATTGTGCACGTCTGAAATCGTCACACTTGGCTATTGGCCAGCGACAGCAGACAACCTTGGATGCTGGGTTTCCATCGCCATCGCAACCTCGACAACTTCAATATATATATATATATATATATATATATATATATATATATATATATATATATATATATATATATATATATATATATATATATATATATATATATATATATATATATATATATATATATATATATATATATATATATATATATTATAAGTTTCGGTTACGATTTTAGGCATTCGCATTTAGTTTCAAGCCCTGTTGCCATGGGGTTTTATGTGTTCATTCGTCCGTGTAGCAGATTCAGCATTGCCAATGTTAAACCAGAGCTTCTCAATCGTTTTAAGATTTCCCAAGGTCATTCGTTTTGAAGACAACGATTAATTTTGTCGATTTTTATTTAAATTAATTTCGTCAATTAATCAATAATAAAATTAAATTATTTTTATTACATTTGGAGAAACACTGTCTGATCCAAATTTGAAAGCGGTTCATATATCATTTTTATGTTGCTTTCTTCTTTATCAATTTCGCGTTGTGTTACAAGCAATGTACAATGCTAAAAAATCATATTTGAATAAAATTTACTGGTTTTTGCCACTAGTGCCATTTTTATTGGAATATATCTGCGAGTTTGGATTGAAATAACAGCAATAAAATAGACCCAAATAGAGGACGATGTCTAGAAATATCACTTTTTTTTTCTATACACTATTTCGAGTACGCCATTACATATATATTTCCCGTAATTTTTCATAGTGTTTATGTAACAAACACTATTATTTCTATACGATTTTTTTTATTTTTGTTAGAAAATATATGCAAAATTAAAGATTTTATTTTTTTTTAACTAAGTGGATTTTTAAAAAAAGGTTCCCTTCTCACTTTCAATCTTTTTAGAAATATGATTTATTAGAATAAATTAAAAAAAGGCTCTTTACAGCAAATAAAAAAAAAATGTAAATATTTAATTGATCTTTCAATAGACCATTCAGTTGCCAAAAATCTATCTAAAAGTTTTATAGATATTCGTGGGGTTCGAGTGGACCCCGCTGAGAATGCGCATTTTATACGTGAAAAAGATTGAAAATATAATAAATATCTTCATAATTCACGGATTATCCGATAGTTTTGGGTCCACAATGTACTAGAACGTTATTGTATAATTCAATTCACTTACATTTTTAACGAGAGTCATAAATGACAACAGACTATTTACCGAAAAATCAACACAATAATAAACGTACATAGTTAAAGGATAAAAATTATACGATGATGTAAATTTTTTATTAAATTACCACTAAATCGGTATATAAAAGCTAAATATCGGTGTACGTTTTTTTTTTTTTTTTGGATTTAATAATACAGTTTAGCTCCCCCCCATTTTTAGTAATCGATATATAGCGTGAGCCCTTGTTTTTATTAAACATAAATATACTATAATGACAACGAAAATTTCAACGAATGATACCGATTTTAAATATAGCGATAAGCGGTCTAAAAAAAAATTACGATCGCTCGCAGCACAAAAGAAACAAGTGCGCTCAATCGGACTGTAAATATATAATAGATGAAAATGATTATATATATATATATATATATATATATATATATATATATATATATATATATATATATATATATATATATAGGTAAAGAAATTCGATTACGTATTTAGTGGAATGGTAATACACGATCGTTTAAAGATTTGGACGGTTCCACTCGTCCGCGAAGGCACACGCGGTGTTCCCGTGAAATGGAGACTTTCGAAGTCGAAAGGCAGTGGAAAATGCGGAGATGGTTCCATTATCGCCCGCCCTGTTGGTGAAAACCTTTGAGCCAGACTCGGTGACGTCAATAGACCTGAACCCATATCCGCCCTCGGCGTTACCCACACCGCCTATTAGTATAACTGGTAAAATTGTATACCAACCTCCCCCCCCCCATCGGATAAATATTGAATAAGATGATATTGTTATATATATATATATTTTTTTTTTTTTTGATGGTAGATTATTATGGGGTTAACCCTTAACGATTAGGGCTTGAGGTAACTGATTTTTTATACTTTCGTTTAAACGATTTTGTGTATGATGTAGTAAAAATGATAATGAATTTTATGGTATGATATTGATTTTTTTTCAGATAATATTTATAAAATTAAATTTGTATAAATAATTGAAAAAAAAAGTGAATTATTATAAGGTTAGCTTTTTGCGCTTTTGTTTGTAATTTTAGACCATTTAGAGATAATTTTAGAGATGCACTCGAAAATTGATTTTAAATAGGGTAAATTAAATTTTAATGATGTTTTGGATCTATGAATATAAATTTTAATATTTTTATGTTATGAGAATTATTTATAAATATCAATTTATTTTTTTAAATAAAAATTTAAGTAATGAATGATAAAAAAAATAAAAGTTACTATTTTTAAAGATTTTCATTATAATTATAATTTTAAAATAAATTTTGTTTCGTAGTATTTTTATTAAAATATAATTTATTCCGTTGTATCAGTAGTATTATATGTACATGAAAAAAAAACCTTTTAATAATTGGAATATTTTTTATTTTAGATTATTCTTAAATATTTTATAACACGAATCGATTTTAAACATGTCAATGACAGCTCATCGTGATTAATTGTAGCCCTAAAAATAATGGAGATTTATTCGTAGATATTGGAATATTAAACGAGGCGCAACATTGACAGTCACTTAATCCATTATGGCGTCTTTGGAGCCATCTTTTTTTTTTTTTTTGGTAGAAAGTGTGAAAAAGAAATCCCCCTCGTGAGTGACGTAAAACGAGGGTCGTAGTTTGAGGGATCGAACATAAAATTTTAAATGAGTCACAATTAAATAGTCCAATAATATATATATATATATATATATATATATATATATATATATATATATATATATATATATATATATATATATATATATATATAAGATGTCTTATGGGGTAGTTTAATGAGACGACGTTGTTTTTTTAACCTTCGGTCAATTTGCATATTGAAATGAGCTGATAGAAGAACAAAATACAATGTTTGAATGAATTCACTCAAAAAAAATAAAAATAAATAAAGATATTTATTAATATTGAATTAATGACATATTTTATGATGAGAAATATCGAAAAGTTCAAAAAAGATAATTGAAAACTATTTTAAAATTTTATAAAGAACGTAGATCGTTGATTGTTATTTCTATATTTAGATTTAAAGTTTAGTATTGAAAATGGAAAATATTTTTGATATTATTTATATATCATATTTAAAATATATAATATAACAATGCAATGACACAGCAAAATGTTTAAATAAAAATGAACAAAAATCGTAGCGATCGATCGGAGAACGTGAAAGAAAAGAAAAGCGTTCACGAAATTCGAAACAGAGAGGCCAATGCCCCGCTAAGAGTGTCATAATTTTCTTTTTCGATACTTGTGCATTGTGTGTAATATTATATGAATTTTCTTCATTTTCCTTTTGTGTTTCAGCGTGGAAGCTGCCGAAGGGGAATTGAGCATATCAGCTGGGGATTATTTATTAGTTTGGGGAAATGGTGCAGATACCGGAAGCAGTTTCCTGGATGCTGAATTATTGGATGGCAGGAGAGGCTTGGTGCCGGCTCACTTCGTTCAGAGGCTCGTTGGAGACGATTTATTGGATTTTCATCAGGTAATTAAAAATAATTATGTTACATCAATATTAGAAAATATTTATTTTTTTAATTTAAAACTTAAAAATATATTCATTTATCTATTTTTACGATAGTTTTCGATCGTATGTTGAATAAATTTAATTATTTCAGGCGGTTATATCTACGTTACGCGATGCAGACGAAGGTTTACTTCAGAGCGATCCCTCATTGCCGGCGGAAGTCGCCAGACTTTCAGAGCTTCAAGATCCCGCCGAGGGTCCCGAAGACGACGACTCAGGTACCATCTACGAAAATGTGCATAATATTATTATTAACGAGTCGAATATTAATGAAAGGATGACTGAATCTATATGTCGATTCATTCGTTTCAAAATTTAGCATGAATATATATATATATATATATATATATATATATATATATTAAAAAAATGGCGTCATTTTAGAGTCAGACTCAAGAATTTATCACGTCACGTACGGTGATCAATCATTGCGAAAATGACAAGTTTAACCATGGCCATGATGAAAATGTACCATATGCGTGATGAAAACGAATGAGTTAACATATATCAAGTTGTACGAGTAGAAAAATTTTCAAAATCAATTTGAAAGCGGCTCGAGATTATTTGCTTATAAAACTCATATATTATAATGTGCAGTTTTTTTTGGTTTTGGTTTTTCTTTTACTTTTTTGCTCAACGGAACCATTAAAATGCCATCATTGTTATTTCGCATAGACGATCACGTGCCGCTTTTAAATTATTATTATATAATATATATTATATTTTTCTTTTTCACGAAAATCGTGTGCGTCTGCTGTCTGTCTGTCTGTTTGTGTGTGTGTGTGTGTGTGTGTGTGTGTGTATGAAATTCGGATATTCAATTGAAAATAGAAACATGAACATAAATATGCATTAGGCGGAATAGAAATGTTGGGTGGTTTTGATTATTATTATTATTATTATTTTTAGAACGGTCACGCGAGAAAATTTTAAAAACTATAATATATATATAATAATATATCGAGAAACGTAGAGGTTTGATATTAAAATTATGCGAATTAAAATCGATCGTATTTAGTGTATGCAAAATTTTCAAAAATCATATTATAAATTGACGAATACCTAATTTTGGGATTTTTTTATATTTACAAAAAAAAAAAATAGATAAATCGAATGTTTATATTTAAATAACGGTCCGGATGTTTTTTGAGCAAACCCCGCATACACATACATATATTTAAAATGTAAATTTACCGACAATGATTGCCCACTTACATAACTTATCGATCGTAACAATATAAGGGTTAAAACCAACCCTCCGAATGTTTCCGATTTTCCGAGAGGCATTCGTATGAAATTTTCCTATGTATAATATAAAATAATATAATATAATTTATTTAATTTACCACTCGCGTGCGTGCGTGTGTGTGTGTGTTTTTTTTTGGAATATATGATGAAAGACTGAATTATTTTATGATTCTGTTAATTAATTATTATTATGTTGTAAATGTTGTGCTTTTTCTCCCTAAATCCTACTTATTTCAAATCTATTTATTTTTTGACGTAACGCGAAAACGTGTATGGCCGTTATTTTTATTGATTAAGTGCATGCATTAATGAAGTAATATAATAATTAGAAAAATATTTTTAGATTGTCTGCTAAAGATATCTCTAAATAGATAAGAGATATACTATATATAGATATAGAAGTAATTTTTTCGTTGTTATTTCAATAAATTTTGATTGCTTATTTTTAGGTAAAAATTTAGACGCTTTTAAGATAATTATAATAATTAGAATTAAAACTAAATTCATAATAAAAAAAATAATTTTATCTATAGGACAGTAAAAAATAAATTTTATTTGCATTTTTTTTATGTTAAATGAATTGGCTATTTAGTACTTAAAATTAAAAAAAGTATATTATTTGTAGATTTAGAAAGCATTATTTATATTTAAAATTTAATTTTTACATATGATTAATAATTATTAAAAAAAACTTTTATTGCCGAGTTCAAATCTACAGGTATGAGGGATTTTTTTTATTAAAATAATATTTTTAAAATTCTATTAAAGATAATTAATTATTCCAAGAAATAATATTAAATTATAGTATATGCAATATTTTGATATTAAAATTTTACATTAATTTCGAGTGACTAAGAATTGGATAATTAAATTAAATTAATAAATATTGAATTAATTAAATTCGATAGCTACTACACGTTTTCTAGATCTGTGTGTATTTATTTGTGTATTTATTTCTTTATTCAATGTATGTGCTATTTGTTGTTTATTGTCCCTGCTTAGTGAAAATAGTGTATCTACATTGAATCCTTTAATCCCCTTTTTTCCCTTCAAATTTTCCCATCACGATCCTGAAAATCGCAAAAATTATAATTAAAAAAAAAACCTCTTACACCGTTCATGAATACTTAACCATCACATCGACTATATTGAAAAAAAATCTATCAATTCAATTATGACGAATCAATTTGCTTTTACTTTACCTTATCTTTTCACTTTTAATTCTAATCTCGCTTACAACACTTCGCACACATTGAATGTATATAAATATATATATATATATATGAAATAAACCCGGCTTCCTTTTATCCCGAGTGTCCTTTTCCTGTGCGCTACCTGCTCCCTAGCTAGGGCAATGAGGGGCCAAAAGGGTCACGGGGGGCGAAAGCCCCCGAAGACCAAGCGCCCCCCTCAGTCCCTATCTCAGGTGTTGTTCTCGGTGCTAGTGCCTGCGCCCCGTCAGCTCACCCTCGAGAGACAGCTCAACAAAAGTGTGCTCATCGCGTGGACACCACCAGATCCTCATCAGCATCCCGGCTGCAACAATTTGGACACATATCACGTGTACGTGGACGGAGTGCTCAAAACTACTGTCAAAGCAACGGAAAGAACGCGCGCCCTCGTCGAAGGGGTTGACTCTAATAAGGTAATTATTTTTTAATTATCGTTTAATCTATATAAAAAAAATAATGCCGATTTTTCAATTAATTTATAAATTCGAAAATTTTTCGAGTCTATTTTAACGATTTTTTTTTGTGGATCAATTGCAATAGTTTTGTGTATATATTTTTTAAAATAATTAATAAATTTTCAACTCTTTCAATATTTATATTTAATAAAATTTGAGATTATTGTTAGAGAGTCAAAACGAGTCTTAGTCTTTTTTAATAGGAAAAATTTAATATCATTCTTAATATTTTCATGTTCAACTCAATAATTGACAGGTTCGATTCTATCAGAGATATACATATTGTATATTTTTTTTCGATTTAATTTGTGGGAGTATATTTATTTAGTATACATAAATATATATTCCAGTACGTATTTAATATTGATTTTATATATTTTTAAGTCTAAAAATATATTTTTGGATATAAAAAAAACGATATTTTTTTCCGTGTAAAGTTAAGAAGCATGTTTGTGATTGTTGATTTTGCCTCAATCAACGAAGCTTCAATTTATCATATACAGACCATCATAACATGACATCCGTAATGGTCTATCATTTAGCTAATCATATATATATAACTGATTACGAATTAGAATCTCGATTCAGGGTGTCAATTGCGTAATTGACGTGTCATATATTTTTTTAAGATAAATTGAAGGTTACGTGTCGAAGAAACGACCGCTAGATAATATTTTTTCCGAGAAATGCTGGATTTTCTTCATATATATATATATATAATAATAATTCTTTGATTTCAATGTCATAACATAGTCAGTAATCAACGCTTGGTTAGCATGTCTGATTAATATGTAATAGATTCTGTGCTCAAATCTAGTATTATATTTGTGATTATACATGATAAATCATAATAATATGGCGTTTCTCGGCGCCATTTTGAAGACAATATGGAATTAAAATAAATATTTAGTTTCTATAATTTTCTCAGAACGACTTTTATCAAATATCCGAATATAATAAATAATTCCGAGTTGAAAAAAAAAACGTCACAATGAAAACTAATATCAAATGTCTAGTTACAGTAGCATTTTTATTATTCCGCGTGAATAATAAAAGCGTTACATTTAATGCGAGTTAAAACTGACCCAATTTCAATCTGAATTTCAAATGTCTCCGTGTTAATACTATAATTTGTGAACGATTTTTTTCCCCCCCAAAAAAGATTAATACGACACGATTAGGAAACCGCTCGTGTTCGGTTGCTATTTATTATTTATTTATTTATTTCTATATATATTTTTTTTGTTGCATTGTGATTTTATACACGATTTACCCGGACGAATGTGAATATCGATTGACTGAAAATTTTGACCTTATTTCAGCCCCATCGGATATCGGTAAGATCGGTGACAGTTAACAGAAGAGTGTCCAGAGATGCTGCATGCACAATGGTCATCGGTAGAGATACTGCAAATTTGGGTCCATCGGCAGTAAGAGCAACCGGTGTGACATGCAGTCAAGCTGTTATATCCTGGTTACCAGCTAATTCCAATCATCAACATGTGATATGCGTTAATAATGTCGAGGTATTATTATTATATAATTATAAATAATTATTTTTTTTCTTTGTTTTTATATGTAATTTCACTATATAAAAAAGGTGTTGTAACAACTAAAACTGTTTTACTTGATTTTAGGTTCGAACCGTTAAACCTGGAGTATATAGACATACAATAACAGGATTAGCACCCAGTACACAATATAGAGTTACGGTACGTGCTAAACATTTGAGAGCGGGACCACCTTCTGGTGCACCAGTTGAAGAAGCACCAGGTGCTTATACCGATTTTCGAACTTTACCTAAAGGTCTACCAGATCCACCAGTGGACATTATGGTATGTTTAATGATATTCAATGTGTATGGTTTAAATGCATACTATTTAAATATGATTTTGATTATAGGTGGAAGCTGGACCTCAAGATGGTACATTATTGGTAACATGGCAGCCAGTAAGTAGACCTCCAGCCGCTGGACCAGTTACTGGTTATGCGGTTTATGCTGATGGTAAAAAAGTGACCGATGTCGATTCACCAACCGGCGATCACGCACTAATTGATATAACCAAACTCATCGGTTTAAATCCAAAAAGTGTCACAGTAAGTGTTCCCCGTTTGAAATTACATTTTTATTAAATGCACGTAGACAAGCGGTCTAGCGTATTTATATTTAATTGTAATTTGTTTGAAGCACTTTGGAAATAGTCCAATTCATGTGTCGATTTAAAGTTAGTTTCGATGCCAAAAATCGAATCGGCACGTTTTCGCAGCCACTTTCAACGGTCACCCTCTGGGAGAATTTTGGGAAATATCGTTTCCTATTTTATTCCCAACGGACTGAATTATGGCATGAAGGGGGCATGTCTAATGGGAAATTTGTAAGCGCGGTTGTTCGGATGCTAGCAAAATTCTGTGCTGTACTCGACTAGAATATTCTAGTAATTTTTGCTGTTATATGTTTTATGCTGATAGGGTGTGGGAAAAGTCTGTAAAGAAATTTTTATGAATACACTCATAATTCTTACTTAAAATTCCGTGCGAGCTTTACAAATTAAAGCACTATGTATGGTTGGATATATCTATTTAAAAATCTAATTAAAATGTCTGAATTTTAGATGTCTATGTCATTATAATATAAAGGTCTGAGTTTTTTTAATGTATCATTATTTATATATAGAACGGAAAATATTTTATGAAAAATATTATTGTCTTTATGAATGTGTTCAGATTTATTACAACAACTTGTTAAGGCATTTTATATATTGAACGTTATTTGCTTGTCACAGAACGGGTTAATAAAAATGAATATCACACGCTTGAGATGTGAACACTTATCTCATGTTTAGCTTATGATTTTTATGAGGCTGCTTTGAATGACACTTAATTGTATTACATCTATATTTACGATATCGTATTACTTGGAAAAATGTTGGATTTTCTCTTACCCATAACATAATCTAATAATATATTTTTATTGACAATAAGCTTCCTTGAATTTATTATATTTTATTAACAATGTTTCGTTTATGATGTTGTTACATTTTTTATATATTTTTTAAGGTACGCACTAAGTCCAGGGATAGTCAATCGGGTGACAGTATGCCAACAACAATTCCAATGAACGTATTGAGAGGCGTTGCGGCTAAACGAGGAATGCAAGGAGGTAGACCACCTCACGGAGCAGTTGGTCCTCATGGACCTCACGGTCCTCACGGACCCCACGCTCAACACGGACCTCATGGTCCTCATCACGGACCCCATCCACAACAGCAGGGACCCAGAGGACCACATCATCAGCCGGTTCTCGAGCACGACGAGAATCTCTCCGATAAAGAGATATTTCCCGGAAGTGCCGGAGCTCAGGTTAGCTTATATTTTATATCATCCCGCCCCCCATTCACAATGTTTTCAAAATTTAGTATTACAGTTAAATAGGATTTTTTTCCTATAGCTCCTGTTGTTTTTTTTTTTTTTTTTGATACGTTATTTTCTCGTTAACGTCTCTAAGAAAAGTTAAATTTTATGAATATTCAGTGAAATTGGATCAAGTTATATATTTATTATTGGATATACAATTTTAAATATATTTTATCGAAATATCAGATATATCATTAAGATTAACATATACATTTTTTAAACCAGTGATTTTCAGAAATACAATAAATACTCAACTATTTAATATGTCAAAGAAGAGCTAAGAACTGTCAAATCACGAGTTTCTTTTATAATAAAATTATATTTTAATCATTATTGCCAAATTTTGAATTCAAAATTATATATTATATTTCAAATGAAATTGGAACAGTTCTAAAAAAAGTTCAAATATTACATTTTATATAAATAAAATAATGAAATATAAAAAAATAATTATTATTCAAATGACCTACATCAAAAATAAAATAATGATAACGATCAGATTTCACTGAATTTTCTCTGAAAAAGAAAACAAGAGAGCATATGAAAAAAGAAAAACAGTAAGATCCGAGTTCAATAATTTTCCAATATATTGTGTCTTTTATGTTTACTACATGTTGTACCGGGGGTTTGTAAATGTATTAAAAAAAAAGTAAATTAAAATATGATATTATAATAAAGAATTATTTCTCTTATATTTTCTTTCTGTTACCAATATATCGAACGTATGTTTCTATATCTTTCTCTATTAAATGTTTCTTTTGTATTTCTTTTATATGGCTCGTCTCCATGTCTTTTGTCTGATCGATGTTTTTGTCCCTTATATATGAATAAAACACGAAATTTTTATTGTAAAATGCACTGAATTTTTTTTAATAATTATATATATATATATGTATATATAAATAAACTGAAAAATGATATTGTTTGATTTTTTTCCATCGGTGCATTTTACAATAAAGATGACAAGTTCTGGTCTGATAATTGTCGTTTGTGGCCAACGCACCCCGTATTTATTATAAAATGTTTTTTATTTCGTTTCGTTTTACTTTGATTTTTTTAATAATTTCTTCGCTTCGCTTTTAATGCATTCAATGAGATTGTATCGATAATTGCTTTTGATAGTTCTTCAAATGTGTTAGTTAAAATGAACTAAAACAAAAAAAAAAAAATAAAAATATATATATGCAAAATAAATAACGATCCACGATTTTTATATATATATATAAATTATGTTAAAATAATAATAATTATTATATAATCATCATCAGAACAATACGTAATACACATTTATGTTATATTTTTTATAATTTTTCTAACACGAATCTTAATCAAAATAAATATGCATGTGAAAAAATATATTATTAAACATTGGCACGCCGCATTTTCAATGTAATATTTTAATTGACGTTTAATTTTAAGACAAAAAAAAATAGAGACTTGTGCGAACGGTCAATGTGAAATTTTCAGAATATTTCTGCAAATATGCTGAAAATTCGAACAGTGGCATCACTAGAGTTAATATAATATCATTTAATGGGGTAATTTTTAATATTTTTTTTAAATTAAATAAAAATTAATAGGCTGGGAATTAAATAATTGTAACTATATTAGTCAATATATATATAAATATATTATATAAATTAAACGTAATAATATTTTTCAAGATGTGCTCCGCATTTTTAATACTTTACTAGTGATGTCACTGATTAATATTCATGAATAATATTTAATTTTCATAAATTTGTAAAACAATTTTCAATATAAAATATTTCAAAAATATGAGCAATAAAATATATAATTAGTTCACGAGCAAATATATCACATTTTCAATATAAATAAAATAAATTATTCGTACATTTAAATGGGCAACGATTTCAATTTTTCACGTTTGTAGATAATTAAGAATTTAATTCACCGTTTATTTATATTGTTTTGCACGACATTATTACATATTATATACATATATTTGTTTTTTTTTATTATTTATTTTGTGTATGTTTAATGTACATTTGCAATAAATAATAACAGATATAATCATTCAATGACAACAAAATAAAAAAAAAAGTCATTACGATTCATACAGATAAATATTAAAAAGACATTTCATGGACAAAACATGATGATATTCATAATACTTAGGACATTGCCATGAATTTCAGAAAAATAATTGATAAATAGATAAAAATATATTTTCAAGAAGAAGAAAAATAGACACAAAAATACAAAACTCTATGAATATGAAATTAGTATATATATGAAAAGAGAAAGTAAGGTTTAGACATTTTTGTATGATAAAGCAGACACTTTATATGAGAAGAAATGTTAGTTTATTATTTTTTTATTTAATATAAAAATATTTTTTATAATATGGATGGAGTTTTAATGTATAATCGTTAAAATTGGCAACACTGATTTTGGTCTAAACAATAACATTATTGACTTTCAATACACGATTATGAAGTTCATCCATATTATTATACTTCTATTGTTATTATTTTGTATTATTGTTATTATTGTGTTATTTAATTTATGTTCAATGACAACATTCGGCAAACCATTTATGTGTCCAGAATTCATTCATTCGTTTGAAATTTTATTATGCAAAATGGAGACTCAATTTTATGTTCATATTTACACAATTTCCCATTTGATTAAAAAAAAATATATATATATATTTAAAATCAATTAGGCACAATATATTGAGTTTATTTTATGTATTTTTATGATGGTGAGATTGAGTGCATGTTTGACTGTGCACATTTTTTCCTATGTGTACAACAAAGTGTCTCAACCTTCTAAATATATAATAATATAATGAATATTGACTAATTTCATTATTGTCTGAAAACTATTGGGATTTAGAATATGACAATCAAAAAATAAAAAATAAATAAACACTAAATTTATTAAAAAAAATACATTTTTTTTCAAAATGTAAATTTAAGTCCCCATAGTTCTCTCACGAAGAATTCACTGAATTCATCATGTATATAATATATTATAATAAATAAATATAATAATAATGGTGACATAATACTAATACAAACTGACCTATAAAAATATATATAATACTGACAAAATGTTACACATCTCATATAGCAAACATCAGGATTTGGTACAGGCCTGCTAAAGAGTATATTCGACAAAATAACTCCGGGGGTAAGAACCCAAAATACTCCTATATATTATATATATATACATATAATATTTTATTAATATTTATTTTTAATTTTAATTACTTAAATATATATATATATATTCGCAAAATACTGATGATATATATATATATATATATATATATATATATATATATATTCATAGTTATTTATACATATATATATATAGTCATAAAAAAATAATTATAAAAATATATATTATATTAGATAGATGAGCGAATATTATAAATTAAAATTTCCATTTTTATATATTTTAATTTGCGAATTGATTTCATTGTCATGTGGCATAGAATTATTATAAATATTTATTTAGGTATAGCAAATTGAAATTTATCATTGTCACAAATTTGTATTAGAATGCATTAAAGTATAATGATTTATATTTAAAAAAAAATATTTTTAATATTGATCGAACAAAAAAAAAATAATATTGAACATTTATTTAACAAAATAACATATATATATATCATGCACATTTTGATGTAGTATTATTTATATTTAGATTTGTTATATAAAAACATGTAGTTTCATCATGAAATCCACAAAAACGAAACATTAGGAATTTTTCACACATGAAACTAAAAAAAAAAAAATAATAATATAAAAAATATTTATATATATTAATGAAACAACAACATGACATTATGATTCATTTACGTCACTCGATAATTCTGAATTTATGACATGAAATACATTTCAACATAATTACATTATGTGTCAACATAACAGCATGAAATATGTAGATGTTGTCTTTATGTATAATAATAATAAATTAAAAAAAAATATATAGACAATATATTATATTATATAGTTTATAAATAGCTGTAAATATACATTATTTAAAAAAAATGCTGATGCTATTTTGTATCCATATTATATAAAAGGCATTAAAATTAGATAACGTTTTTCTTTCTTTTATTATTCATACTGAAATATATAAAAGAAAGATTGCAGTAGAATGCATTAGCATGACAAGAATTTAATTTATTGGCTATATTGCATGAATTTTTTTTTTTCAGTAAAATAATAAATAAATATATTTTATGTTTTGTGTAGATGTGCACGTTATTAATAAATTATAGTATATTAATTAATATATTGAGATTCATTTTAAATATATACGATATATATAATTTTATTATAATATTTATGAAATTCAAATTGTTGTATATCATTGTGTAAAAAAATATTTATATAATATATATAGTGCTTTTCGTTATTGGAAATTAATATTATTTTGATTTATTTGTTATATTTTCAAAATTATATATTTTTTTAACATACTGTTTAAATCAGGCACGTCAAATATGAGGCCCGCGGGCCGCGTGCGGTCCGCCAATGTAAAAATTGCGGCCCGCCGATATGCGCTGTTTTCAATAACATGTATAAAATTAATATTTAAAATTAGTGTGCAGTTTATATTAATTAAAAGTGATATTTTGTTTATACAGCTTGTAACGCTTTTATTTGAAACTTACGGCCCGCGACTTAGTATATAAAATTCATGTGACCCGCAATATGCTATGAGTTTGAAACGTCTGATTTAAATGTTAGTTTTTCGATAGAGTTTATATGAAACTAACTATTTTTTCTTTTACATAAATAATTAATAACGATGTATTAAATGTAAGTGATACAATTGAAACGAAAGCAATATAATGATATATAAATAGTTTTACGATATTTATACAATGAAGTTCGACAATATTTTTGATGAATTATTTGTTATTTATTAATATGTGATTCGCGGTAAAAAGAAAATATAAAACAAAGTTTTTAAATAAAATGGATGTTGTATGATGAAAATGATGATAAATGACAGAAAAAAATATATAATGTATATATACGACAGGGGTCGTCAATACCCGCGATTGAAATCACTAAAGATTCGAGCGCTGGTGACACTCAGCTATCCGAGGATGATTATCCTAATGATGGAGGGGTGCGGAGAACCCCGAGGAATTCTCACCACTGCCAGGTTGGATTCTTTCACAAAAAGCGAATGACTTTCATGACTGTCAATCTTCCTTCTATCACAAATATATATTTATATTGTTATATAAACACACACGTACACAACGTACACGCATATTCCTTCACATGTACAGATGGGCCACAAAAATGGATGCTATTTTTTTTTCTTTCAACCGTAGTTTTTGATATAAAAAAGTATTTTTGAGATGAGATATTTGATAAATTTATGTATCAATTCATTCTTTCAATATGATTGTAATGTGTTTGAATAAAATTTAGACCTTTTTTATTACAAAATATTAAACGTTCATTTAAAACAATAATACCTATAGTTGATGAAATACAACTTAAGTCAGTTTCCAATTCATTATGTATTTTCCTTTATACCATATGTATTTTTAATGCACAAATACGATTAAAAAAATGGATATATCAAAGCACTTCCAGTAGTTCACCAGATTGGCACTGATATAGAATCATATAATTTGAGACTGTTATTACAGGAATATTGTACTACAATTTCATGTAGTAATTGCTTGAATTAGAATCCATAATCATACTTTAGAAACGATATTTTCATAAAATAAATACAAACATTTTTGGCTCATCTGCACAAAGATTTCTCTTCCTTCTATTTCAATGGAGATTCTTTTCTATTTCTAATCGACGTTTAATGCTATCTTTTCAGGGTGGCGCTCTTGAAAATGAGGTCACAATGATTGTAGTATATATATATAATTTTTTAAATATATTTGTGTTGTAGATATTTGGACCTTTTCTATCATATTAATAATATAAGCAAGTTTTTCGAAGACGTTCTATATATATGTGTGTGGAAAATAAACGTTTTAAATTGAACACTCATCAAGCTTAAATTGAATTGGGGTATATAATATAAAAAAAATGGGTGGCGGTGGCAGAGAAAATATTAATTGTAGTGGTTTTATAATATGTATAAAATTTATTAAATATTGTAATAAATATGAGTATTTAAGAAGGCGTATTTAAGAAATGTATTTTTTTAATTTAATTTATAACTCAAATATTTTGATTTTATAGTATTATATAAATATATATATATATATATATAGAATCAAAACATACATTTTTGAGGCAATGTATGGAAATATATATATAATAAAAAAAAATGCATCTAAAAATAAATTACAAAGTTATTAGTTTCTAAGTTTGCACTACATTAATATTGAAGTAGTTATTTATTATGATGGTTTGTTTTTTTATTTTAGATAATTTCATAATTCATATGCTTGATGAGATAGTAGATTTAGAAGTAAAATTTATTTAACGATTTTTTTTAATTAAATTTTTTGCTTTTTGAGGGTGCCATATATTTTTATAACATTTTTCACCTTTCAATATGCTTTTCCGATTATATTTTCATTTACTTTCACTATGCATGATCTATATAATATATATTTCATCTGTAAACTTTGATACAGTTTAGATTGGCTTTAAATTTCACTATAATAATTATATAAAAGTGATTACTTATCTTAGTATTATTAATAATAATTACAACCAGTGAAGAGATACAGTTTTATATAATTCAAAAATAATATTTATTATCACATTTGTAGGTATATATAATAGTAAGTATAAATTTATAGAAGTGTTTTATCTGACTACTATTAAAAAAGCTTCAATTTTAATTTATAATAATTAAAATAAAAGTCATGATATAACCTGAAAAAAATTTATCTTTTGATATTAATTATATTTAATAGTCTATAGACTATATGGATCTCATCGCTGATTATGATAAATATTCACTTTTAAGAAGTATATTTGTTTATTTTTATTTACTTATTATATTAAAAAAAAAACTTTGATACTTCTGAATGTATATTTTATACTTTTTGAGTATATTTATTTTTATTATTAAATTCACAAACACTTTCTTCTCGATTCTAAGATTCTGTTAACAGATAAAAAGCACATTGCATGCAATTTGCATTCTTTAATATGACAAATGCACGCCTCTTTTTTCGCGTTATTTTTTCTTGATTCCTTTTCTGTTATCTAATAAATATGATGAATATTGAATATAATTTTTATATAAAATAAAAATGCTGTGAAAAATCTTCTTTTTAATAGTAAATGAAATATTGATAATTATAAATAAATAATTATACTCAGGAAAAAAAATTATAACATTAACGTTGTGCTTGTAGTATATTATTGTTATAATAACTTTAATCCTAAATAGTTTTAACTTTAACATTATATACAATAGAAAATCATTAGTTAGAAATAAAGATAATGTATTGTTAATATTATTACAAATTCTTCTCCACTAAAATTTATTATAAATTTTTCTTCTATTTCTTGTGTCCTAATCTGAAATTTCTAACTTCTTTTAATGTAAAATTCTCATTTTTCTAATATATTAATAGATATAATTATAAACAAAGTAAGATTTCTAACTGAAAAGTTCATTAAAAATAGAATAAATGTTGACTATTGTAAGAAATAGTTTGTGTCCTATATATTTATATATATTATTATGAAATTTTAATCGAAGTTTACGTGTGATTATAGCAACAACCTCAACAACTTCAACAGCAACAACAGCAACAGCAGCAGATGCAGCAAATGCAGCAACAACAACATCCCCAACAACAGCAACAACGTGGACAAATGAGACCACAAGCTGGGCAATATGGAAATCGTAGGGTTGGAGGTCCACAAGCGCCAGGAGTTTCAAGTGGTCCAATGGGAGTACAACAGCCACCTCATCAAGCTCCACAACCGCACAAAAAAACTCGCTATTTTGTAGCACTATTCGATTATGATCCGGTTACAATGAGTCCTAATCCAGATGCATGTGACGAGGAACTTCCATTTAGTGAAGGCGATACAATTAAGGTTTGTTTTAAAAAAAAAAATATGAATTGATATTTTAATTATAATCAAATTTAAAAAAAAATAATCCTATGTACTAGGTTTGGGGTGAAAAAGATGCAGACGGTTTTTATTGGGGTGAATGTCGTGGAAGACGCGGTTTTGTTCCTCATAATATGGTTGTGGAAGTCGAAGGTGAAAGAGGTCGAAACGAGAGATGGCCTGACGGTGGACCTCCACCATCAGCTCCCGTTAAACGAATGATAGCTCTATACGATTACGATCCTCAAGAGTTGAGTCCAAATGTGGATGCTGAGGTTAATATAATTTTTGCTACATTTTTTTTTTAATATTAATCGTATGATTTATAATCGAAATTGTATAAATATAATTATTGTTAGTTTGAATGGTGATGTTATTCTAGTCGTATCACATTAGATATTGTTACCATGAAAATTTCAAAAATAATTTCAGCAAGTTGAACTAAGTTTCCACACCGGTCAAATTATATTGGTGTACGGAGACATGGACGACGATGGATTCTATATGGGAGAAATAGACGGAGTCAGAGGACTAGTTCCGAGTAACTTCTTGGCCGAAGCTCAAGATCAGTATGGTACCACAGGACAACTGCAAGGTTAATATTTTAAAATTATTAACATGCGTTTATACTTCCTTTTTTTTCACCTAAGTTTTAATTCAATCAATAATTAAAGTGCTTTATTATAAAGTTATAAAAATGATAATGATATTAATATGGAGGTAAATCACATTTTATTCACTAAAAACACATAACAAACAAAAAAAAAAGTCATTTCGTTTTGCTTTTAACTCATTTTGTATAACAAATTGTACACATTTGTAATATAAATTTTACATATATATATATATATATATTCAATAACGAAAATATTTTAATAATACACATGTGTACAATTAAAATACATTTTAATATCATAATTGTTAAAAGTAATGATAAATTAACGACACATTTTCAACTATACGGACAGGTGGTAAGATTGTTTGAACATTTGTTGAGTTTTATCGCTTTATTATTTTTAATACTCTTTTTTTAAAATAATAATTATTAAACACTGGGGGTAGGTAAATGATACGTATTTTTTTTTGTTAATAAACTATACACAAGTATATAAAAATATAAGGATATCTCTATAAATTAAGGTAGTATAAATTCTGTTTATTTAAGCTTTATCATAAAACAATTTTTAGAATACAATTTGATATGCAGTTTCCATTAACGATTGATTTCTTTTATGACGGATTAATATAAAATGCCAGAAATACAGTTTTGCAATGAAAAATATATATTTTTTAAATAAAAATAACGGTAGAATTATATTATTTGCAAAATTTGTATGATTCTGGTAATTTTATGCTATATGACAATCAATAAATAGTTCATAAATTGATCAAAGTAGTTAATTTTTCTTATTGTAAATAAATAATGATGAGCATGTTTTATTATTTGAGAGTTGATATTATGATAGAATTTTGAAGATTTTGAGTAATGTTGGATTATCATTCATTATATAAAAACGGCGCTAGAATGGATAATGAACATTTGACATTTTGCAAATGTTTTTTTTTTACAATTGTATAACAAGAATATTGTTATATTATTGTTATAAATGGTTTTGTCGAATGATCAACGTTCATATTCTAGTATAGTGTTGATCTATGAATATTTTGTTATTATTTTTTCATTATAACTAAGCATGAAAACTATTTAGATGGGTTATTCTTTGATGAGCGATTTCAGTAATTATAGGCCTTTTTTTTATTTTTATTTAGTAAAAAAGGTTAATTGTTATATATATATATATTTTTTTTTTTTTTGAGAATATGACTGCAAACTTCATTGTAGGTCAGTAAGTAAAGATTTGATGTATCGTATTGATTTCGTTTTTCATGCTTTTTTTCTTCAAGTGCGTAATAATTATTTTTGTGAATAATATTTATTGATTGTTAAAATTGAGTATATATTAGAAATATTTGTACTCCTTAAGAATTACATTACATTTTTTTTTGGAAAATGCTCAAACAAACACTCCGAGTCAACAAAACTCACATCAAAAATCATTTTAGCAGCTGCTTTATATCGTATATGTATATAATATTAAAAATAAATATATTTTTTATTACATATTTATAAATAATTAAAAAAATATATATAGTTCCATAATTTTGATTAGGTTTACCATATATAGTACAGATTAAACAAATAATTAGATGAATGCGATTAATTACTGCAAGAGGATAAAATTTTTATATATTTGGTTTCCTTGCTGGAGTCTAAAATAGTATATCGTTGGCAAAAAGGTCGTATTTATGATCATAATTATAATATTAATATAAAACGATAAAAATAAGGTAAATCTAGAAAAAGACAGAATAGTTTCAAATTGAAATAGGTCGAAGGTATTTTATATTAAAAATCAGTTACAATACTAATATTTACAACTACATGATTTTTCGATTATTTCTTCCTTGAAAAATTATACAGGATTTGTATAAAAATATTAAGTTTATTCTTAATAATTGTATTAAGGAAGAAGTATTCTTTATATTAGGATTTAGAATCTCAGATAGTAATATTGAATTAGGATTAAAATATACGAAGTTAGCGGAGTAGTTGGCGGTCGATTCGTATTAATTTTGTTGTACGGAGTGTTTGACATGGGTTTGGGGCAAAAACAGGTGCAGGTGGGGTTGGAGCGCGTGGCAGTGCAGGTCGCGGGGCTGGTCGAGGTCATGGGCCGGGGGCTAGGGGGCCTCCGCCCCCGCCCAGGGACAGCATGGCCGCTACAGCCCAGCCACGCGCCGCCCACAGGAAGGCAGGTATGCTGTCATTTTCACCCTAGTCTCCCTTAGAACGTCCCATCCTAACTTATCGGAATTCAATTGATGATACTGAATTATAGTACCATCGGTTGATAATTACTGTGAGCACAAACGACCACATACACTCTGATCGTCACATTTTATATCATGTCAAATAATTCATTTATGATTACATGTTCTGTGTGTATGCTGTCTTGTGCTAAATTTGTCCACTGATCTCATCAGAAATCATGCAAGAAGAATCCATATAAATATTCATCATATTATATTAGCTGATATTTTTATTCACAAGATTATTCTTCTTGTTTGGTCTCTAACGATCTTTGCTGTGTGATTTTTATATATATATATATATATATATATATATATATATATATACGAATATTATTTTAGATATATTATGTACGACCAAATAAATCAGTATCATAATCACACGTATTCAGATGAGGTGGTCACACTTCATTAGAGTTTTCTACTCTTTTATTAATTCTCATATTCATGCTTATGTTCCACATGCATCTGATGATAATTTTAAATTTTCTTGGTGAATTTCAATTATTTTTCTTTAGATATTTGAACCGAGCATAGTAGATCATAGGTTTGTTTCTTTGATATTTTGTTTTTGCTATGATGAAAATCAATTATTGAGATATATATTCTAGACAGCCCACATCTGGATACGTGAGTATTGAAATATTCATACCCTCTTCCCCCATTTTATACATATATATATATATATTATTATCGTTTAGATTTCTAATGAGAAATATTTTATATATACTGATGGCTTTAAGTGTTGCGTGTCTGCACTTTGGATATGCTCGATGAATTTTTATATATATATGTATATATATATAATTATATATTTATTTGTTTATTTATTTATTTTATGTTTTTTCAATATTTATTATTATTATATATTTATATATACGAAAAAAGTCATATATATACATATTTATAATTCGCTAGCTATCTTTCGCTCTACGCTCTATCTCTTCTGTACACTGACTTTTGTTACTGGACTTTCAAGCACGTCTTATTACACTAATACATGTATGTATTGGATAAATATGTGTGTATGTATATGGGAAAAATTTACGTATATATATACATATGTATATATGTGTGTATAGATACATGTATGTGTATGTACTTAATGCATTTGTTAGTCTGTACACGATTTACTTTTAATATCTGTCTTCTTTAGTTCGTTGTTCACAAGTTATATATCATTTTGCAAATGTTAAACGAACCAAATCATTGAAATTCTCGATCAGGCTTCACTATATGCGCGCGAAGGTTGTTTTCCTTTTTTTGAGGCGTTGCTATGTTCAGGGTCCAGTGGCAATAACAGAGCACAACAAATTGATTAATAATAAAAAAAAAATTCGGTGTACACTAACCAACTGACTGAACACCACTTCAACACAACACGTCCACAAATATTTATTATATCTATCTATTTACTATTATATAATTATATTTATATATAGAAAATCTCTTATGCTATCTATTCTTTATATATATATAAAAAAATATAACTTACTGAGATTGAGGAAGGTGTCTACTTTGCAATGATAATTCGATAGTAGTCAGTATTGATGTGATGGGATGTGATAACAGAAATGGGAGCATTTCAATCGTTTTATACTTATATTTGTATGCACCAAGTATATAAAAATATTCACCGATAATTTGTATTACATAATAATTCATAATTTAATTTAAAATGTTCTGCCAAATCATGAAATTAATTTTTTGATACTTGCTTATCTGAATGGTTGAATTCGCTTATTAATATAAAGTTATTCAGAATATAAATTATTTTATAAATAATGCAATATACTAAAAATTGCATTGAATAATATATTTAAAGGTTTGGCACAAAACTAATGAATTCGCATCACATAAAAAAAAATAAATTGATGATATAGAACTTTTATGGGAAAATTTTTGGTGAATATTTTTAGTGCTTTATGATTGTGAGTAATCGTTAGAATTATAAATACATCTACATATTATATAATGATTCACTAAAAAGATGATGAACACTTCTTGTATATAATTAGTTTTTTTATACACTTTGTGGGTATTATATAAAATTATTTAAATTGCATAATAATTACAGTAAATAAAAAAATATGTATTATAATAAAATAGAATTCACAACAAGTAGAAGGTTGTAATAGATATAGATTTGGGTTTCAGACATATTTTTGGAATTTTCTCTACAACAAACAATATTCTGAAGAATTATTTTCCTGACACTCGTTATGAAATATAATGAAATAGTAATGAATGTTATATATATGTAGATTGCAGAAACACGTGAGAGGCAATACAATGAATTTTCTTCCTGAATACGTCTACATATATAAACGGTATTTTATATTCTTTATGTTTCCTGCTGATTCCCCGGTGTGATATAGAAAAAAAAATCTTTGAAATATAAGCATTTCGATAAAAATATAATATCGATTTTAATACATATCAATTGCAAAGTATTCGGCGTCTCAAATATTACATAATGTCAATTATAATAAAGTTTTTGAAATTTGAAAAGAAATGTCAAAGACGTTAGTTATTTATATATAAATATATATGAAATCAGTTTTCGGTCATTTCTATAAATTAATATCGGATATTTATAAAATATTTTATACATGTCAATTTTAATGATACGATAAATATGATAATCTTAGGTTTGAAAGTGAATTAATTGTTATATTGATTAGTTTTTAACAAAATATTTTTTATCTAATCATTCAGTATATAAAAACAAAATATTACAACTGTATATAAAAATTATAAAATATATATAAATCATCAATATTTATGATACATAAAAAATATATAAAAATATCTAAACTTCAGTCTCATATGTTATAATTTTAATGTAAATATTGCTTTCATTTTTATAATTGTATATACTAATGCGATTTATAGATTTTAAGGTATTATAAATTAAGAAATTATTTAAAAAAAAATGGACGCAGTGTTCAAAGTTGGAAACAGATTCATGTCTTTTGGATTGAGCTATATATATATATATGTAGAATAATTTGCATATGAAATATTTTGCTAAAGATCAGCTATCGGCATTATAATTTAGATGTTTTAGCACACCGCTAAAAACAAAAGTAGAGCTCAAAATATACAAGCAAACTGCATTGCCTTGGATAATTATGAATGCATAGAAAATTGTTTTTATTACATTGCATCTGAAACATTTTGTTGTAGATCAGTTAATGGTGTTATAAGTTGGATGTTTGGTCGCTAAAAATTGCGAATGTAGATTTTTATATATGAAATAAAGTGATGTCTCTTTATTAATTTGGTTAACATCAGTGAAGTGATTGCTGCAAGGCATAAAGAATGTTGATTTCTGATAAAAGTAAATCAATTATAACAGAAGTCTACTGTATTTGAGTTCTCATAAAACATTTTGGGTTCTCAGAATATGGTGGCGTGAAAATAAATTGTTTTATTTTGATTTAGATCAGATTTTCAAATCAAAATTGTAATGAGCATTGTAATATATATATATATATATATATATATATATATATATATATATATATATATTACATAATTTTAAATATAATAAAATTTATTATCAGAATAATATTTTTAGACAACAAGTATGATCTTATTTGTAAAAAGTTTACTATATTGGAAATAGTTTGCAATATATATTTTTTTAATTTAAAATGGCTATGCTAAATTTTTAATTAGCAGTCAATTAAAAATAATTTTGTATACTTTCAAAAAGGAATCATCGGTTGATAAGGATTAGTTTTCAAACGCCATACAGTAAGATGACTGAAATACTTTGCAATACGTTGACTATATAACTGAGAACCTTTTTTGTTTCGATGCTTCGATCTGCTTGCATTTCAAACGTCGTCAGGTTCCTTTATCGCACCAGCTTATTGATGAAAAAAAAAAAAAAAAACGCCTGTAAATATCCCTATCTCCCACCGCCAACCCACCCAACCCCCCCCCCGTCTGAAAAAGTAGCGTTGTTAGAAACTAGGCAAGATAAACAATAAAAAAAAAAATAAAAATAAATAATAAGAGGTGGGCGTTCATAATTAATGGTTTTTTGTGCTGTGGTAGTGTGTTGTTTGTGGGTGGTGTTCTCTCTAGGTGGCTCTCTCTTCGTGGTGGTGTTAAACTGTACAATGTCGTGTGTATTGTTTGTTGCTAGATGCCTGCCCTCTCCCTCCTTCTCAGTTAGACCACAACACAAGTGCCAGTACACAAGACCAGCTGTTGCAGGTAATTTAATAAAAAAAAATAACCCAAGAATTACATTCTAAAAAAATATATATTAAAAAAAACAATATTTTTTTTTTGTATTCATAAATAATTGTCCCTTTTCGCCTAAAATTACCATATGTATTATATTTACAACATTGAAATATAATTATTATTTAGCTATTTTCAATTTTGTTTGACATTATATTATCATTTTGTAAAAAAAAAAAATAATAAATTTAGAAGTTATAATATTTTAGTTCTTTATGGTATTTTTGTTTTATAATATAGACTGGAACACTGATTGCTAACTGATTTGTAATGGTTATAATTACTATTAAAAAACATTAATTCTATATTATTTAATTAAAATATTATTTGCATAATATTGAATATTATCATCAAATTTTATAATAAAAATTGTATTATTATTATTTTTTATTTATAAAATAATGTTACAATTAATATTTTGAAGACATTTACAAAACAATTCAAGGTTAGGTTATATGTTTATAACCTCAAAATGTGTTTAACATATAAAACACTAATATCATGGAAAAACTAGTTTTTATTGGTTGTTTCGACTATTTCTTTCTGAAAATTATAATCAAGACGAATCAAAAAAAAAAAAAGTGTTCCTCTTTATATTGTTAATTAGTATTATTGCCGATAGAGGCCCCTAGAATTGAATCACCCATCGAGAGAACCATCACGTCAAATTGATCGATTTCTCAATTTTTACATACCTCACAATTGTATTTGGGGATAATGATATGATATATAGAAATAAAACGAGGAAAAAACATCAATTTTTACATTTACTATGAATCACTTCACCCACAGCATATATTTTACTATATAATTAGGACGATATCACTATGTAGTATTATGAAAATTTTATGTGAAATGCTTATTCGTTTCAGTTTAGTTTTTTTTTGGATTGCATGAAATTAAACAGAGACGTTAAATGAAAATTTATTTATTATATATATATATAGTATATCGAATTGCACTTAATTTTATTTATTTGCAAATGAATTATGACACAACGATTAGAAATGTATTAGTAAATATATCATAGAAGAATGTTGCGTAGTAAATAATTTAATATAGAAGAATGTTTTTTTTTTTGGAGTAAAATTTATGTAAAACATCTTGGAGATGACTACAAAACGATTTTTCATTTACAAAGATGATGCTGTTTTTTTTCTGTACTGTTTTATTTATGTAATCCAAATTTTTCATTTGTAAGCATTTCGCAGTTTTACACGTACATTAAATATGTGTTGCAATAAATATATTTTAAATACGTTAATATTAATCAATGACTGTACAGTGTAAAAAAAATATTTTTTTTTAATTTACAAAAACACTGTGAAATCATTTTCAAAATTTAGATATATCAAAATAAATTGTTTTACGCTATTTTCTTATTTTTTTTAAACTTGTAATTTAAAATCAATCATATTTTTCATAGAAGTATATATTATTGTATAAAATTTGAAATCTTATTTATGAACAAAAATCAAAAATTTAAGTTCCATACTTCATTTTGAGTTCTAAAGTATGTTTTTCTGCTTTGTTATTATTCAATTCAGTTGTGTAATTATTATATATACTTAATTATTAAAAAAAAAATACACTATGGAACTGATATAGGAAGATATTTATGATGAAAATATATCATATATTATAATTTTGATTTCAATTTTAAGTTATTTTAAAATCAAAATTCTTGTACAGCATTAATTAATATATATATATTTATAAAATCAATAATATTTATTGCGATATGTATAAATTTACGTATAATATGACATAATCGAAAAACGACTTCCCTCATCAGCTATTATGAATCATCAGACACCGTTGAAATACATCACAACCATTCATTAACCATACATTTTCTTCCATTGTTTGAAAAGTAGATGTTGAATCTGTTGATTTCTTTTTGCATAAACACATGAATAGGAATCGTCTAATCTGTACTGAAAATGTGCACATGATACTAAAAATTAATTTCTCATCATTGTATGGTGTCTTTGAATATATTGTTTATATATATATAAATAATTTATATTACAATCGAGGTCATTTTCAAGACAGATTCGTGTGAGAAAAATTGTTGAGTGTTTCATATTTTTATATTACATATAACTATGTTGATTACACATTAAGTATTGCCATTTCTTTTTTTTCTTTTTCTTTTTCTTGGTTCTTTTCGTTTCGTTTTCCCTCTATAATCTGTTTCAATTGTTTCTATGATTTCTAAAGATAACTGTTGTATCATTATAAATGTTCACTCTCCCTTATCTGTCACTTTGTATATTGTTTGATATATGAATATGCAAAAATTCAATACGCGTTATGATTCTTGATTCACTGGTTGATTCTGAATTTTATTAAAATTACTTAAGATCTAACAAATCATTATTATTATATATTTTAAATATTTGACGGAGACAAAAATGTGGTTAAAATATGTAAATATATCACCAAAAATTTTAAAATAAAATATAATTCGACAGTCTTTGAAATTTGAAAAAAAATCAAAAAAAATAAATATTTACAATCTTTAATTTTGGATTTATTTTTAGTCATACAAATTTATTATATAATTTATTTTTGATCTCTCTCTGAATATTTAATTACTGAAAAATAGTTTTATTTTGTTTAATATATGGGCGGAATTTGTTATTTTTAAAATTAATTTATAATTTTGGTGTTAATTAGTGAATTGCGAATTTTTATCAAATGTTGAATTTTTGTAATATAATAATAATTTATTATATGCATCAAAAATAATAGCGAAAAAGTTGCATGTAATAAACGAAACTAAAATAATATGTCATTGATTTTTTGAGTTGTTTTTATTTTTTATAAAACATATGTGTTAGTGATTATGGTGTTTTTATTATTATTATTATTATTATTAAATGATTTCTATTTATTTTATTAAATTAATTGACATGTGCTGAATAAAATAGACACTTCAATATATCATATATTTTATTGATTAGAAGAAGTGCTTTTATACGAAATTAAAAGTATATTTTTTTAGATTTATGATTATGTAATTATAGAATTTATTACAAAAGATTTCTATAATTATTATTTTTATTTTTTAAATCTAAAAAGAAATCGTTTCTAAATTGTGTAAAAATTCAATTTTTTTTTGTGAAAGGCTTTTATTATTTATTTATTTAAAAATATAAGATAAATCAGTACGTGTTAATAATTAAAAAAAAATTATTGTGTACCTATAGTTTGTATTTAAATAAGTCCATATTAATTCTCAATTAAAACAATACTAGTAACCCTTACTTATGGATATATATATATATATATATATATATATATATTTATCTAAAGTATTGTTTGTGAAATTAAAGTTAAAATAATTAATAAAAATGTAACAAGTAATTGAAAGTTCAATATTCAATTATAATATTAAACATTTAACGAGTGAGTTCAATTCATATAATATTTCAGTTGATTGAAGCAAGGTAAAGTTAGAGATTTAACTGCTTAAAGTTCAAGAACGTTTGCTTTAGTAATATATCCATATGTGAGGCGTTTAAAGTATGGTATACCTTCTAATTTGTACATTTCGTACTGTTTACCTAGTTGGCCTTTTTTAAATAACACTTCCATATAGAGATTCATTGTTGTAGCCTGTATATTTTAACATGTATATGTTGAATAATTAAATGCGTTAATAGTTTAACAAAAAAAAAAAAAAAAAAAAAGCCTAGAAAGCATGTTGAATCAAGGAATAAATATTAAAACGGTTACGGTGGGTATCTGTACGTACAGGGGAGAGCGAGAGGCCGAGGGAGAGGTGGCAGTGAACAAATGACGACATCAGGTCCTGGAGGTGCCCAATCGTCACCAATGTACGGCAACACACCACCATCAACGACGACAACAGCACTCGGTGGACCTTATTCAACGGGCCAGACCCAAATGTCCATGCAATCGATGCAACAACAAGGGCAACAGCAACAGCAGCAGCAACAATTGCAACAACAAATGCAGACTGGAATGCAACAGCAAGGCAACATGATGCAGACCGGAGTTTTACAGCAAGGCATGATGATGCAATCACAAAACATACAGCAGCAACAGCAACAGCAGCAGCAGCAACAACAACAGCAACAGAACCAACAGCAGACTGGATTGTTCTCGTCTGCGACGAGGCAACCTTTGAAGGGTATACCGGCGGTGGTTCCGGTCACAAATTTGGGTACGACACCGTCTCCGGCTACCCAGCAGCCACCGGTTAGTGGGGCAGCAGCGCCAAATCTCATGCAAAAATTCACCGAAATGACCGCTCCAGGCGGCGATATACTCTCCAAAGGTAAAGAATTAATATTTATGAAATTTGGACTGGGTGGCAAATAAAATAACGAGAATATATCAGTTAGGTAAAAAAAATATACTTATATTAAAAATATATAAATGAAATAAAAAAAACTGTATTTGTTCTGTGATAGATTGCAAAAAAAAAATGTTGATTGTTGATTAACAGCAGTGAGATATATCAACGTGTTCGTCGTAAATAAATAAATCGACAATATTGAATAATGTTAATTAAAAAAAAAATATATTTACATATATCATTACCGTTTTTCTTTGTAATAAATAAAATTATTAAATCAGCTGAGACACACTCGAATATTTTCACGAGGCAAAGGGGTTAAATTATAATATTAATTTAGCATACGTTTTACTGTTAAGTGTGCACTGATATACACGAACGATGTAAAGCCGGCGCTATATGTGAGCGCGAGCATGAGCATATTTAAATTTGGCGTGTTATTTTTTCATGTCATTTATAAAACATTGTACTACATCAGTATTATTATCGTTTTTTTTTTATAAATTAGAAATAAGTTGTTCTATGCGATAGAAATTCGATAGTTTTTAGGGTTGGTTTTTTACACTTTTTTTTTTTGTGAAATATAAATAAATAACTTTTGCCTCGGCGAAATATAAAATAATCAATGGATGTGTCTCACTGCTGTTAGCTAGTTTGTATATATAAATATTATATCAGCGCTTAAATATTGAAAATGTTCTGAAAATTGAATGCTTGTTTGTTCTGGTTATAAAATAAACTTTTTTTAATAATGTATAATGAAGAGTACGTATATTAATAATAAATTACTAAAAAAAAAAAACGAACGCATAAAAAAAAACTTGGAAAAAAAGCATTCCATTCAATTTACTATGTAAGGCATGAATGTTGGTACATTGAATATGTAAAAAAATAAATAAATAATACAAATCAGAAAGTTTAAAAAGTATGTTCATTCGGTCGATAATGTTGCACAATTTGCTGGTCATTTGCTATATCGTCACAGTGTTAGGACGCGTTTACACTTGAAACGCGTTGCGAGTGTGAACGCGGCTTTATCGCTTTGGTTAACTTTATTTATGTACGATTGCTTTTTTTGGTATATTATATAAATTGTTATTATTATTATTATATAAATCATGAAGAAATCTGATTGTGTCGCCCGTTGTTAATTGTATTAGTATTTTTTTTTGTGTTGTCGGAAAATATATGGTACATATTTTGAGGAAAAAAAAAACGCACATTTATTTAATTAATTGTGTTTTAAGTATATATATATATATATATATATATATATATATATATATATATATATATATTTATATTTGCTGGTCAAATATTTTCTATGGCGCTCGCAAATTTGGTAAATGGATTTTGAACGTAAGTATCTTTTTAATGTGAGCAATTTTATAGTGACATCTGTTGAGAAATATTCATATTAAAATATTCAAAAAAAAAATATTGATTTTTAAATATTAGTTAAAATGCTTTTGCAAAGGAATTTGATTTTAAATATTTTTTTTATTCGATACGCTTTCTAATATTGTTAAATAGTATTTTAGATTAGAAAAATACTAAATTATGTGATAATCTGCGCTAAAAATATTTTTTTTAAACGACACTATATCTTTTTTTTTAATTGTAATAAATTTTGAATTTATGTTAATTTGCATTATCGGTTTATATATACGTCATTGGATTAATTGTTTTCGAAATGTGTATATTAAAATATAATAAAACATTTAGTAGAATACGTCCAATTGCTAATATTAAAAAGATATATACAAAATTTCAAAAAAAAAAGTATAATTGCAATGCTGCAAAAGATATGATGTCCCGGCACAAGAATTATTTTACACGATAATTAATTAATTAATAGAGAAGGAATTATATTAGATGGAATAAAATTATTTTCGTTTATTTTTAATATATAATTTTAGATAGTGTTATTATTGCGTAAAAATATAAAAATGTTAGAAATATCGAAAAATAAACATATTTGAGTGTTTTTTTTTTGTGTTTTCTACACGGAGAGCTTTTTCTTATTTTAATTATATTATCTTGTTGTCAAGTTTAATAATGAAAAAAAAATTTTTTTTTTCATATTGTGTAATACAATTGATTTTTTTTTTTCATCTCTACATATATTCTTATTACTTATCGTTAAACGACCGCCGATAATGTACGTTAATAATATGATGACAAAGAAAATAAATAAATAATTATGTAATAATCAATAATTAAATAAAAAAAAATATGCTTATTTAAAAATGATATAATTGATGTGAGAATAGAGATTTTTTTCGGGTGCCTTCTCTTGAGAACGTTTGGTCTTCTCATTAGCAAATGCTTCACTGTTTTTAATTAAACTATATAAATTCATATATATATATATATATATATATATATATATATATATATATATATATATATATATATATATATGTATATATATATATATATATATATATAATTTTTGCTTCGTGTGCTATTTAATATGGCTTAATAAAGCTTTTTTTCACGTGTATTTTGGCAGATTTTATTAATTTTTTTTTAATGAACATTATAAATTAATTTATCGATAACGAATGAAATAATGCATAAAAAAAAATACGAATACGATAAAGCGAACGCGTTTACCGATTTTTTTTTCAATTCTAGAAACGCTTACGAATTACTAGTAAAATGTTAAAAGTTATTATAAAATATATTGAAAACAACGGTAAAAGCATTTGACGTGTTTTATTCGTATCGTCTAATTTATTATATACATATAAATTTTTACTAAGCCATATTAAAGCAATAATAGATAAATCTTTATACTATTATAATATATATATATTCATTTTTATTGTCAGTAGGTGCGAATTTTATAGCTAACTTTGTTAACTTTTTTAATTTTCATGGCTTTAATTTACTTTTGACACTTCAAAAAAAAAAAAAAATAAATAAAAATAAACGATGGATATCATTAATTTTACTGGTCGGACCAACTATCAGTAGGTAATATTATATAGTTTACAGAAGTTAAATAATTGATTATATTAAACGAACGGAAAAAAAATGTAACGATTAAATATGTTCCATTATAAAAATCAAATAAATAAATAAATAATATAAAATAAAAGAGAAAACATTTCATTCGCTGTATAATCAATAGTTTAAATATATATAATTATATATATATATATATAATTATTGAATTTCAAAAAAAAAAAAAAAACGCCACAAAATACTTGTGTATTTATGATTTTTTTTTCCTTTGAGAAATAATAATGAATAATAAATTGATATCGAGTAGTTATCACTAATATAAAATAACATGTGACTTTGTATATATGTGAATTATCAGAGATAAATAAAAAAAAAAGTCCTTCCATATATATTCAAAGAATCTGTTACATTGTTATTGTTTAAACAAATTATATTATATTTAAAGCAATTAATGACGAATCGCCATGTGAAATTTTTCATATCTCCATATATTTTTTATTTACAGCACAGTAGAGTTTAAAACGATACCGTCTAAAATATTGTTGTACATTAAAAGAGAACGCCATTTTTTTTCTTTAACCACACACACACATACACACACACACACACACACACACACACACACACAAAACGTTCGTCTTTTAAATTAACATTTAATAAAATATTTTCATCAGATTAATTATGTAAATATAATTTTTTTTTTCTCTAAACGACGACTATAATTTTGAACTCTATTGTACAACGTATGTATATTATTATTATTATTATTATATACATAATTAAAAAATATGTATGTATTATAATTTTAAATACATATCTCTGTGTAAAAAAAAAAATTAAAAATTACAATTTTATCATGTGAATCATTGATAAATACATGGTATAACATATACAATCTAATTACATTTAATTTACACACAAAAGAAAATAAATACATACATACACAAAACTAAAAAAAAACACAATATACTACTACTAAAAAAAAACAAGCACTTGAAACTTATATTTATGAAATGTGCATTTTTTAAAGTTGATACATACTTGTATGTCTTGTTGAATATTTGAACTTCTCTGTACTGTTCTTCAATATATATATATATATATATATATATATATATATATATATATATATATATATATATATATATATATATATATATATATATATATATATGTATTCTTCTTTACATTTCTCTTCTACTTAAATATATCATCCTTAATACATTGTTGATATTATAAATTAATAATATTAAAGAGAAACATTTTTAACGCACCAGACTGATCGCGTACATTTAATTATTATAATAATTATTAATTATTTAACGATGATGCGATCCTAAAGGGTAAATATATAAAATATTATAATCAAAAAAAAAAAAAAAACAAGGGATTTCATTGATTAATTGCCATCAATTAATAAAGTAAAATTATGAATTGAAATTAAATTGAAAAAATAGGAAAAAAGAAAAAAAAATTGAAAATGAATCATATTTATTAAACTAATGGTTAAATGTATTTTCAATCGCAGTGTTCTAAGATGCTTAGTAATTTAATATAATAATGAATAATATATGATAATGAAAAAAAAAACTAGTGATAATGTTAATTAATAGTAATTATTAAAAAAATATATATATTTATACATGTTAATTTATACATATATTTCAGTATTTCACAACTTTCTTAATCAAAAAATAAAAAATAAAAAATATAATAAATATTTGTAGCGAAATTGTAAACTGGTTGGCGTTTTTCGTTCGTTTTATTCTATGGAAATGTAAAATAAAATTATATTTCCAAATTTAATAAAATTTTAAACATCAATACGTATATATAACTTGGGTTATCAAAATATATAAATAACATTTATTCTCAAAATAAGTTCAATTTTTGTTGTATTATATTTACATACAATTTTTTTTTTGTGTGTAAAGAAGAAACACGATACGCCACTGTATTATTATAATGAATAAAAAAATATACAGGCGAAATATTAGAGTATGATAATCCTATTTTAATAATAATAATATATATACGTATTATAACATATTTTATTTATTTAATTTTTAACAATTGTGAATTGACGCCTAATCTTTTGCAAGATGGACTTAATATATATATATATAATTCAATTTCTATAATGTGCATTCTTTATATCAATAAAAAAGGCAGTGCTTAAAATTAAAATAAATATTAGAATGTTTGTCCAGAGTGTGCAAAAAAAAAATGTGTAAAATTTTAATTTATTTTAATATATATACATTATATCATGCTCAAAGGTCTTTTATTCATTTATATATAAAATGACAAAGCTCATGATTCAATCTTTTATTGAAGAAACATTTTTTTTATATATGGAAAATGGGAAGAAATTTAATATATATAAAATAAACTGAAAACATTTTATATATATATATATAAAAATAGCAATGAATTTAGTAAAAAAAAAAAATGGTTTTTGTCAAATTTTTAATTTACACGGTTAAAAGTTTAGTACATTGAATATATTTGAGAGTATCTTTGGATAATTAGTAGTTTTTAAAATGTGCTCCGCATCATATTTTCATACTAATTTTATTTTATTTATGTAAAATAATTGTGTTTTTAATATAATATTTTATTTTTATGAAACTTCAACATTAATTTCATAAAATGACGTCATAATCTTAATATGAATGTGAAAACACAATTATTTTATAATAATTAAACCGGCGCCCACTTTTTAAATAAATAAATATTCACACAAAGACAGTACATAATCATGGTAAAATTTCACACGTCATATTCTACTTAAATTTTGATACGAATTTATAAAATAATTATGTTCTTTCTAAAATAATTTGTGACTGCATGTAATATTTTAAAAATACTCTTGTACATTTATATATATATTATTATATGTATTAAATTGCTTTATTGCATTTTGAAATTCGACGCAAAAAATATTAAATTTAATATATACATAGTATATATATATATATATATATATATATATATATATATATATATATATATCATTAAAAATATATATTAAAAAAAAACAAAATTTGACAATACAAAATGTTTCTATCAACGTTTTATTATGATTATTATTATTGTACTTATTGTGTATCCTTTTTCAGATGAAAATGAAAAATAATAAAATACAAAAAAGAAAATTATGTTAAAAATCAAAAACTTAATACTGTACCTCTTAAAAAACTTGTTATTTATTATATCATGTAGTTAGTGTTGATGAATGCCAGTACATTATCATGTCATGTAAGTTTATTGTTCTTTGACATAAAAAAATAATACTTTTAATATATATTATATACTATATATTATATACTATATATATATATATATATATATATATATATATATATATATATATATAGTTGAACAAACTGTATATTTATACAATATTATCAATATTAAATTATTAAATAACAAGCAACGATCATTGTAAAATTCACATTTCAGATAAAAAAAAAATAACATAAATTTTATAGTTCGTTCTAAATTTAACCTTTTTATTTTCCGCAATTTTGAAATAACAAAAATAAATAAATAAATAATTAAAAGTATGAAGAATTATTGTACATCGATCGATATTTGAAAATTTCAATTTATATAAGTAAAATTTTATGTGCTTATGATTAAGTAAACAGAAATGTTAAATACTTGTATATAATAATGTTTGTTAAATATCGTTATATATATATGGTATATATTTATTAAAAAAAGTTATATTTTAATTATTTCTGTTAATTTTCATAAATGCATATATGAAAAAAAAATATTATTTTATGCAATTTCTATTGGACGATAGAAAAAAAATACAAATTAATTATATTTCAATACAAAAATAATGTGATTTCAGATTTAAGTTAAATTTTTTATACAAAATGCTTTCAACAAGGAATTATAGAAAATTTTTAACTATAATTTATTCTTGTTATTCTAATCTATTTTTTTTTATGAATTTTGTGTATTATGAAAATTACAATGAAAAAAAGTCAAAAATACAATACATTTGTTCAAGTGATTATTTTGTATTTTTTTTTTTGTTGAAATAATCATATCGTCTTTTTAATCGAAAACCGATTAAACTTCTCGCTATAAAATATTATTTTTCGTTCAATATTTTTTTGCACAATTTTTTTTCTTTTGTGTGTGAAGTGAAAGCTAAAGAGTATAAAATATTAAAGTAATAGATAAATCAATTATATCATTTTCTTGAAACATAGTCCACATTTTTTTTTCGTATGTATCAACTGAACAATCAATCGCATATTATAATAACGAGTAAAAATTAATTTAACAATTATACATTTCACATGTAATTGAGAGCAAATGAAATAATGAATAATAATAATAATAAAAAAAATAAATAAAATGTAAAGACATTAAATACACACTTGAATACAATCTAATTTTAGTGTAGCTTTTTTACGAAACGCAATATGTACAATAATTCTTTGGGTATATATTATACATATAACTATATTAATATTTATATATGATTTAATTTATTTTGGCCCCTCCCTCTGATTGGAACATATCAAAAATGTTGATATTCAAATGTATGGAATAATGATGAAGTACATTTGTACGATATATAAAGTTTAATTAGGAAATTGTGAATTATTTCTACAGTAGTGTATTGTTGTGGGCCATTAATTTGCTTTTAAAAATACACACACACACACACACACATAACAAACATACATATATATATATATAAACACACACAAACACAAATACATACATGTAAACGTGTACACATATATGAAAAGGCTTCTAATTTGAGAGTATATAATATTTATAAAATATTGAAAACTATCGCTATATGTATTTGTATAACCAAAGTACTACCCATATCCAAATATCATCATCGTAATTATTATTCTTTTAGGTATGTAATTAAAAAAAATAAATAAATAAATAAAAATAAATAAATTCACGAATCAAACAACTAAGGTTAATGATTAAATTAAATATTATTACAAAAAAAAATGTACCAACAATAATTATGATGAATAAATTATACTCATAAATTTGTCGTTTTCTTTAATCATAACACATGTTCAATAACATTTTTTTTTAATATTTTAATATTTTTTTTATTTATTTATTTTCATTGAAAAAAATAAACAATGTTTTGTAAAAATGTTGTGTTACTAATTAAAGTGACAATTTATATGAAAAATTGGCATTTCGATGAATATAATAGCACTTTGAAGAAAAAGTTTTATTGAAAGGTTTTTATCAAAGTTAGAAAAATATTTTTGAAAAAATAAATTGTAAAATATAATGTTCAGAATATATATATAAAAAAAATATTAAAATGACGAAAAATAATAATTAGTAATTAATAGAAAAAAATATATTTATAGATTCACTATGGAATTCGACATAATTTTTAGTCTAAAGTAATATATTTCCGATTCAAAAAAAAAAAAAATACTCATTATTCATGATATAACAAGAGTCTTAAGAAGTCAAAGTAATTTTCTGAATCGACTATTCTGTAAAGATTACTAAAGGTTAAAAACCTTCCAAGTGTCACTGAATGTTATTCGGAGCGTAAAATTTTAACGGTGACGTTCCTCTGAACGATCTCAGTTTTATATACCATAAATGCTGAATTCGTTGTTAAATTCAGTATAACTTTAGCAATATCAGAAATCAGACGAATTACGAACGTGATTACCTTTCATAATGTTCATTTTTATTTTGTTGATTTCGTCGGTCGGCTGTCAAAAGTTGGATGAATTATTGGATTTGAATGATATTTTGAACAAACAGTTAATGCCCAGTTCAATGATTACAATTGATAAACATAATCAGTATAAAAATACGACGATTTCAAACTCCACAGGTTCCTGGCATGAAGCGTTCACGACTATGGGATTTCATAGGTATTTATAAAAATTTAAAATTTTATATATAATATTAATAATCAAGTTATTATAAAGAAATATATGAAAAAAAATAATAGAAATAATTATGAATTTAAATTTTATGATATATAATATGAGAAAAAAAATAATATTGAATAAATTATATTCTTTACGAATGAAATACAAAAGAGGCGTTTTATTTGGGTTACATAGAAAATTTTCGGCTAATTTTCAGACGAATATGAAATTTTCGTCTGAAAGTTTTTGAAGAGCAATTTAATAGTATTAAATAGTTATTATATCGAGAAAAAAATATATATAAATAATTCTATAATTTTATAAATTTTGTTTGACTATTACATCAAAAATAGAAAATGATAGCCTTAATGGAAAATATATAAAAATATTTTTTTAAAATATATTTTATTATTATTGATAGAAATGTCGTCTATTACTATTTATTGTGATTATTTTAGAAAATAATTTCTAAATATCTATAAAATATTTTAGTTTAATGTACTAAAAATTTAAAATTATTTAGAATAATAATAAAATTTTTTTTTTGATATAATTCTTCTAAAATGATATTTTTATTAATAATACTGTATTTTTATTTAAAAAAAAATAGGAAAATGTTTAACGAATATTTATGCAGAAATTTTGTCGCCGATAAAATATTATCTGATATACAAATACCGATGATTTCCAATAGAATCGGTAAACCTTTTGAATCTATTCCAAAAACTAAAGACGATTATCCGTCTGCATCTAAAAGAAAATCACGAGCCGAATTAGCCGACGTAAAAAACAATTTATTGTCTGATCCTGGATCATCAAATTATAAGGATTGGCTAACCAAGTGCGTATAAATTATATTAAATATTAACATATTTTAAAATTTGTTTATTAATTTCGTTAAAAAAAATTAGAACGACCACTTTAGAAGACATATATAGACATTATGAGGAAGATCCTCAAGTGTCAAGGAATGCTGACGATTCTGACGTTGAATATGAAGGAGGCGAAATTACAGGATATGCCATGTCTAGACCACCGTTTGGTAAAAAAAATATATTATTTTAATTAGCCAATTTCATATAAAATTACATACTGAAATATTCAAAAAAATACAGGATATTTACCTCCGTATGAATCTCATCCACCATATATGAGTCAAGGAGTAGCCAGTGATGGAGAACCGGACAAACATGGTTAAATATTTTCATCAGTTATACTACATAAATAATATTTGTATATAAAAAAATATTGTGTATGTTGTTCATAGAAGGAAATTATGATTATTTTCCGCACCACGTTCATTTTCATCATATGGAAGAAAATTCGGAAAAAATGGGTCATGGATTATCGTTGCCTGATATATTCGATGTTTCATTGACAGCATTGGCATTTTTGTCATTTGGCATATTCATATTACAAGTTATCATGTGTATATCCATGGTATATATAACAAGGATATTAAAAAGTAGGGTGAATTTGTTTATAAAATGTAAATTCTATATTAATTAAATCAAAGCAATCCTCGTCCGAATAAATGCACTTTGGCCAACGCTTTTTCCAGTCCACGAAACAGTCGGAATAGTCTTTTTCCGGTATAGTCTTTAAGACCTTCTTCGATTCGGATTTTATTTCCTTAATCGTGTCAAAACGGCGTCCCCGCATTCGCCTTTTGAGTTTGCTGAATAGCCAGAAATTGCATGGAGCTAAATCAGGTGAATACGTGGTTGCGGAATGATATGAGTCGAGTTTTTGGCAAGAAAGTCGCGAAGATCCAATGCAGTATGACATGGTGCATTATCGTGATGAAGGAACTGAGACTTGTAAAAACACTTGTAACTTGGAGATAATTAAATCTTTTGACAAACAGACGCCAGGCAAATGTTATTGACAGTCCTACCAATCTAGAAAAAAAATGACCATTTACCTACCTTCCGAATACCCGGGAGTTTTAAATGACAGTTTCACCTTACTTTTTGATCACAGAGTAGTATATATTTTTATATGATAATTATTTTTTAATACTTAACGATTGTAAAAAAATGTTGTCTTTAGAATAAAAATCCTCAAATGATGCAAATGGTTGACGATACAAATACTGAAAATTTCGATGAGATTAGATTCAAAAGAGATATTTCAGATAAGCAGACATCTTTGAACGAATTATCGAAAAGGATTTTAATATCCATAGAAACTGGTTTAATTGCTGAAAAAGATGAAGGCGTTTGCATGAGGATGATTTTATGTGAAAATAATAAATATTCCAGAACTCTTAGGGATAATCAAAAATTATGGGTGCCTATTTGGGGGTAATTTTTTATAATATTATATCTTGATATAGACAATGATATTTTTATAATTTTTTACTTGTTTTCAGATTGGGAATGAGTTGGTTATCTGGAAGATTGATATCAAATAAAGCTTCCTCAACTGTTATGTTAGAATCTTTGAGAGCTTGCGCTTTGGGTTTGGCTAATGCTGATTGTGAAAAATTATATGTAAATTGCGATCTAAATAAAATTTTAATGAAAAATTCCAGTAAAAATCGACGTACAGGAGTATATAAAGGAGATTCTGGATAAAAATGTATATTTTTGTTAGTTTTGAATAAAAGATTTATTTAATTTTATTCTCTATAAATCTGAAAATTTTTCTATAGATGTCTCTCAAAAACTCTAAATGAAAATTTATAATATTTAATAATGTATATATAATTTTATTAAATTTTTATTAAAATATTTTTTCTTGATATATGAGCCGCTTAAATTTAAGTGTCAAAGCCCTTGGTATAGTCATAACTTTTTATATTTATAATAACTTTCCTGAATAATAAAGATTAGTACCGTTAAATGACAATTTTTTTTTGGCCACTGAATAATAAGTAATTTATTTCAGAAGCCATTTCGATTAACTCCATGCTGTTGTTTGTTGGCTATTCTTTCTTATTAATTTTATATACCGTTAGATGAAAGCTATATCTGCCATTATGCATTCTACATTATATATTTGAATTCATATTATCAGAGGAATTTTAAAAAACAATATACATTACATCATCGCGTTTCTCAACTTGTCGTTTTTAAATGAAAAAAAAAATAGTTAAATCATAGATCAAAATTTTTGGGTTGACTGAAATGAAAATTAGAAATAAACCAAATTACTTAAACCTGGGCATTATTATGTATTGATTGAAATATGAAGAATAGGAAGTAAATTTAATTTTAACGAAATTATTATAATATAAGAATAATGAAGTATACTGTCTGTGGCTTGACTGCAAATTTAATACATATGATTATTGAAAAATAGATCTTTTATATGACGCTTTATTAAACTTTTTATTATATTTTTCTATTATTTCCTGAAAATCCAAAAATATTAGAAAATAATTTCATTATTCATCACCAGTAACGGAAGAGAAATTTAATGATACGTCCTATATTTACAATTCTTTATCCCGTCAATTTTTCAGGAACATATTAAAAATTTCAAAATTTAAAAAAAATATATGATTTAAATCGTATTTTGAAAATATAATATAGTTCGTTTGTTTTTCCTATCAAAAGAGAAAATATTGTTTTTTGTTTTCTATTGTATCATTTTTTTGATAATTTAGTTTATCAAAATCAATATCATAGTGTTATATAAGTAATCTTAATATTGTATTCTTATCGCGTCTGTGACGTTCATTGCTCTAATTCATCATTAATTGTCATAATAAATAATGCCGAATATATTGTTTAAATATCAGTGCAAAAATGCTTGAGGTTTTTTTGGTTTTTTTTTATGATGACCGTTGAAAATGCATTCGGTGTCGTTGTTGAAATTTTCTTTTAAGCAGGTGTGTAAATTTATATATTTTTTAATTCCATCAATTTTTTACACTATCCCGACCTCTCTCCAAAGATACACTTATTATTCAAATATTTTATCAATAATTGATATTTCTTTATATGTGATATGATTAAAGGTCGTTCTATTTAATTAATAAAATATTTTTTTTTAAATAATTAAACCCACGTTAACAAATTCAATGATATGATGACTCGTACAAAACTTTTGCATTCTATATATTTTATGTAATAAATTAGTGTTTTTAATAAACTTTTAATAATAATAAATAAAATAATTAAATATTAGTAGTAGAAAAATAAAAATTATTTTTATTATCCAATCTATTTTAAATCAAATGAAGCTTTAAATCATTTTTATATATAAAAAGTATTATGGGACAATTAAGAAGGACAATTAATATTCGTAAATTATTTGATAAAAATAAAATTTGACTGTTAAACTGTTACTTAAAGATAGTTAGAGCAGTAAAAATAATTTTGACACGAGCACGAGAAATACAATAATATATCGAGAATGGTTTTAATGTGACCGTAACCCGAATAGCCTTTAATATGAAACATTGTGAAAATTTACCAGGGTATAATGGTACAATGTTAATTACTAAAACCTCGATCTGGTGTGAGGCAATAGGCAGAAGGCGTTCTTGGATGGAGAAGCAGCGGCTCGTTTGATGTTGCAAAACTTACATCGGTTAGTTAAACGACTGAAGTACTCGTATAAGATAATTTAATTATATAAAACACAAATGTATTTGTATTTGTTCTTGTGAAACGTACGCGCATGTGTGTGTGTGTGTGTGTGCGCTCATAATAATTGATGTAACAAAATTAACTACAATACACAGATGTTGAGGTAGCGTTTGCGAGTTCAATTATGAAAGCCTTCGTGTCTATTTGATGCTCAGAAAAGCTCACACGTGTGAGCTTAATTTAATATATGAACTCGTGTCACGGGTTAACTTTCAAAATTGGCGCCAACTTACTTCAATTCCTTGGTCTATTTGATATTTGTCCGCATGGGAATTTCGTCGATTGACCTCACAATTGCAAATGTTTCGACGATTATTTCGTTATTGTTACGGAAAATATTTTCGAAGCACCGGCATCGATCGGGTTAAATTCGAGACGAGAAATGGTTAAATTAAAATTTCTTAAAGTGTATACGAAAGGTTTCGTGATTAAAAAAAATATATGTCATCGAGAATCGTTTACACTATAAAAGCGTCAAAAAGAGAACGAAAAAATTATCGAATATCGGAAAATTATGACTTCATTTAAAATATTATTTATATTAATTATATGATATTTTTCATGAATAATTAAGTATTTTTTTTAATATATTATAATTAATATTATGTTTGATTTATTCAAGTAAACCGACACATAAATTATAGGTTGCTATTATTTTTGTTATATAAAAATAAAATATTCTGTATCCTATATTAATATTTATTGTATATAGATTAAAATTATCTATAATATATTATATACCCTATATACAAATTATTAAATTTTGAATATATTAAAAAAATATGTTTTTTCATCATTGTATAGATTTAAACTGATACAAAGATATGAATAGTTGAGAAAATTCATCAATAGCAATGGCAACAAGAATAAAATCGTAACGGTGTTAAAAGTGGAACTTTGACTTTGATGGAGTTCTATCGCCTCGATAATTTATTAAATTCATCAAAATGCTGACTTTTCAGTTTAGCATTGTGCTGGTGCGATGTATAAAGTTCAATTTCTAGACGTTCCCGATATGTAGAGAATCGGAAGTTGCCGCTGCGAAAGGATTAAACTTTGTTTCGATCTGCTCGGGAAAGAAGGAAGAGACGGTTCAAAATTCTCGGAAAGGGATCCTTGGGGGTGTATGGGAGTTTCGTATTGTCATCGGGAGGCTGTATTTGGAAAGGGAGTATACGAAAAGGGGGGGCGGAGCCTCCAGTCGCGTACTGGCGTCCACGGCGTCGGGACGCCGCCGTGTCGGCTTTTCCGACTTCCGGATGGCCGAAATATACGACAAAACGACCAGGTCCACGCCGGAAAGTACATTCAAAACGCGAAAAACTTTTTAAGTACACATCAAAAAATACGCATAAAAAAAATTGAAACATTAAACTAGAATCGCAAGATAAAAGAAAAAAGTTCAAAAAAAGTTTCATCGATATTTGAAAAAAAATATCATAAAAAAAACAATAAAAATAAAAGTTTAAAAATTATCATAAAAAATAAATAAATAAAAAATCTTTATCTGAATTGAGTTTCTTTTTCTCGGCGATATGTCGCACCGCGTACGTCGTCGTCGCAATTCGTGGAGCGCGATCGTCACTTTACAGTGCGATTTCACGCACAAGGATCAAAGTCCTGAAGCAGTTACATAACGTTGTCGATAATTCGTATGATGAGGACAAGGGGCAAGGCGTCGGCGCTTATTAATAGTGATTTGAACTTTTTTAACACGTTGAACGCGCGCGCCCGCTTATGTGAGCGCGCGCGCAACCATTCGTGTCCGCCGAGAGCACCACAATAATAAACAACAAATAAAGTAAAACTTACATAACGCCCGCGCGCTCAACGTATGTGTGTGTGTATGTGTATCTATTTGTTAAAAGTGTACGTACGTATTTCATATACAACATAATAATATAAATTAAATTTATTTTTTACAACGTCAGCAATATGCGTATACATTGACAATATTTATAAGTAGTGAATCGTTTTTCTTTTCGCGATTACATAATAATAATAATAATAGTAATAGTTTAATCGACAAAAAAAGCACGCGTGAATTATATAAATTAATATTTAAACCAAAATGAAATAAAGCTATATTCTAAATGATGTATATAAAAAATAGATTTTATTAGTAAAAAAAAAAATAATAACAATTATCGATTAGTTTGTCATAGTTAGCACTTCATAAACAATTTATATATAAAACTTAATAAAAATCAATTTAGCACTGAATTTAGTAGAAAAAAAAGAGAAAAAATAGTATACAGAACGAGAAATAATAATATGGAAAATTGCTGGTGGAAGTTTAGGTGTGGCAAACGCGCCACTATGGCGATGGCGTTAAGATTTTGGATTGTATGTGTTGTTCTTGTTCAGACCGCTGTAGCCGGAAATCCTGATGCCAAAAGGCTCTATGACGATCTGCTAAGTAATTATAATAAATTGGTGAGGCCTGTCATCAACACCACGGACGTGCTCAGGGTTTGCATCAAGCTGAAGCTGTCGCAGCTCATCGACGTGGTCAGTATTATAAGCATGCTGTAAATTGACTTATTTTGCATTAATTTGCTTTACAATTTATATTATATATCAAAGTTATGATGAACGTCGTACATTCAAATTTATCATATATTACATGGAATTTTTTTAATCGAATTAATATCGTAACAAAGAAAATGTATATAGTTTTAAAAAAAATCAGTATTAAAAATAAATTTTGTATTTAATAATTGATATTAAAAAAAAACATACATTTTTAATAAAAGTAATTAAAATTATCGCAGCGGAACTCGTGAAGTTTGCCCGCACTTGGATCCACTGTGCGTGTTCAACTTTAGTTCTCTAATGGATGTTAACGAAAGTTCGAGAAATCAATTGTTGGTGATTTATTTTAGGATTTTGATAATGGCCCTTGATAAATGTTAAATTGGCCTCATATCGGCCGACGGATGCCAAAAGGACGCAAGTGCACAAAACACTCGTCCAATAATTAAGACTCGGGGGGGCAATTTTCAATAGTATTAAACGGATATAGATATTTTATCGACACATTTCACACAACCTTTATTTTATTAGAGTTTAGTTTACTAATGAAAGTTATATATTATATTTTGAACTGTTTAAAACAGTGTACCCAAATAGATATTAAATAATATAAATTTTTTTGTACGGCAGACTAAAGGTTAATAAGAAAATATCTCATATATTATATAGTATAAAATTGTACGAGCTAAAAATGACACTTTTTTTTTGTTATTATTTATTGGATTTATAATTGTCCCGATACGACGTCGTTTACGTTCGTCAAAAAAAAAAAAAAAAACACCGGTAATACATAATAACCGGTAAAACTATTGTAAAACGAACCCTCTCATCTTGGGGTGAAAAAAGGAAAAACTGAAACGAAGGGTTTGGTGTGCTCATCAATCAAGCGAAGTGTTTTTCATTCGGCTTCAGCAACGAGCATTTTAATTACTGCGAGTAATTTATTTTATGTCACGTGTGAGCTTTTATATATATATATATACATATATATATATATATATATATATATATATATTAAAATACGATCTCGGCTCTTAATTCGACTACCGGTTCTAATTATGACCTCGTTACTTCGAAATTGTCCCGGCGATTTTTTTTTACTGCATTTTTTTCCCTCGCTTTTCTCCCCCTTTCTGTGTTTTCGCTTATTTTCACGAAGTCAGACGGTTAGAGATCAAAGGATATAAGTCGAGTTTTCCGACTGTTTATACAAAAAAAAATAGACGATGGAAAATACGAGTTCAGCACTAAGAAAAAAAAGAGACAAATTAAGTAAAGTCCGTAGTTTATGAATGCATTTGACAGTACAAGTTTTCCAGTATTTTTTTAAATTATTATTTCGTTCATTTTACAAAATATTTTATAATATTACTATATATATAAATATATTAAGACATGAATACTAAGAGATCGTATATTTATTTATTGTATAATATTACATTAAATATATTTAATCTTTTATTTCATTTTATTATATATATTATTGGAATTTTATATTTGAATGATATAGTGAAATCTATCATATATATACACACGCATATATATATATATATATATATATATATATATATATATATATATGTATATAACGCCGACGACGCCGATGGTGTCACACTCGAATTCTACCCTAATTCTACGATTTAATATATAACTCGAAATATAAATCATCTTCATGTCAGCGTTCAGTTAATTAATATATGTTTTCCTGTAAAATATTTAAGCATTTACGTTACAATTTTTCATCGATTTTGACAGCATAACTCTTAAGATACGGCTACAAACGTGAACATAACGATACTTTTTGTGACCATAATTTTATACATAATAAAAAAGTGTGTACTTCTAATGAATTAACAATACACACGATTTTGTTATCTAATACTATTTCAAATTCGATTTTGTATTTCATTATAGAATTTACTAAGTTTCAATAAAATAATATTATACGATATATATATATATATATATATATATATATATATATATATATATATATATATATATATATTTATACGATAATACTAATAATAATAAAATTTATTAATTCGCATTCATCACTTGTATCCGTCGATTTCTAATAGTTTAATATATGTATGTCGCTTAGGACGTTTTATGTATGCGGCAAACGTCCTAGTCTTTCGCTGATTAATTGTCATAGTACAATGAGACACGGTTCGCTGAGCAAGATCCTTTTTTTTCCTTTCATTTTCACAATTGTTGGAGCGGATTCAACTTTTAAATTTTATCCCGTGCCGTCTTTGGAATCGATTTTTCGACTTTGCATCCCTTAAATTACTCATTTTGTCTGAGTTTATCCGACGGAAACGTCTTTATATAAGTAAACGTTAAACTGTACGCGCACCCTAAAAGAACCGACACAAAACCATATATATTTTAAATTTTAAAATCATTTTTTTTATTTTAAATTTCATATAAAAATTAAATTTATAATATTCGAAAAGAAAGTTTCAGTAAGAAAATTTTTTTTTAATTCACAAAATATTGCATGAAATGAAAAAAAAAATTTTTTTTTGTTAGTATTGTTTTTTGATAAATATTATATATTTAAAAAAAATGACGTAAATTATTTCGTGATTTTAAATACTTCAATACATTATTTAGATGTAATAACATTTCGTACTAAAAGCATGCTAATTGATAGTTGAATATATCAATATATTTAAATTGTCAAATTCATTAATTTTATATATAAAATATATATATATATATTTCTTATATAACTTTTATTACGTCGCATTTTATTATATCAATAACTATTTTTTTTCATCATAAAACATGCAATAATCATAATTATTTTCTCATTATGCAGACCGCGTCGTTCGAATTTAAATTTTATCAATGTCAATATTTTCCATTAGACGCCGAGAAGCCTTTAATATGAAAGCCTTTGGTAAATTATCGATTTTAATATTCTAATATAAGCTAATATCAACGCTTTTTAAATTGCTAAAATACTGTCGCAAATCGCGTCCTTAATAAATTTTCCATTTTTTCACTCGGACTTTTCGATTTTATGCGTGTGTGTGTGTGTGTGTATTTTTTTTCTCATATTCGAGATCATCGATTCGGCTTGAAATATTTTCACGAAAGAGTTTTACGATTTTTTTAATTAAAGCTCGACCGAAAGCGGAAAGCGTCGCAAAGCTCGATCGACGCTATATATAGTGAATCGAAGTAAATCAGGGCTTCTCAAACGGTTTGTATTTTGAAGTGAGTTTATTGTTCCGTTTCATAGTCGATACGAAAGTGCTCTTACCATTGTGCTTATTGATTAAACGAAATAACTGATTGAATTTTATTTTATTTCTTCGTCAGCAAGCTTTATTCTTTAAATTCACCGGAGACATATTTATTATTAGTATCTGTGATTTGCTATACACACACACACACACACACACACATATATATATATATATATATATATAAATAAATAAAAAATATATAATATAAATAAAACAGTGTTTATTGACAATATATCAAATTAATATTTTAAGAGAATGAATTGTCAATTTTATATACAATTTTCAGACATATTCGTTTCTGAAGATTTTTGATAAATATATTGATATATTTTTTTAATACATATTTGAGTTGAAATATAGTTAATTTGTTTACATTTATGAATGTTTGGGGTCAATAAATTAGTTGACCTTCATTGAGTTCCTCAGAAAGCGCTAGTTCAATATCAAGATTTGTTGCTGTATATTATTTTATAAAATGTTAACAAAAAAAAATAACAATATATCAAATTTATCAGAAAATAATAATAAATTTTATAATTTCTATAAAAAAATAAAACTAAGAATCTCTAAAGATTCTTATATAGTTGTTATATTATAAAATATTATTTAATTTTTATTATAATAATAATTTAATCAAGTCATATGTGACATAACATTATGAACGATTCAAATGCAGGTATTTAAGTGTTTGAAATTAATGTATAAAATTTTATTTATAATGTTAGTAAAAGGATTGCATTCATTTGAATTAGTATTATTATTTAAAAAAAAAGCTTTAATTGCGTCATCATCATCGTCATCGTCACCGATGGACTGCGAATAACGCCTTGAGAGCGCCTGAGGATTAAAAAAAAATAGAAGAAAAGAAATACACACTCACGTTTTCTGGTCGCCGATTAATAAGAACCTGCGGGAATGCGAGTTTCTGGCCAATGGGAGCGTCTCAACAATCTAAAAGCTCGGGAAAAACTCGGAAGAAAAGCTCGCGAAACTGAAGAAGCTTTTTAATTGGAGAGCGCTAGCGAGCGAGCCAAAGAACGACATTGTTTTTAGAAATTTTTCACACAGCTAGGGATTCTTTTTATTTATTTTTTCACTCTTCTATCCGCGGAAAAATCCCTCCATTTCCCATATGTATTATATAATATATATGAACGTGTATATTTTTATTAAATTATATATATATATATATATATATATATATATATATATATATATATATATTCTTGGCAACGAAGAGAAATCCATTTTTCGCATTCGCGTCAAATATTCGACTTATATGTAATGAGATCTACTTTTTATATTTATATAGAATAATATATATGATCATACTACTGTGATCAAAAAGTAAGGTGAAATTGTCATTTAAAACTCCCAGGCATTAGGAAGATAAGTAAATTGTATTTTTTTTCCTAGTTAGGCCAAGCGTCTGTTTGTCAAAAGGTTTAATTATCTCCGAGTTATATATGTTTTTATAACTCCTAGTTCCTTCATCACGATAATGTACCATGTCATACTGACAAAAATTCTACTCGTATCGTTCCACAACCACCGTATTCGCCTGATTTGGTTCCGTGCGATTTTTGGCTATTCATCAAACTCGAAAGGTCAATGCAGACACGCCGTTTTGACACGATTGAGGAGATAAAAACCGAATCGAAGGAGTCTTGAAGGCTATACCGGAAAAAGACTATTCCGACTGGAAAAAGCGTTGGAATTTTATCGGACGGGGTTTACTTTGAAGAGGATGAAATTGATTTGAAAGAATAAATAAAGAATTTAAATTTTTTAAATTCGCCTTACTTTTTGATCACAGTGTTATATCATTCATTTGAAAAAAAAAAGATATTTATTATAAACGTTATTTATGTTATATAATGAATATGTTAAACTTATAATTTTAATATAAATAAATATGTACATGTCGTGTGATGGGTTTTAACCTCTTAGCGGACACTTTCGAGTCACACTTGGGCGTGTCTAATCTCATCTCTTAACGAGACTCGAGTTACTATATTTTTTTACTGAATATGTTAATCGATTACTTGTTTCTATACGTTGATTAAAAAAATTATATTTAAATGCTCGAAATCGGTGTAAATTTATATGAGATATCACTTATATTTTTATATGAAGATAATGTATTATAAATTATATGTTTATAAATTTAAAGATTATTTATAGATTAGGAAAAAAATGTATATATTAAAATTATACATTTTTTTGCGGCGATGATAATTGCGTATTTTTTCATGGATAGAACTGTGCAGTGGCACTTCGGGTTTTCGAATAAAATTGTAACCTCAGCAAAGCGGAAACGGAATATGAATGGCGAAATCGTGATTTAAAATGCGAAAGATTCGAACGCGTTTCAGAAATGCAACGAATTAGTTTTAAATTTTGTTGCAGTGGAAAATTTGCATAGCAAACGTAATTCGCAGGTTTTAATTTCGGAGTGCATAAAAAATTAATAGAACGACTCGCATACAAACACACACACACACACTAAAATATATATATATATATAATTTTTGTTTGAATTAATTTGTCTGTCGACGACGGACAAAGGGTTAATTTTCATCCCAGCTTTTCGACCGGAAAATTTGAATTAAAAAATACCACATAATATTTAATAATATAAAGATATATATATATATATATATATATATATATATATATATATATATATCACTAATTATTTTATTAATAAAAATTTAAAATTTAAAAAAAAATAGTTATGCAGATATTCGTTCAATTTATTAAATTATTTAAATTTCAAAATATAAGAATTATCTATCCATTAGATCAGCAGTTTTCATTTTTTTTCATTAGTGTACCCATTTATATGATTGTTTACTTAGTTTGTACTCCTAAAACACAAACATACACACACACACACATATATATATATATATATATATATATATATATATATACATATATATAATTTTTATATCTTCTTCCATAATAACTTTTTATACGTACCACTAAACAATCTTTCGTTTAAACAATTTGATAACCGCTGCATTAGATAATTATGATATGAAAAATAAAAATATATCATACAAAACATAAAGAATGATTTTCATATTTTGTTAAAGTTGTTGTTTTACCAATAAAGCATTTAATTTGCATAATAAAATATTAAAAAATCTATAAATATTTATTTATATTTTTTGTTAAATATATAATAAATATATTAGTATATACACATACACATATAGATATATAAATACAGAATAAAGTCGTAGGGGTTTTATTATATTATGAGGAATTGCCCGAAATCCCGTAGGGTTATCTTGAACACCAAGTTTACGGTCAACCGCAGTGGACATTTTGATTCCACACGATTACAGCATATTACAATGATGTAAATGAACCAATATATAAAATGTTCTCAAACTTTCTTTTTTTTATATTATTCACAATATCGTTTCAGTGAAAATCACTTTAATATAAAACAAAAAACATTGCTTTTAATTTGCTTAAGTGGATTCCTAGGAAACGATAATTAGAATAATGTGTCGCAAACGAGCCGCCGGCTCTTAATGGGTTGAAAAAGAAGAAGAATGTTAAAAAAAATAAGAAAGAAAGCAATGAAGTGATGACATAATACATCAGCAGTAAAAGCAGAGTGGGCCATGGGCGTTGAAGTAAATCTCGTCGTCTTGAATAATGTAATGTAACGCCAAAGCCGATGAAAAATTTACTTTCACGGCCCGCAAACCCACTTGAAAACCGACGAGAGTGGTCTCGAGATCTTCTTTCTACTCTTCTTTCTTCTTTTTTCTTTTTTTTTTCTTTTCACATTTTTGAAAAGGCGTCGAACGTCCTTTTCTCACGGCATGCAGACGCGGAAAAATCGCGGTTCGCGGACGGTCTAATCGCGTACTAAATTACATAATCGTTTTCATTGTAATGCATAATCTAGTCGATTATGAATTTTTTAATACCTTATATAACTCTGTGATCCAAAAATAAGTATATAAAATGTAATTTTTTTATTTATTCTTCCAAATCAATTTCATCGCCTTCAAAGTAATCCACTTTTGTCAATGTTCTTTTCAGTCCCAGAAACAGTCGAAATAGTCTTTTTTCGATATAACCTTCAATACCTTCTTCGATTCGGTTTTTATCTTCTAAATCATGTCAAAACGGCGTCCCCGCATTGGCCTTTCGAGTTTGCTGAATATCTAGAAATCGTATGGAGCTAAATCAGGCGAATACGGTGGTTGCGGAACGATATGAGTCGAGTTTTTGGCAAAAAGTTACGAAGAGCCAATGCAATATGACATGGTGCACTATTGTAATGAAGGAACCAAGAGTTGTAAAAGCACTTGTAACTCGGAGATAATTAAACTTTTTGACAAACAGACGTTTGGTAAATGTTATAGACAGTACTACCAATCTAGGAAAAAAAATTCAATTTACCTGCCTTTCTAATATCCGGGAGTTTTAAATGATAATGTCACCTTACTTTTTGATTACAATATTATATGATACTTTTGAAGATGATCTTTTTTTTCCCTAGAATTTTTTATAGAAAAATTGCAGTGTTATATGCCAAATTCATATTTTCAAATTTTAAATAAATCATATTAAAAAAAGTTTTATTTTTATATATATGAAAGAATAAAGTAATGTTGACCCTTTCAATTATTTTTTTTCGACCATACTTGACAATCCCTGCTGCAATTTTGAATATGTTACATGCATGATAGCATTTCGAAAATAATTTGATCTCAAAATCACCCAACGACAACATAAATTACCGCTGAATTTAAATCCGGCGCTTTTTTTTTTTCAACCCGCTTTTCCCCGCGCGTTTCGCCCGTCGAATATTTTAAAGCGCGGCCATTTTTTCTTCACTCCGACGGTAATAACGAGTAATAAAATAGACGGTGTCGTTTTTCTTTCTTTATTTTCTACTTTTTCTCCTTTCTTACTTCTGCCGCTCTCTATTTCTCGTCTTTTTTTTTCTTTTTCGGCTTTCCTTTGCCGTCGTGCATAATGAAAAGATTTTATCTGCAATTTGGCTGAGGTATATGGCGTACGTGCGCAGAGATGCGATGAAAACTGGTTAGCGGAGGAAAAAAGAAAGAAGAAGAAAATACGTATATATATCTCTTCGGAGATCCGTTTACCGGTGTATCGAAACCTAGTACGTGTGTGTGTGTGCGTGCTCATGTATACGTACAGTGCGGCTTCGCTTTACGACGATCGGCAACTGTAAAATAGTTCGTTTCGTTTCGTTATATACGTATCGCGGATTTCTTTTATATTTATAGAAGAGGATGACATTTTATAGTTATTGGATTCGACCGGTTTAAAACTATTTTTATTTATTTCTATTCAATGTTAGAAAATAATAAAAATTCATTCGTTTTAAAAGTGTTTGACTATGACGCTATAATATTTTTATTTCTTTCAACAATTAAGAAGATATATTACAATTTTATTTTTCGTCTTTTAACCACTTAATGCTTTTAGACGAGCGTTGTTCAATATTATTATTATTTTTTTAATTTTACACATTAAAAATTTTAAATAGAAAAATATATAACGGAGACCCACTGTACAAATACATATGGACACGTTTCAGATGAAGGTGTTTGCTAAGAGTGCTCCAAGTTTTTCACGTAAAGTTTCTATTGAACGAAAAAGTCTACCAATATTTATGAACGTGTACGTGAAGGGTGAAATTTTTCCATATATATTTTTACATGGGCGGTTCTCTAGGAGTTTCATGATAATATTATAGTTTATATCGTCGATTTTTACTGCTAGTTTATACTATTAAGTAGTGTTTAATTTAATATTCTTCTCTTACATCCGCCCTACTTCCGTTTCTATTTTTTTTTACTATTTCTTTTTATTCAAAATCATGCTTGTGAATACATACGAGTATAATATAACTTTGACCGTAATGGTTGGAAAAGTTGGTATGAAGTAAAATTGCTTTTTTTCATCATTTTTTTTTCTTTTGCGGAGAAAAAAAGATAGTCATCTACGTTCAAACCAGACAAAGCTAAATCGTCTACTCTCGTATCTGTTTTATATATATATTTTTTTTCTTTCCGACGAGGACAATGGGGAAGAAAAGATGAGCATTAAGACAAAAAAAAAAGAAGTCGGTTAGCCTTATAATAAACGGGTTTACTTTGTGGTCGCTATCTGTGATTATTTCTACGTTTGAAGTGATTAAGAATTTATATTTTTGTAAAAAAATATTTAATTCTTTATAAATAAAATGTAAAATATTAATATATAATAAAATTTGACTAATAAATAAGCCAAGCACTAAAGCGTTTTTTTTTTATTTTTTATGAAGAGAATTATTTAACAATATATAAACGTTTCAAGATGTCTAAGGTTAAAGTAATAAAATTATTTGTTCACGATTGGAGTCAAGGGGATTCGATCGAATGAAAAACAGGAATTGGGTCTTTTTTTAAAATGAAAACGAATATATATATATATATATATATATATATATATATATATATATATATATATAAAACAATAATGTCCTTTAACGAAAAGGCACTTTCGGGTCCGTTTCGGTAACGGGAAAAGCGCTACGAAATGGTTCGAATTTGTGGCGTTTGGACCGACATTTAGGAGAACGGAAGTCAGCATCTTCATGCATTATTCATTTGCAGCCATTCTTCCATCTTCTTGGGTTGAGCGCGAGCACAGAATAAAAGTTAATAATGAAAGCCCGATCCTCGAGAACGTCCTTTTCCTTCGACGACACCCGCTCGGCTCATCCTTTCCGTCGTCTCTTTCTTCCGCCCCACGCTTTGTTTATTTATTTATTTGTTTGTTTGTTTGTTTCATCGTCATCGAGGAGATGGTTAGGTGAGCTGGACTGATTTATGTGAGCGCTTTATTCGAAGACGACACTCCAATCCGTTGCGAGAGCATTTTCAGTTCAATCTTAACCCCGGATTCATCCCTCCGCCGTTCGTCTCCCTTCTTTATTTTATTTTTTTTTCGATCTTTTTTTACACGATAATGTATTTTCGATCGTATTTTTCAATTGTAGACGACATTAATTATGTTTACTGCGAGACCCTCTTCATTAAACGAGTCTGTCACTTCTGTTGCTCTAACTTATTTACGTTCCTATAGCCGCATAAAAGAAAATGGACCAATATTGAATAATAGAAAATAACTAATTAGAATTATATATAATACAGGATGGTAAAAAAAAATTATCGAACATTAAATTCGACACAGAAACCGAATGTCGGAAATGGTTTCAAGTCGCGTCGACGGAAAACCCATTGAACATCTCACAGGTTAATCTTTATTGCGGCTCTAACGGTTAACGCGGGGCCGCATCGAATACAAAGTCGTGTGCAAGGGTTAAAATCGGCAATTTAACCGATTTGCATGCGGGCGGTCCGGGGGTTTTAATGGTGCGGGTCGCGTGCCAGCGATCGGATAAGCCGGTTGGCCACCCCTGCTTTATTAAAGCGCATTGCGGATGAGTATGCTCTGTGAATGAGGGCGGTTTTGCCACTCACCCTACGATTTGATCTCCTTCTTCGCCCTTCGTGTGAAGCTTGTCGATTTTGTCTTTTATAATACTTCGATAAAGCTCTAACTACACTATGTTATCTTCTAATAATAATTATATTGTTATTCCCATTCATAAATGATGCAATTAAGTCGCGGTTTGTGTACCATTTAATTTGTTTGTGTAATCAAAAAAGTAAGGTGAAATTGTCATTTAAAACTTCAGGAAGGCAGGTAAATTCTATTTTTTTCCTAGATTGGTAGGACTGTCTATAATATTTGCCAAGCGTCTGTTTGTCAAAATCTCCGAATTACATGTGTTTTTACAACTCTTGGTTCCTTCATCTCGAAAATGCATCATGTCATATTGCATTGTTCCGCAACCATAGTATTCGTCTGATTTGGCTCCATGCGATTTTCGACTATTCAGTAAACTTAAAAGACCAATACGAGGACGCCGCTTTGACACGATTGAGGAGATAAAAGTGCGTTTTATCTAACGGGGATTACTTTGAATAGGAAAAAAATCATATGGAAGAATAAATAAATAATTTATAATTTATAAACAAATTCACCTTACTTTTGATCACAGTGTTAGAAGATTGGTAATTTTTTATCGCATTTCTAAAGATGTTGAATTTATATATATATATATATATATATATATATATATATATATATATATATATATATATATATATATATATATATATATATATATATATATATATATATATATATATATATATATATATATATATATATATATATATATATATATATATATATATATATATATATATATATATATATATATATATATATATATATATATATATATATATATATATATATATATATATATATATATATATATATATATATATATATATAACAATCGATATTGATAATTAAGTATTAAAAACTCGTTTATTTTATAACAGATAAAATACGTCGTATTTAAAAAAAAAAAACGTTTCAGTTAACTCTATTAATTACATTTTAATTTATTTTTAATCGTCACTTTAAATCGGCATTTCAGTGTAATCCGTTCATTTCGCACGTGCACTATCGTCCGGATTCTAACTATTCGGATTATCCGGGGATTTTAAACGCAAACCAAGAATACCCAAACCATCGACCGAACGGCGATTTATTTATCGAATTTTACGCGTCGTATTTCGCGTATATAGCGTTTTAACGTGAGCGAATTTTCCGCTCGAATTTTCCGACGCTGTACGGTCCGTTGTAATGAGATATTGTACGGGCCATTGTATGTTTGACCGGATTAACGGGGAAAATTATATGTAAAACCGATAATTGTGTAGCTCGGGTCCATTGTATTTGCTTTAATATGGAATGAAATTATATTTGTAATATAATGGATAAAATGTATATATATATATATATATATATATATATATATATATAATGAATTTACAATTATATTTATATTATATATATATGTATATTTTTAATCGATCGGTTCAATTTATTAATTGAAACGGTTTAAACGAGCAGCTCACGTTGAACTGTATATTATATATAATTGATAGAATATTATTTGATTATTGTTCTAACTAAATTGAAGCGTGATATGAATTTTGTATTTATTCGAATAAAATTTGTTTATAGAATGGATATAGGAGTCGTAAAAAATAAATCGTAAAACTAGATATATTATATATATATGATTAATACAATATTTTTGAATATATATTTAAATTATGTATTGATATGAAAATATTTTTTTTAAAGAAGCTTCGTTTTATATAATCAATTAAAAATCGATGAAAAACATATTATAATTTTGATATCAGATTTTCAATAAATAGAAAATATTTGAAAAATAATAATTGTTAAATAATTAATGAAATTGAATTCTAAGCAAAAAAAAAAATTTATATTTTTTTATGATTAATAAAAAAAACCAATTATTATTATTATTATTATTATTACATTTCAAGAGCAAATTAAATATCAATATAATTTTTATTTAGTCCGCTATATAAATTAATCAATTAAAAAGATTAAACATCAAAATAAATACGCTTTCGTACAAATTAACCCTTAAATGGCCGTCGCGTCGAATTTTCATCCGGTTCATTATATATATATATATATATATATATATATATATATATATATACAGTGGTCCTATTATTTCGCACTCGACGTTTCGGAACACGTCTAACTTTTTAAATAAATATTTTGAAACGCGCCCCGGACCAAGTTGTTTCGTTACGTCTGTCTTAAGGCTTACGAAGGGCTTAAGAATATTTCGATTAAATTGCCCCCCCCCTTCCTCGTTCCCCATTCCTCATCGCCCCGCTCGTTATTCATTAAAAAGGCTCTTCAAATTAATCGACTAACCTCTCGTGTCATTTCGCGTAATTTGTTTGAACGAATATTTTCAATATTAATTTATAATAAAGCAACACAAAGTATGTATAATATATCGTTTTATATTATATAACGATGTAAACAGTTATTTACGAAACACCCTATATCTATATTGACGATGTTTATTATTATAATACACGACTAATTGCTGTGTTCTGTGTAATGATACTCGATAATTGTGTTCTATTGTTATATGCAAGTCAATTTCACCATTTCAGCATATTAAAATACAAATTAAAAATACTTTTAAGAATTATTTATTTTATATATATAAAAAGCAGTAAAAAGCTTAAATTTTTTAGAATTCAATACAGAAATTTCAAATTCGAGTCTAATACTATTTTATTGATATCAGTTAAACATATAAATTATAAATGATAAAAACTCGTTAATATTAAATAAATTAAATATAATAAATATATTTTTCTCCTTATATCAAATCTCGAAAATGTTTTTCTCGTACGATATTTATATTTTTATACTGCGACATTTCCGCATATTTACGCTTCACGTTTCATTTGCGACGTGATGAATTGTCGAACGCGTCGTAACGCGAAAATTATTCGTATTATATTCGTTATACGTGTCAAATCGTCGTATATTCTATCGAATCTGCGTATTTTCTTTCGCCCTATATGTATAATATATCGACATTTCATCACTCGTTATTAGACAAATATTTATTCCGGTCAAATTATCATTCGTCCACTTTTATATATTTAATACTGTGATCAAAAAGTAAGGTGAATTTGTTTATAAAATGTAAATTATTTATTCTTCCAAATCAATTTCATCCCCTTCAAAGTAATCATTGTCCTTTTTCGGTATAGCCTTCAAGACCTTCTTCCTCTCATTGGCCTTTTGAGTTTACTGAATAGTCGAAAATCGCACGGAGCCAAATCGGGCGAATACGATGGTTGTAGAACGATATTAGTCGAGTTTTTGGCGAAAAAGTCACGATGAACCTACGAAAAAAAAAATTACAATCTATCTGCTTTCCTAATGCCCGGGAATTTTAAATGACAATTTCGCCTTACTTTTTGATCACAGTAGTATATATTATATATAGAGCAATATAAATGTCGAAAAATATTAATTATTTCATAAATGCGATACAAAGTATTATATTTTATTCATTCGCAAACCACGCTTTTTGGGCATTATATATTAGTCAAAATGTTTTGTATTTGTAAATAATATTCACGGACATTGGCCTGTTTGAGCCCGGTTAAATATTACAAGATATTCCGGAGTGTTGGAAATGAAAGGGGCGTTAAAGGGAAGGCGCTCGATCGTAGTGGTGTATGGTCGTGTAGTGTGCGGTTTTAACTGCGCACCACCGTTTGATCTTCTTAGTGTAATCCTCTGGTACACGTTAGCAGAAAAGCGCCTTTGCAATATCGGACTTTGCGTGCGTAATATTTTGCGTTTGGTGAGATGAAAAAAAAATAAACCCCCCCCCTGTCCTTTGTGACTTACTTTTCATTATAATTCGAAATATAAAAATATTCGGTAGTTTCTAAAAGTTACCGGAAACGACGCTACATAATCTTTATATTGAGTTAATTTATTAAATATTTTCATGTGATACTTTTATCATGAAATGGTCTAGTTTTATATATATTTTAAATAGGTTTAATTTATGATTTATTATAAGAGAATCATTGATTTTGAGCAATGTTTATATATAAGTCTCATTATGATCATCAATTGATTTGAATAAAAAAAAATATTAAATATACATAATTTATACTATTCAAGGTTTGATTTTGAAGTAAATAAAATAAAAAAAAATATTTGGAAATTTTTCGAGTTTACCATATAAAAGTGTGCGCGATTTTAGAAGTTTACCAAGGTGATCTTGGCTGCGGGAAGATCGAAGGATTTTCCCCATTTTTTTCCCCAAGAAGGTTTTCCAAAAGATTCTCATCGTCCTCGTTTTTATGCCTTTAGAAAAAAAAACTCTCATCGGCATTTTCGAGATGAGAATGTCATTTTTTTTCCCACCTGCCTCACTTCGCTTCAATGTCACCGTCAAAAATATTATGATTGCTTCTTTCATGATGCCACCGTTACTTTTATTTATATGTCAAACGTCTCGAGCTTTTCTAAGCTTAAATTTTCGCATGTGCACGAGTGCCTCATAGTGAATATATATAGTACACGGTGATTCAAAAGTTTTCGACAAAATTTATACAGCGTAGAATGAAAAATATCATGGTACGTTTAAATCCGCGTTATTATTAAATATTTTTGTTATATATAAATTTGACCTTTTTAAATAAAATTTTATATAGAAGTCATATTACTGATATATTTTCTTATATTATTTGTGTATTTTCATACAATAAAATGTGACAGCAGATTTATTATTCACTAAATACATAGAAATATAAAATATTTACATACATTATTATTATTATTATTATCATATAGTAAGTCTATTTTCTTCATAAATAAAGTCTAAGAAGATGATCAATACACGCTGTCAATACGTCAATATTTTAAAGCTCCGTTGAAGAAAATACACTGACAAATTTTCCTGTCAGTAAACAACTAGTGATTGATAGCGTTTAAAATAATTATATATTCTGATCGATTGAATTCTTCGCACGATTTATTTTTTTAATTTCAACAGAATAAAATAAGATTTGTAAACGGATTAAATATATTGTAAACATAATATATATATATATATATATATATATATATATATATATGTGTGTGTGTGTGTGTGTGTGTGTGTATGTGGATTTGTCGCTTATTTATTGTTACGGTATGTTAAAGAAATGTGTACGCATATCAAAAAGGGTCTTCATTTTTGTCGAATTACCCAAATACCCAAAAGACGTCTTGAAAGCAGCTTTTAAGTGGTAAATAAAAGCTTTGAGAGTGGAAGCGAAACGAAGTTAAGAGGATTTTACGTATTCTTTCCGAACACTTTTGTGCATAATAAACAAGAAAATTTCCAGACCGCAAACTTTTTAAAGCGATCGCTTTTGCATATTTTCCCCGACTGCTGTCAATATTTGTTTTTTTTTTTTTTGGCTAAGCGATATGATTATTAATATATTATATATATGTATATTTAAATATTTTTTTTTATTAAAATTGATACCGATAAATGTATAATTTGTTTATTATTCATTATAAAATTTTATGTAAATGGTGTTTGTTGAATATTTTTACTATAGACGAGCTTAAACGAGCTTATATTGATGTTGCATTATAAATGCAAACATATTATTCATAAAGCTATTCTCTGAATAGGCGCATTAAAAGTAGTATTAAATATATATATACAACGACACTCTGGATTCAAAATATTATGGCAAAAAAATCATTATATTCAACATTTATTGAAATTTATAAAAAAAAAACATTTCGAGCGAATTTCATTATTCGCAATGCTTTTATTATACACATTTTTCATTTCGCCCGTTTGCACAGCCGTTTCGTTCGCACGTGTACGTATTTGATGCGACCGCGGCCTGACGGTAAACATCGGTTCAGTTTTAACCTGTCGTACGTTACGAGTGACAGATCCAGGTCAGAGAATAATCTCCATAATCGTGGCAACAGTCAAGTTTTACACGAGTGTTACCAGCGAAGACTACTAGTAGTGCGTGATGTATTATATAATATGAAATATGCGTGCAACTTGGTCGGTGATTATGATTAAAACGGAATACTCGATCGTGACATCGTTATGTCGTCTATGATGTGTATGTGTGTGTGTGTGAATTATTCTCAATGCGGAAATTGTTCGTTATTAGTTTTAGACTTAATCTAATTGTATGAACTTTGAGGTTAGGTTATGTTAAACGTCATTTTTAAGGTTAGGTTATGTTAAATGTCAGTTGTAAGGTTAGGTTATGTTAATAATTTAATTTTATTATTATTATTGGTATTTTATTTATAATTATAAAACATTTATTTATATATAATATATTAAGTAGTTACAAATTCGAATTAATGGTTGGAGACCATTGTCTCGATTACAATTTATTTTAGTTCTATCTAAATCAAGTTTAGCTTAGTAAACATTCGGTTAGATATCGATTTTTAAGTGAATATGTAGTTTATTGTAAATACAATACATCTGAATTATTATTTTTCACAATGATATGTTAATATATTGATATTTTTTTAAATACTTTGTCACAATATCGATAGATAGTGTTACTATAATATATAGTATATAGTAAGTTATGTTATTTGTAAAATTTTGATTAAATAACCATCTCTTTTATTGTAGATATACGTGTATATTGTGAATGCATTTATTAATTGTAAAAATGATATATATATATATATATATATATATATATATCATATTATGGCTGATGCAGGACTAGTGGGAAAATCGAAACCGATTCCGGATAAAGGAGTGTATGTTTCATTTCGACATTCGCACAAGGGCTATCAATCATGGAGGCATCTTTTCACAGTCGTCGTCGTCGTTCCGGTTTTATTTTAGACACTTTTTCCCCTATCGTGTCCCTTCGTTTCCGACCCGTCGAGCCTTCCTTTGTTCCTTCATTACAAGTTTCAGAAACGTCCCGGGTTTGGGGTGGAAAAAAAAATTTTTTTTTCTGGGAAAACTTGGCGCGAAAAGCGCGACACCGGGAAAAGTTGAGCAATCGTCGTCGACGCGGTTTTTCTCACCGATTCGTTCGAAACTACGGTCATCAATCACCGGTTCGATCCTCTGGTTTTAAATCATACATATCACTACGGTGTATGTGTGTGTGTGCAATTTTTTTTCTATCGAAAAAATTTTTCTTCGAATATTTTTTCTCTTTTTATATTCGTGTGATTTTTTTTTGTTTTTCGTTTGAAAAAAAATCGCTTGCTGCTCCAGCACTTTTTTCTCCGTGTCGAATCTTTGTTCATCTCGACTGTAACATGTCGCTTTCGCTGATGAATTTTCAGACATTTCAGTAATGCGACATTTGACAGATCTAAATCCTGAAATATGGATAATACGAGGATTAATATAAAATATGAAACTAAGAGAATAACAAAAATTTTTATGCAAAAATGTTATTTTAAATAAATTTATACAATTATTATTAAATAAATTACATAATAAATCGATAAACAGTTAAATACGCGAAAAAAACGTACAAATTAATTAAAGCAATGATATAAAAATCGAAAAAAATACGAAAGAACCAAGAAAACTATTTAATCAATATATATTAGTTTAATTAGTTGAATTGATTTTGCGTTCGGATGTCGAGAACTAACTGTATATTGCGATACGTTAAATGAGATATAATGGCGCAGTTGACTTCTTGTCCTCGGACAAAGGACGACACGTGTCTTAATCCTTTAAGAGAACGGTTACTTTAACTGACAGTTTTGAGAATAAATCCCCTAAATTAGGCAAACGTCGAGTATCTTATAAGTTTTTATCGACAAAATTTTGTAGACGTTATGAAGTTTTCATATAAAATTATTGAACTACTGATTTACAATATATATATATATATATATATATATATATATTAAAAAATAATTTTTCATAATTAAAGTCTAATCATTCAAATTGAGTAATCATAGTCTTAATTTAAGCGATTGCTATTAAAAAAAATGTAAACAAAAATCATAAAAATTTTTTTTTGAGTCTTTTGATTACCCTTTTTTCTTCAAATTCTGAAAGCACATAAAGTATTATTAAATTGAGCGAATTGTAGAGGCAAAGTGAGTTTTCGTGCCTATTTTCCGGAGGAGAGAAGGGGGGGGGGTTAGTGGGTGAATTTTCACGAGTTTATCGCACGTATACGATCTTGTAGACGTTTTTAGGCGAATTTTCCGCAGTTTCGAAGGCTCGTTTTTGTGTCGCCGAGGTCCAATTGTCATCTTCATCTGATATAAACGGGAATGAAAGGGTCCTTTGTGATGCGTCCTCAGATTGCGACGAAGAATTGGAACCGAAAGTTAAACGCAATGGGGCACAATCGAAACGTATATAATAAGCGAGCGAAAACCCCACCTTTTGTGTTCACTTTTGACCCTGGGAACAATAAATAAAATAAATTCAATATAAATATAATATATATTGGAATTGATATAGAAAAATTTCTATTGATTCATGTCAGTTTTGTTATCAATAGTGTCGTTGTAAACAATTAAAGATTTGTGTTTAAAATCTTTTAATTGAATGTAAATATCTAAAAATATTGAAAATTATTAATGAATGTCTTTTCATAAAATCACAACATTTTTTTTTTGAGTTATAAACCGCGTTTTTTTAGTACAAAATTTAATCTTTAGATTGCATCAATATAATTCATGCATAAATTTTGAGAGATATTTCAATATCTATGATTACATATATTTTTAACGGATCGTATTTATTATATAAAAATGGATTTAATTTTCGTATAAAACACGAGAAAATTTATTTAATAATTTAGTAATAATTCATTTCATTATTATTATTATATAATATTATGTACGTACTATTTTAAAACGTATTTTAATTATGGAAAATTTTCAACGAAGTATATATATTATATATAGATTACGATATAATAGCTTTTCTCATTCTTCGACCCTTTCGCTATCCCAATTTTGGTTCGTTTTTACTACGTTTTATTTACTATATATATTATATTTATACCTTGTACATTTTAAACGGTTGCTCTTTCATTTTTAATATATATATATATATATATATATATATATATATATATATATGAAAAAATATTTTGAGAAAAATTTTAATTTAAAAAAAAATGTAGTAAAATTTATTGTTTTTGATTATTATACACTTTTAACATCTAATAAAATGTACAGGGAAGGTTTTACAAAGAAGAGAAAACACTTGGAATATTACGAGTGTGCGTGCGGTCGAGCGATTATTGCAACATAAATAAACGTTCGCAGGATTATCGCGCCACTAGGTGTTGTCGTAGAAAGGGTTCAAAAAGCGCCCCAAAAACCATCCCCCGTTCGACCCCGTCTCCATTTTGTGACGCTCCACCTTTTTCTATGTATTTTATGAGCGCGAAAAGTTTTTGTGTTGTACCATTGTTTCGCATCGAAACCGTCTCATCCCCATCGGTGGAGCTTTCATCGGCATCCAAACGCGCCAGGTTAAAAATATATTTTGGAAAACTCGACCTCGGCGACAATTGAAATTTATCGTTTTTTTTTTGCATTATATATACGTACGCTTTGTGTTTTGTTGCCTTTTTTGGTTTTTTTTTTTAGGGGATGGTGGTTGAGTGCGGTCGCAAAAGTGGTCGTTTTTATTGTCGCGGCGATGATTTTCAGTCGCCGTAAAACGACACGGTGTAATTAAATAAATCCGCAAACGCTGTAAAAGGTGTAAATTGCCTAAACGTCTTGTAACAGAATTAAATATATAATTAAAAAAAAAACTATACTTTCCAAAAAAAATATATAAATACTATTAAAAAAATATTATTTAATGACTGATCTCATTTTCTGGACCGCTTTGTACACGTATTGTTCAACTCTATAATTCACCTACACGGTAATTTAATACTTGATATACGTATAATTATTGTCGGTGAGTGTGTTTGTATGCGATTGTGTAACGTCACGTCAGCTTAAGTATACTTGACAGCAGAATCAACATTGTTATATCCGTTCAAATAATATTTTTCGCGCCTAATGGTGTATTTTTAGTACTGGCAATATTAATTTAAATATACATTAGTATTATTTAATTTTGTAGATTAAATATTTTTTTCTGAATATAACACTGTGATCAAAAAGTAAGATGAATTTGTTTATAAAATGTATTTTTTTTTAATTATTCTTTCAAATCAAATTTATACTCTTCAAAAGTAATCCCGATCCATCCGATAAAATACACTTTTACCAACGCCTTTTTCAGTCCTCGAAACAGTCGGAATATTATTTTTCCGGTATAGCCTTCAAAACCTTTTTGAGTTTGATAAATAGCCAAAAGTCGCACGGAGCCAAATCAGGCGAATACGGTGGTTGCGGAACGATATGAGTCGAGTTTTTGGCAAAAAAGTCGCGAAGAACCAATGCAGTATCACATGGTGCATTATTGTGATAAATTGTTGTAAAAACATATTTTGTATTACCAACTTACTTTTTGTAACAATTTCACCTTACTTTTTGTAACAATTTCACCTTACTTTTTGATCACAGTATATATATATATATATATATATATATATATATATATATATATATATATATATATATATATATATATATATATATATAATTTTTAATATATTATACCGAGCGTAATAAAGCAAAATATTATTTACTAAAAAAATAATAAATTTCAATACGACTGTAAATAAACTTGTACGAAAAGAGATTCGTAAATAAATCTTTTTTTTTTCATATATACCTTCGACATATACAGGGCTAACATATAATACTTTTTATATGATGAAGTATATTTTTTTATATGTGCGATAATAAATACACAAAAAGCTTTTACAGCGTATCTTCAATTGTTATGGTTCACTAGCTTCACTGTAAGCATTCCGATTTGTCTTTGTCAACTTTGAACAATTCAAAAAAATTGCCTCTTTTTTTCCGAGGCGGTTTTGGCGGTTTTCTTTTCGGTAATGGCAGATAAATTTTCGTTTACGAATAAAAGTATTAAAAAAAAAGACTTTTTTTTCTTCTCCGCTCGACGTCCGATCAATATTGCACGTTCGACAGTTAAATTTTCCGCGAGAAAATCGAAAAAAAAAACATCTAGATTTTCTTTAATATCGTTGTAGACATTATTATTATTTTTTCTTTTTTTTTAAATAAATAAATAAAAATATAACGTTTCAAAAGCGATACTGAAAAAAAGTCGATCAAGTTAAATTAGAGTCGATAAAGCTTTTTAAAATAAGTGAACGAGTTTATATAAAAGCTTAATCCAAGAAATAATTCCGAGTTGCGAGATTTTCTTTTTAACACTATAATTATAATATTTTTTTAAAGTAAATATTTTTTCATTATTGAATTAAAATATTTTAAAAATCATCTAATAATAACTCAATATAAAATTTGTGATATAAATTTTATAATAATAATACTGGAGAAAGGGAAGAAAAATCTCCATCCATATTTTTACAATTTGTAAATCTTATAAATCAAAAGTTGTAATTTAGAAGCAACATTTTAAATCCTTTTCAATTCGATCTACATATAAAATAATTTTTCATTACTTTTTTCATACTTTTTTTTTTTGAGAAATTTTAATTTTTAAAATTAACGAATCCAATTTAGAACTTGAAAATAGAGTCGACATTTTTAAAATCATTAAAAATTTCTCCAAAATCACACTTGATACAGTCTTTCAGGATCATAAACGTAAATTTCATACTAAAACACAGTGGATGAATAAAAAAAAACACACTATTATACTACACATTTATTACAATCAAATTCAAGATTGAATCCTAGATATCGCCATTTTTACACACCTCGCGAACAATTTGTCCTTTTTTTTTATTCAAAAAAAAAAATTATTACGATAAACACAAACAAATTTTCCACGTAGTAAAAAAAAACACGTCCTTTTTTTCCTCCTCGTCTTCTTTTCGTTTCTATCTATCTTTTTTTTTTCATTTTTATCGCCGTTTCATTTTTACGTTCACCGTAGAAATGATACGTCTACAAAAAAAAAGAAAAAGAAAAAAGAAAAACCGAAAGAAAAAAAGGCATCATATTTGTTACGTGAACGTGTGCGAAATATAAACGTGCGATTTTAGCGTACGAATTCGTGCTTTATTACCGACATAAACTCGACATAATGTTTTACTTTCTTTTATTTTTTTTATATGTACTATATATATATATATATATATATATATATATATATATATATATATATATAAAATATATATATATATATATATATATTTTTACCCCTTTTTTGCGAATAATACCGAGTATTATTCGCAAAAAAGGGGTGGAAAATAGCGAAAAATCACACAGAATTAAATTAAATGCCAGTAATTTTGCGGCATAAGGCTGCGACGTTGAGATTGAAATATTTACTGCATAATCCTGTTCCTCTGTCAAAGGAAACTGCGGGCATTTTCCTTTTGATACTGTGCAACATATTAGGTAATAGTCCATGTAAGGCATTGCATAAACTAAAGTACATGCTTTAACATACAACGAATGAATAGTGAATATATTTACATACACACACATATATTGTATATTCGCATTTTATTTTTTATTTTGTACACGCTTTTGTATAAGTTTCAGTTGTCCGTTTGTCTGGATGGAATTTTGTAATCGATTTTTTGGAACTTTGCTTTGTGGCCCGCTAAATGCAATGAGTTTGACACTCCTGGTTTAACATATACGTATTCTGAATGTCAACTATAGAACCGTGTATAAATTTTGACAAGCATCTGTTTGTCATAATTTTTAATTAATTTTGAGTTACACGTGTTTTTACAACTTTTGGTTCCTTCATCACGATAACGCACCATGTTATACTGCATTTATTCTTTTCGACTTTTTTGGCAAAAGCTTGACTTTCGTTCTGTAACCATTGTATTCGCCCGATTTGGCTCCGTGCGACTTCTGACTATTCAGCAAACTCAAAAGGCCAATGCGGGGACGCCGTTTTGATACGACTGAGGAGATAAAAACCGAATAGAAGAAGGTCTTAGAGGATATACTGGAAAAAGACTATTCCGATTGTTTCAAAGATTGGAAAAAGTGCGTTTTATTGGACAGGGATTACTTTGAAGGGGATGAAATTGATTTGGACGAATAAATAAAGAATTTACATTTTATCAACAAATTTATCTTACTTTTTGATCAGTGTTATATATATATATATATATATATATATATATATATATATATCCTCATAAATGATATATATATATATATATATATATATATATATATATATATATATATATATAAATTTATTAAAATTATCGTAGCGTAACCGACGATCGGCGTCTATTTCAAAAATTAAATTTCAGACCGTTGAAGAAGAACCGGCTGAAATTTTCAGAAAATCAATTTCGTTTCACGTAAAACCCTCACAGTGTGCGGCATCAAGATGGATGATGTGGTGGAAGTTCACAATGGGGGATTCTGTGTTGGTGTTTCTGAGCTGATCTCCCGCTACCTAGGCCACTCTAATGAGTGGTCTTCTGCTTCTTCCTTGTTGTCTCACACCAGTTAACCGACACCACTATTTATGTAGCAACCATAATTGCCATATATATATATATATATATATATATATATTTGTGTTGTATATTAACTCCCCAGTGGCATTGTTTCTGAAAGTCTTTCGACCTTTTGTATCAGATGTTAACTATCTTGAAATTATGTATAATCTATTGTATATATATAAATATATTATTATAATTTTATACTATATTATAATTTTTCATAATAAAAATAATAATAATAATTTTTATATTATAATTATTAACATGACAAAAAATTGATAAAATCATCGTTATGTTTGAATGTCGAGTATAGAGCTGATGACTCGATGAAAGATTTATTAGTCGTTTATAATATATAAATATAAATAAAAGAAAATTAAATAATTTTCAAATTAATAAATATAGCACGAATAAAGTTTTTTAATTGTCGAATTTGACAATTTTAATATACGAAATTTATATTTATCAAAATAATTAGATTTTTTATATCAGATTTTTTTTGTATATATATATATATATATATATATATATATATATATATATATATATATATATATATATATATATATATATATATATATATATATATATATATATAAAGAAAAAATATAATATAGAATTTAAGAAGAAATTTAAGTTTACAAAGACTGTTCGTCTTATATTTGTTCGAATATTTTTATGGTAAATATGAATATAAATATTTTCATAAAAGTTTTATAAAAAAATATTATTATTACAAGTAACTCGAACTAAAATATCTATTGTTGTATTTTTGTATATATATATATACATTTAAGAATTTTATTATAATACATTAGAATAAATTAAATAATGAAAATAAAAAAATATAATGTATATATATATATATATATATATATATATATATATATATATTATACAAATAAAATGCGTACACAAAGAAAATGTAGAAAAGATTTGTGTTATATTATGGATATGAACGAAAATGTGACTCGCCATGAAAAACAGGTGTTGCCATCTGAAAAATCGTGCTGAAAAACCAGACAACCGGTGTGCCGAATTGTCGCCCGTTGCGTAGAAAGGGTTAAACCTCCATTCGTCGATTTTTCCCGCCTGATTTCGCATAAACGAGAAAATGCTCGGCGATACCGGAAAATGGGAAAACATCGTTGCGATTTAAAGATCAAATCGGGCCGCGTTTTCGCTGTATTCCCGCGGGGAATTGAAACATTGATCTATTAGGTTAGGAAACTATCTAGTTTGGGCTTTACGTGTCTTTTGGGATTGAAAACGATACGCTTATGTCTATAATACTATTTATACACGTTTTACGATGTATATTTAAAGATATAACTATATTTAGATAAAACATATTATCGTTATGCGGTCAAAATAATTGATTTTTCTTTTCAAAATAAGCGAAAAATATAATCCTGAATTTTCCGGATATTTTAACGTTTTCGCACCTGAAACTGGTTAAATTCCAGTTAATGGACTAGTAAAGTTTAAGGCTGGACCATTAAATGTTTCATATAAAGAACGATCCTGAATTCGAGCGGGGAAAATGCGATTTTATACAACAAACTGCACTCGAGTTTTCCTCGAATTTATATTATATATTACTATTATTATACGAATAGAAATAAACGTGCATAAAGTATAATTTATTGGACCATTAAATTAAACAAAGGTGTTTATTCTGAACGTTCAACGGTTCTAATTTATGTTTTCATTATTTATTTATTTTTTTTTTGAAGATTAACTTTAAATTTTGAATGATTCAAAAATTCGTAATGATGATTCATTTCAACGTTTTTTTTCAGTTTATGGATCATTGACGACAAAACTAATATCAATACACGATTTTTATGAGAAAAATACTAGAATATTTCCTAAAAGCTTTTTCCAAGATTAAGATTTTCTTTTTAGTCGAATTAAAAAAAACTTTTTAAGAACTAAAACATTAATGTTTTCTTTCATATATAGGTTTAAATATATATAATATCTTACATTTATATCTTTTGAGCATTGAAAATCTAAAGTATTATACATTTTATTATTTTTGTACGATAAAATAAAGCATTATCATGCATTTCAAATTGATCGTACAAATTCGATATTCATAATTGATAAACGAGACGTTTCCTTTTAACGGGCCGCAGTTTTGGTTGTTGCGATTAATCAACGATGTTTCGCAATAATTGACAAAATGGAAACACCGTAATGAATATTCTCCACCTGTACATTTACAATATCGATTCAATAGAGAGGGTGAGCTTTGGGGGCTGTTGGAAAAGCTTCGATATAAGTGCAACTCATATATAAGATTCAAGATTATCACTGAGAGTTTTCGTTATTGATATAAATTTTTTAATTTGAAAATTTTTATTTGTTCGTATATGTAAATTTACAATATAAATTTTATACGAAAAACGATATTAAAAATTTAACTAATAAAAACGACAGTTGTCCAATTATACATTTTAATCCGTCGAATTCTGAGCGCATCAATTATAAAGGCATGGAGAGCGAAAAGCAAATTGGAAAAAGAAAACGAGGTCTAATTGATTTAAGTGGAATGAAAATGGATACGTATAATGTCAAGGAGCTATTCGAATATGGCGCCGGAGGGAGTCCCTTTTTTTCCCTATTAAGTAGACCCGGTTATGATTAAAAAATGAAGGAAAAAAATGGGAATAAAATAATAACTGGGGCGGCGACAAGAAACCGAACGATATTCTTTTCGAACAAAGCAATACGAAGGACAATACAAATTTATATATAAATAAATATTATATATATATATATATATATATATATATATATATATATATATATATATACCATATATATATGTATAATACTGTGATCAAAAAGTAAGGTGAAATTGTTTATAAAATATAAATTATTTATTCTTCCAAATCAATTTCATCCCATTAAAAATAATCATCGTCCAATAAAACTCACTTTTGCCAACGCTTTTTCCAGTCCTCGATACAGTCGTAATAGTCTTTTTCCGGTATAACCTTCAAGAACTTCTTCGATTCGGTATTTATCTCCTCAATCGTGTCAAAACTGCGTTCCCGCATTGGCCTTTGAGTATGCCGAATAGCCAGAAGTCGCACGGAGCCAAGTCGGGCGAATGCGGTGGTTGCCGACAATCCTACCAACAGTACAGTAAATATACGAAATATTTATTATGATATAAAAAGAGTTAAAATGTGACGCTGATATAAAAGTTTTTATTGTCAATTTGTTTAAAATTGAAATATTATTTAAATATTTTCGGAATAAAATGATAAAAAATTTAATCGTTTTTTTTATAATTAAATTTTTCGAATACCTCGTTTCCATATCTTCGAATCTTCAATTAGAAAATTTCTGTCAAAGGGCGATAAGTCGCAATGCAGTCAGATTTAATAATTGAAATCTGAATGAAACAAAAAAAAGTATATATATATATATATATATATATATATATATATATATATATATAGGGTGAAAAAAAATCAGAAGCAATCTGACAGCGTCGCGCTATTAATTCGTTTATGGAAATTCGACGAATTTGCATCGACGATTTTCCTATTGAAATTTTCCAGGAAACTCACCCTGTCGCCGGGTATAATTAACCCCGGGGAACATTGCATAAATAATTCACAAAAAAAGGAAAGATCGTCTGTCTGTATGTGTGTGAGTGTGCGTGTTTTTTTTTTTTTGATCGATAATAATTATCGAATGTTGCCGTTGTTTAAATAATATATAAATATATATATATATAGTAGAAAGGGTTGTTTTACGATTTGAATTATTTACAGTGTTCTATCGAAATGGGGGAAATTTTCCGCGAACTCGGGAAAACTTTTGTTCGATTTCGTAGATCGGCCAAATCAAGTTCTAGTTTATAAACTCGTTTTATTTATTCACTGCGATTCTGGTATTGTTTCAATACGGTTCGAACAGCAAAACGAAATATTTACTATTTCACGATACATTAGCGCGGCCAAAGGAACTAAGTACCGATTTTTTTTTTTTTGTTTTAGATCGATGGCGATAAAGTTTGTTGTGAATTTGATTAGAAAATTTGGATTAGATTTTTTTCAACGATTCGTCCAATGAATTATAAATCATATATGTACTCTTATATATATTTTTGATTATTATTATCATTTTTTTTTCTAAATAAAATATTTCCATTTATACGAATTTATCCGATGGTTTATAAAAATAAACTTGATATTCGTGTATATTTTGATAGTTCAATTTTACATAATCCTGCGGGACTCGAGATATTTGCTTCCTTTATATTTTTCTTTATAACTTTGACGCCTTTGAACATGTTTTTGAATTTGCTTATTTTACATGAAACAACTTATTATATTTCGTGCGTGAAAAAAGATATATTAGTATTCACACACACACACACACACACACACACACACACATATATATATATATATATATATATATATATATATATATATTAATCGAAATATATTTTAAATATACGAAAAATAAAAATTTATATTAAATTTTTGGTTTCATTATATGAAAAATGTATTTATTTTGTATTATATATTCAAAGATCTGATTCTATATATAATATTCTAGATTTTATATAAATATTGTGTATAGTTTTATATAATATTATTTTATATAGTATATCAATTTAATATTCTTTCAGTGTCATCATTCAAAATGTGATTTTAATATATAATACTATTTTGATCAAAAAGTAAGGTGAAATTGTCATTTAAAACTCCCAGGCATTAGGAAGGCAGGTAAATTGTAATTTTTTTCCTAGGTTGGTAGGACTGATTTGTTTATCAAAATTATCTTTAAGATACACGTGTTTTTACAATTCTTGGTTCCTTCATCACGATAATGCACCATTGTTATACTGCATTGGTTCTTTGCGACTTTTTTGCCAAAAACTCGACTCATATTGTTCCGTAACCACCGTATTTGCTCGATTTGGCTCCGTGCGACTTCTATCTATTCAGCAAACTCAAAAGACCAATACGGGAACGCCGTTTTGACACAATTTAGGAGATAAAAACCGAATCGAAGATCCGAAGGGGATGTAATTGATTTAGAAGAATAAATAAATAATTTAAATTTTATAAACAAATTCACCTTACTTTTTGATCACAGTGTTATATATATGTTATGTCCTTAATAATTTAACCTTTATTGTTCGTAATATAAGATTTTTTTAATACTATATATAATAAATATCAATCATGCGTGTTATTCGTTAAGATAAAACTTTAAAAAATATATATATACACACACACACATATATATATATATAAATATATATAAAAGTTGAGGAATACTTTAAACGAAGTCTCGACTTCACAGGAGTCGGAACAGTGGAGCAGAGCAATCATCCCGAAGGCGCATTCCCACAGGAAACATGAGGGTAAAAGACGGGATTACGGGGTTGAGCTAGGAAAAAAGAAAAAAAAAGTAGGAAAAACAGGAAGAAAAAAAGGACCAGTGTCGTTTATGTTCCGATCTATTGAATTAGCGATGGCACATCTGTGTGCATCAATATTCTATGATACGCATGTATATCGAATTATCGAAATGAATGTTTGAGAATGTATGATATTCGACGTTCGTTTTATATGTAAATAATGCTTTTTGATATATATATATATATATATATATATATATATATATTTATATATATTATAGATATTAAATATATTTTATAATATATGATATTTATTTTAATTTCTTAGTAGATTATATATTAATGATTGTAATTCAATATAATCGATTAATATTTATGAAATTCAACTGTTTTTTTTATTTATGTATAATATTAAACGATTCAGAAATCATCAACCATTACAAATTATTATTATTATATATAGTATATTAATAAAATAAAATAAAAAAAGAGTGGTAAATTCTACGCGTCGTTTCACATATTGCATTTCGCATCACGTTTTTCAGACAGGAAACTCGCTGAAACGGAACTTTTTCATAAATATTTCAAAAATTACATATAATTTGACCTTTTTCACGGAACGACGACGAAAAAGGGAAATGTTAAAAAAAAATATATATATATACACACACAACGTATATTTCTATTGATAATGTCGTATAATTTTAAAATTCGCACACGTTTTCCTGAAAATTGCCTACGTTTTTGTGCTCGCGCAACGTTTGATCACAATCTGAACGTACGTGATCACATAAAGCGGAGTGAATACATTTATATATATAATTAGTTTAAGTTTTCTCCAGAGAAACGGCGACGCAAAGTTGGTAAATGTCGTAAATTTAGCGCGTGAAATTTTCTAACGTTTCATATGTAAAATTAATTTCGTCCTATATTTACATTTTTCGTTTTCGACTATTATTTTGAATATATTTTTGAATATTATTATAAATTTGACTTATGTCAATATTGATTAAATTTAAATCATTATAAAAAATATATATTTCACTGTATATTAAATAAAATATATTTTTTTATGAATTAAATATAAATTAAAAAAAAGTGATTTTTTTCTGCAACCACTGTATTTGTCTGGTTTGGCTCCGTGCGACTTCTGGCTATTCAATAAACTCAAAAGGCCAATGCAGGGACACTGTTTTGACACGATTAAAAAGACAAAAACCAAAGAATTTTGGAAAAATGAATAAAGAATTTACGTTTTATAAACAAATTCACTTTACTTTTTGATCACATTGTTATATAAACAGACATTATTGAGGGCTAAATGAAATATATATGCGTATATATTTCGTCTATTTTATATAAAAATCGACTTACATCTAAATTGATATTGACGTAACTCGATTTACGGAAACCTGGAAATGATTCGTTATATATAATATAATAAATTTCAATATTATTTTATCAAATTGAATTTTTCCACGTAGATTTTTCGTGTTTTTTGTTCGTAGATATGTAGTCGAATATTTCGTTTGATATCGTTCAAACAAACCATATAAAAATCAGTACTTTTCAATCTGTGATATTTTTTTAATGTTGCATTTAAACTAAAGAAACAACTGAATATTAAATTATTAATAATTTATTCAGATTTTTTTGGTAATAAAATTAATTTTAATTCACAATCACTATTGAATATTGAACGATTTCGCACAAAGCGTTCGAAGAGAAAAGAAAACTGATTGAAATTTAGAATATAAATAAATGTAAATATTTAATTCGATATCCGAATATTTAATATTCAGAGTTATTACATATATTTTTCACGTGAAATATTTTTAAACATTTATTTTATAAAATACTCAGTAAAATGATTGACAGCGCGTCTCGGAAAAATTTTCATGCGATCGGTTTGAAGTTTTGATATGTGCGAATTATTTATGTGATTTTATTTTTTCTCGCTTTTACTCAAATATATAAATATATATAATATAATGATATTTTTCGTAGAATTTTCCTTTTGTTCTTAAAATTTCAGCGAGATACAAAAAATGAAGTATTAATATTCCCTACTCATATAATTTATAAATGCATAATATGGATGATTTAAATATGATATTATTTAAATTATTTAATTATAAACTTAATTTAAAATAATTTATAAAATATATTTATAATGATTGACATAATTGATATAATTTTATATGAAATTTTTTAATGTAATTAAATTTCAAGTTTTGTTATAAAAAAATATAGGAATATGTATTAATTTAATGGATATAAAGTTGAGTTTGAGATAAAAAGTTGTTTTTTTCTTAATCACTATAGATAAATTATTTTTATTGGATAATTTTGCCAAATTTATTATAAATAAATTTAAACCAAATTTATTGATTATAGTGGTGTATATTTTTAGTGATCTTTGAAGTATTCTTTTTTTGTAATTTACGGCGCTCGGAATCGTTGCGATCTAAGTGCGCCCATCTCAATTTTCATTTCGAATTTGTCTCTTGCATTTGTTCCCCTTGGTTTTAAAATTATAGAAGGCGACGGGCGACAAAAGCGACGCCGCAAAATTGACAAAGTCGTTTTCAAATTTAATCATCTCGGAGACGCGAGCTGAAAACTCGACGCTGAAAAACGACAACGGACAAGTGAGCCTTGAGTAATTTCCTTCGTACGTGAGTTGTTTCATATGCGACGACGCTCTTTCAGAATTAACCCTCCGACGCCCACCTTTTTCTTATATATGTATAATATATAGTATATATAATATACAGGATACGAGAAAAATTATGGTCGAATTAATATTTCGTGTATTTGAACCCTTTGAGTATATTTTCAGTTTAACTTAACATAGCAGATAATATTAAAAAACTATAAAGAAAAAAAATAATTTTAATTTTTCATATTATGTAATATTGAAAAAAAAATGTTTAAAATAAATATATATTATTTCTTTAAGTATATATAATTTTCAGGTATTAAGGTTTAATACACTTTAGAATAGGCATTGTTCGTAATTTCGTATGAAATCAGGCGAAAGCTTTTTGTGCGCCTGAAAACAGCATTGTTTTTATAAATATATACGCGAATTTTGCATAAAATTAGGCGCATTATTTTCGCGTCTAAAGACCGACACTCTTCTTATTACATACGTAAAAATAATATAATTTGATAAAAATTCTATTGAATATTTTATTTTATATTATTTTTATTTGACTATTTACGTATTCTTCACAAGGAATATTGACTAAATTGCAAGTTAAAAATTTTGAAAAAAAATCTTCAAAAATATTAAAATTTTATATTAATAAATTAAATCATGAATAATATATTATACATTACATATACATCACATTTTCACAATCATTGTTATTTATCAAGTGCACTCGTATCGCGCATACTTTCATTCGTGCCGATATCAAAAAGCGTAATTTTAAACGATCAACTCTCAACTAATTAAATTGAAAATCAACACTAGAAACGTCGTAGAAAATTTTCCCGGGAAAATCTCGGGAAAATTCTCGCTTCCATTGTCTGCTTCGCATATCGAATCACCCATTGTGTTGCCAATTTTGAGGCGCTTCGTTGAATTTCGACAAAACGCTCGTGTTTAAAACGCACGCGTTTAACACACAAATAATACTATTATTATTATTATTATTATTATTGTAAATATTAATATAATATAATAATAAAGAAATATATTATTAATACCGGCGTCTTAATATCGGATTACTCGTACGACGCGCTCGTTGAAAATCCCGTTTTATTATTAGCCGTAAGCGGATTAAATTATTATATTTTCAATATGAGATTATGCGATGAGACGTTGAAAATATTTGGAAAATGATGCGATGAAAATCGATTATATATATATATATATATATATATATATATATATATATAACGATATTTCTCAAAATGCGTCTATACATAGCAGGCGTGTCAAACTCATAGCACATTGCGGGCCGCATGAGTTGTGTACCATGTCGAGGGCCGCAAGTTTCAACTAAAAGCGTTACAAATTCGATAATCAAAAATATCACTTTTATTTTATTTACACTGCACACTACGGCTTTATTAAACGGAACTATATGCAAATAAAAATAAAAACAGAATTTACTTTTAAATATTAATTTTATATATCGGCGGGTCGCATGCGGTCCGCGGGTCTTGTGTTTGACACGCCTGATATATGGTACGAGACAACTATTTTATTGGTATGTCAAATATGTTCTATTATTATAACATGTTCTTACAAAATCAAATTTATACAATATATATATATATATATATATATATATATATATTTATATATATATATATATATATATATATATATATATATATATATATTTATATATATATATATATATATATATATATATATATATATATATATATATATATTTATATATATATATATATATATATATATATATATATATATATATATATATATATACAATATACAATAATATTTTTATACATAATTATTTTTTTTGAGTACATAATATATATATGAGAATTTATTAAAAAAATAAATATTGAAAATAAAATATTATTTAATTTTTTTAAAATATTCAAAAAATATATAATTTGTATATAAATACAAAAAAAATAATGACAAAATAATTTCAAGATTCAAAACGGAATAAGATATAAAAAGGCACTCGGATGCATTAATCGCGGACAACCGTTAATGGTTTAAGGGAGGTTTCGCCGGTGCGAAAGGGTCTATTCATTGTTGGGGTCAACTTCATGTTTAATTCAAATATGTTCACGGCTCAAAGCCCGGCTCTCATGCAAGATATCCTCTTGCGTCTCTTTTTTTTTCTGTGAGCGAAACCTTTTTCCCGATAAATTAGGACGCTATTAGTTTTTCGACGGCGTTGGCCATAAAACGAAAATTGTGTACTATTTTTCACATTTTTTTTTCACGATTTTCAGCACTGAAATCGCTGTAAAGTATGATGTATGAAACGGAATACATTACGTATTCTGTTTTTTTTCTTTTTTTTTTTTGATTTTCAGTCGTACAAAAATGTATGAAAATATAATTTTTGCATATTTTTGTTTCTATATATATTAAAAATGAAAATTATCCTATATTATTTATACGATAAACGTTTATAATGTAAGTTTTAGACTGAAACGATTCAGTGCGGTTACAAAGTTTCAGAGAGATCTGAAATTACTATAATAGGTCTCGAGTTGATAAACTTGTATAACTAAGATATGCACGGAATATACGACGAAGTATACGTGTAAATAACGAAATAATTAATATTTTAATATATATATATATATATATATATATATATATATATATATATATATTTAATTGGTTATATTAAATATTATAAAACGAGCGGTCGAAGATGAAAGTGCATAATATTTGACGAAGCGCAAAACGTAATTAAGATAAAAAACTTTCAAGTGAAAGTCGTGCTACGAAACCGCCGTTCGTATCTAAAATCTCGGAAGGCTGTATAATTCATCTTATCTCGAGTTTTACCCTCGGCCCGTTTCGTTCATTAACTTAACTCGATTCGTCCGTACGACCGGCTTTTATTATTTTATTTTATTTTTTTTTTCATGGAAATTTTCGCCGCATAGAATGGAATTGAAGACGAAAGTTTTCGTATAATTGAAAACTATTCGCGGCGTCTTTACAGTTTTGCGCAGGCTTAAAAACGTGACGAATTTTTTCGGGAAAATTCCGACGACGGAGCACCGGGATTTCGACGGTGAAAATTGAAGATTTAACGGCGTCGTGTGTTTACTATGTTGTCGGTTGAGTAATTAAATTCCTCGTTCTAAACAATTTATGACTCGCTTAAGAGTCAGACGCGGAGCTTGACAATAATTGCAGACTTGCGGATGACTATCATCATAAATGCAGCATTTTCACACTAGAATATTAAAATTAAAAAATTTAAAGTATAACACTATGATAAAAAAGTAAGGTGAATTTGTTTATGAAATATAAATTCCTTATTTATTCTTCTAAATCAATTTCATTCCCATCAAAGTAATTCTCATTCGATAAAACGCACTTTTACCAACGCTTTTTCCAGTCCTCGAAACAATCGAAATAATATTTTTTCAGTATAGCCTTCAAGACCTTCTTCGATTCGGTTTTCATCTACTCAATCGTGTCAAAACGGCGTCCCTGCACTGGCCTTTTCATTTTGCTGAATAGCCAAAAGTCGCACGGAGCCAAATCGGGCGAATACGGTGGTTGCGGTACGATATGAGTCGAGTTTTTGTAGAACCAATGCAATATGACATGGTGCATTATCTTATGAAAGAACCAAGAATTGTAAAAACACGTGTAACTCAAAGATAATTAAACCTTTCGACAAACAGACAGACCTACCAATCTAGAAAAAAAAAATACAATTCACCTGGGAAATTTAAATTACAATTTCACCTTACTTTTTGATCATAGTAGTATATAAAAATTTAACTGAATATATAAATAATATGATTTTTTTTCCTAATGAATAAGTAAAATTATAATAATAATATTTACGCTGATTCACTACAATATTTTAAATAATATTGATATATTATTATTATATTATAAAATTTAGCCTTAATGATGCGACATTTTATAAGGAAAACATCCGGTAATCGTATTAGCGAACGAGTGGACCATTATTGTACGCGCAATAAATTTTCATTATCTTTTCATTAGCATATTTTTTTAGGGCGGGCGATTTGGGCGGCTTCGACGACGGCGGAAGGCGGAGGTTTTTCCGCTAAAAATAAATAAATAAATTATTGAAAATAAAAATGTTTTAGTTTTTCGTTTTCACTTTCTTCTTCGTTCGTTCAATTGATACTTATTTTTTTTTGTTTCGCGCGAACATATTTTTGTTTTTTTTTCTTCGTTTACGATTTGAATTTCTTCCGTTTTTCCCGCTTTATAATTTTATTCTATAAAAATATTTTTTTAGTACTCATTTTCCCGTGTCATTAATTTTGATTCTTTATAATATTAAAAAAAAATAAAAGTGACATTATGAAATTAAAATTATTATATTAAAAATTAACACAAAAATGTGATAAAAATATTTTGATAAATAAATAGAAATTTGATTCATATAGAATTTATATGAAAAATAAAATTCATATATTTTTTATTGAATTATTTTAGTTTAAAATTGAATCTTATAATATGATTTATTATAGTAATAAAATTCATATATAAATATATATATTATAAATTATTAAATATATATAATTTATATTGTAATACATATTGCGTCATTTTATGTACAATATTTTCCATTTAATATAATATTTAACCACTTTTTTTTTCTTACAAACGCATTTCGAGAAGACAAGATAAGCTGCGTAACAAATGAAAATAAAAAATATAAAATACTTAAATATATATATATATATATATATATATATATATATATATATATATATATATATAATATAAAAAAAATTTTGTTACCTGTTTCATTTTAAATCTTTACGAATAATGCGAAAAAATATTTTTCGCACTTTTATTGCGAACTCATTTTCACAACTAATACGAACATCATATATATATATATATATATATATATATATATATATATATATATATCCATATAAAATATTGGTGTAAATTGCGGTTATAAAAATTTTATATAATATTACCGAGAAAAAAAAAAAAATATATATATATATATATATATATATACTTTTACGCCCGAACGAGCTTTTGAATTAAAAAAGTTTGAGAATCCCTGGCGTACGCTGTAATCACGTTAAATCTCATGTCGTATCTGTAAAAGCGCATGTACAACACAAACATAATGGACGTGACGTACGACCGATGTTAAAATAAAATTGCGAAGTTGAAAAATACATGTGTACGCATTATAAATAGGTCCGTACACGATCGAAAAATATAATTCGAACGTGTACTTTTTTTTAAGTTATAAAATTTTTAAGATGTATGTAAATTAATCGAGAAAAATCAATGTTTAAATCATATATATACTTATTAGAAAATTTCTATTTTTTTTCAATATTAGATTATATATATATATATATATATATATATATATATATATATATATATAATATTAATGATTTTTATATTAAAAAAAATATACTAAAATTCTTTAATTTTTAATGTATTGAAAAAATGTGACGCAAAAAACGCATTCCCTTATTTTTCAAACGGAATTACATTAATTTTCCGTTGCGGAAAATTTACCTTTTCATGGTAAAACTCCAGAGTGACACACGCATACACACACGCGCACGCACGTACAGATTCGAATGCAGCAAAAAAAAATATAGTGAAGTATCAATAATAAAAGAAGGCTTTGACGCTGTTTCGACACGAAACAAAAGCTCGTTCGCTCCCTTTTATTTTTTTTTACGTCGGTTTTTCCGTTCGCCTCCGCGGCTTTGAAAGTGTTTTTCCTCGGAAAATGTCTGTGACTGCGTGCCGGTGCGGGTTTTTCACTTAATTTTTTTTTGTGCTCTCAAATCGAATGAAAACCCGCATAGAAAACCGTAGAGAGTTGTTTGTTTTTCTAACACACGCTTATTTAATAATATATTGTTTAATAATAAATATATTTTTTTTATTATAAATAAATATATTGCAAAAAATATATTATATTAAAAATATGTAATACAATATTTGATTTTATTTAGTTATAATGAATGCTATTTATGTTTAAAAAAATGTATAAGTGATTTCTTTTTATGGAAGTCGAGTCATTGTTCACGCGTTTTTCCATACAAATTTAGTGTTTTTGAAACAAAAACGATCATAACTTTTTTGGATAAGGTGATTTTGAAAAAAAAATAATATTCCTCTTAACGTGACATAAAAGAGAAATAAAATTTTATCATAATTAATCTATTATGTAATTTTTATATCACATCGATTTCTATACTTTAACGATAATATATATAATTATTAAAAATATTACAAATTTATTATAATATTTATAATTTTAATTCATAATATCTACAGATGGAGATTAATTATTTTATACAAATATACCATTAATACATCGGTCGTTTCACACGTGATTTTAAGATAGAAATATACGAATATGCGGATTAAATATAATCGTACATTTTAGGCCGACGATAAATCGACCTCGTTGAACGAGGGTAAACTTGGAATTAACTTGGAATCGGAAGACGAACTTCAGATGACCCCCTCATTGATTATAAACTCGAGCGATAACTCCAACAAATTACACTTGTGTTATTGTTGATTCGAAATTGAATTGAAAACGCGCTCGAATGCCACTAGTCGTAATTTGAAAAGTCGAAATTTGGCGCGAAATCATCCCCACTACGACGATCGTTTCATCCCCTCCACTCAGAAATGAATTTTAATTTATATTTATATCTGATTAATTTTTATGAACGTTTTTGCGTTATGCGATAATGAAAAATATTTGTTTTATTATCACATTTTAATTAATTACGAATTATTTTTATCTTAATATATAATTAAATTTATTTTTTATCATATAAAAAATGATTATAAGAAGCGTTTATCTGATTAAAAATATGAATAAAAAAAAATTATATTTTTTCACTACAAATACATATTTTTGATAACGAAATAAGATATTTTTTTCAAATTCAATTTTGTACAAATTTATTCAATTATTTGAAAAAAATCTATTAGTATTTTAAAACAATCGAATTATTTTTTTCAAACAATTGAATATTAAATTGGAAAATATTGTTTCGTTTTCAAAAATATAATATGTTGTTAATGATAATTATGAAAAAATCAATATTTTATTACAATTTTTATTGGAAAATCAAAAAGAAAATAATTTTATTAAAAAAATTAATTGAATTATTTCATTGAAAAATTAAATTTTAGTTTTGATTCACTAATAAAAATTTGTAATAAAATATTTAATTTTCATAACAGAAGTAAATGGAACAACGATTTTCAACACTTTTCAAATTTTATAGAATAAAACTACAAATAAAACAATTTTTATGACATATATATTGAATATATGCATATATATATATATAGTATTTCTGGTTAATTCTTAGATTTATTCGTTGTTTTTTTGGCCATTAGAAGTAGCTGTCGTTTTCCGGGCGGAAAAGCGATGGCAAACACGGATATTTATCATTTTCGTCTCGTGTTTGCAGACGGAATTTGAAATTTTAATTTTTTGAAAAGGGAAACGGCGAGGATCGGCATTTGTAATTTGCGACCTCGTTAGTGTTATTTTTTTTTGACCCAAATAAAACCAAAAAAAAAAATATGAGCATTCGAAAAATAATGCATTAAACGTACGCGCGTTAAATAGGACAAATTTACGCGTATATTAAGTCAAAAAAAAATTTTTTATATCATTATATACATTACTTAGAATCTTATAAATTATATTATTGGGTAATATTTAGATATATAATGCGTATTATTCTCTATATTTTCAATCAAACTGTAAACAAACAAAAAATAATAATTACACAATACTATTTTCTTTTTTATGACGTCATATATTTTTTCATGTTTATAAAATTTTCCGTTGAGTCGAATTCGGATACCATTTCATATCCATATTTCGTAGTTTCGTTAACGACGTGTAAAATTTGCAAAGACTCGATTCGGTTTTATTGCGAGACATTAAATCGTTACGCGCGCGGCTCTTTCAATAATGGAACGGGGAAAAAAACTCGCGGAAAAACTTTTTTTTTCCCACGGGTTTTTCCGTCGTTCCACTCGAGAAAAAAAGGCCGATCTCTCGCTTACTTACAGAACGAGATCGTAAAATGTCTGCGGTCTCGATTTCGTATTCGTATTTTATACTCTTTTTGGGGATTTTCCGGGAAACACCAATACTAAAATCTTTACGATGTTGTGATTTAACTCGGGCTACGACGCGATGCTTTCTTGCAAATGATGCGAATTTCTCAAAAGGCCGACGCTTTTCAAACTGTAGACCTAACACTGATTAAATCGCACTAAAATTATATGTATTCCTATAAAATTAGTATTCATCGTATTAAAAAGATAGTTTTGTTCAAAGAGAATTTTGTCATTAATTACCGTTGTAAAAATATATTGTAACACTGTGTTCAAAAAGTAAGGTTAATTTGTTTATAAAATGTAAATCATTTTTTATTCTTAAAAATCTATTTTATCTCCTTCAAAATAATTCCCGTCCGATAAAACGATTTTTCCAGTCATCGAAACAGTTGGAATTGTCCTTCGAAATCTTCTTCGATTGGGTTTTTATGTCTTCAATCGTGTCAAAACGATATGCCCGCATTGGCCTTTTCAGTTTGAAGAACAGCCAAAAGTTGCTCGGAACCAAATCAGGCGAATACGGTGGTTGTGGAACGATATGAGTCGAGTTTATGGCAAGTCGAGTTGTAAAAACGCTTGTAACTCGGAGATAATTAAACCTTTTGACAAACAGACACTAGAAAAATATTATAGACAGTCCTACCAACCTATGAAAAAAATACAATTTACTTGCCTTTTTTAATTTATAATTATAATTTCACCTTACTTTTTGATCACAGTAATATATTATATTTTCATACAAATGACTCGACATTGTTTTTGTTGTAAATACCTTCAATATAACAATAATCAATAAAAAAATACACTATATAAATTGGTATTTTGCAATTTGGAACGATTTTATATAAAAATTGTGTACTAGTTATAGTATGAAAGCTTTTGAACGATGTCTACGAAAGAAAAATCGGAGTCATGAAAAATTGCATCTCTGGTAATCGTCCGCAGTTTTCCTCGCAATTTTCCATTTCGCAACGTCGACAATAACGAAAATAAAACGATATATATACATATATATATATAATAAAAAATACGAAGAACGGTCGCGCTTCGTTTGTGACACTTTCTTCGGCTCCTGTGGAAAATTGGCTTCGGAAAAGTCAAAGAGTTTTCCAACGTACCTAGTTCCATTCTCTGTATACGCTACTTTTATATGTGTTTTTTTGTTGCATATTTTTTTTTCATGTCGATATTGAAATCCCATTCGAAATAGTCAGGAAATGAAGTGATGCAGTCTCGTTTGTGAATATCGTCAAGTTTTCCAATCTGAATTCGAGGTTGATTATTGGAACGAAATGGATTTTAGCCAATCAATTTTAGTATTTTATAAATAATAAAATTATCGAAAGAATATTAAATTAAATATTTTCTTTTATTGTGGAATATTTTCATATTTTTTTTCTTTTATTGATTTTAAAAGACAATGAAAAAAAATTGAATAGTGATTTAATATATAAATTGTAACTTATTTTTATGAATAGTGAAAAATAAAATTTTCATTTTTTCCATTTTCCTCTGACAACGATCTATTTTTCTTTTTCTGTTTAATTTTTTTTTCAAAATAATTTTCTTTTTTATTTTTACAGTCGACGACACTTGAGCGTCGTGAAAATTCACATTTTCGCAAGACCGAGGAGATTTTCCACGATGATTTTCCTCTTAATGGCTTTGGAGATCGTTGCCTCAAATTAGGATCTTTTTTCTCGACTTTTACCGCACATTGGTTCAATTTTTTTTTTAAGATTCTTTTTTGCCCCTTGGAAAAATATTTTTTTATTTTGCCAGATTTTATATATTTTATTAACAGGTTTGTTTAGCTATTATCTGATATTTTTTTAAAAAAGATAACTGATACTTAAAATTGATTTTGTATTTTGATATAAATATTGAAAATAATTAAAGCTTTTTAAAAACAAATATAATTATATATGTATATATAGACACACACACACATACATATATTGATATGGAAATTGAATTTTTAATTGATATTTTATGTAGTAAATGAGAGAGACGTCGACATATTTTATTTTTCAGAACTTTCCGATAATAAACGAATATGCTGAAAATGTTCGTTCAATCAACAGTCGATCGTTCAATTAATTTTATTGAATTAATAAGTTGATATCGTTAAATAAATCGCTCGTAAAAAAGTGATATAAAATATATATGATTTTTGAGATATATATATATATATATATATATATATATACTGTTAAAAATATCTCATTATTTTTTTACTTTTATTATATTTTAATTTAATCGTGTATTAAGTATACCATTTTTCAGACGTATTTTTCCTTACTTATACAATCGCTATATTCGATATGTGCTATATTTATTTTTTTCATTGAATATGTGTATTCGTTTATAAGAGATAAAAATTGATATGCATTTTTCGTTTTATATCTTCTAGATATATATATATATATATGTTATTGCCAAATTGAATTCTCGAAGTGTATCGATCCGTTTCTTGGATAGATACGTCAAAAAGCTACCCTTTTGTTAGAAAATCCCTTTTTTTTTCCTAGATATAACTTGTCAAACTCGGTCTGTTTTCGTCCTTTTTTCGTTGCCACGTCTCTTTTTCGTCCCTTGTCCCTTACAGTATTCGTCTGTGCGAATACATATTCCGATCCTTATATATTAATATTCTATACCAGTGTTTCGCTAACTTTTTTGATGGCGAACCTTCTTTACTCCGAAAACCCGGATGTCAATCTTCGCATGTATCTAAATCCGCCCATATAAAGTTGAAGTTATTTTTATTATGTCTTTCGTATCGCATATATGAAAAATTATATGTAAATATCGATATGAAATATTTTTTTTAGCATCAATGAAATATCAAAAAAAAAAAAATATTTAAAATTATAAAACATTTCTAATTTATTTAATATTACATTAAAAAAATGATAAACATATATACTAATTGATTTATGAAGAGAATGTTGGGTGTTCAATTTTATGATTGTTATCTTGAAATATTTTTGATAAGGAATATTTTAAAGTTAGTAATTTGTATTTCAAAAAAAGAAATCATAATAATAGAATTTAGAAACTTGAAAGTATCATCTAAATTTGAAAGATTGTTATATATATGTATTTAAAATTCCTTTGTGAGGATTTACAGAATTTTATGAAATTTGCAAACAAGTTTCATTCAACTTATTATGCAAACATCATTTCTCTAGATTGGAGTTATTATAACAATAGAATATATATATATATATATATATATATATATACACACACAGCTTGTCAAACTGTGTTCTAGAAATTGGGTTTTAGAAAATAATACTCTCGGGACTGACGGGATAGAAAAAAAAGTTAGCGAAAAGATTGCAAAGACTCATAGAACTAGTCTAGCGTAGACGATATTCAATTTTTTGTTATGACACACAAGAGTCTAGAAATTCATTTAATCTTATTATCTCTAAAATATATATATATATATATATATATATATATATATATATATATATATATATATATATATATCTTTATACCCTAAGATCCGAGAAAAATGCTCCGACATTACGAAAATGTTAAACCTTGTAATTTTTCTATTATCTTTATTACGTTTATTGTCAAATATATAATAAGTATAAAAGTAAAGTTTTTACGCTCTATACAGAAAAAAAATAATGTGCAATTTTTCTCTTCAACATTATTATTCTTAGTAATTATACTTTTTTTATTAAAAAAATTATAATCATAATTTTTATCAGATAATATAAAAATTAAAATTATACAAAAAATCCATTTTATTTTATAATTTTAATTAACGATTAGTTTTTGCGAGATTAATTAAATATAATGTTAATTTTTGATACGCATATATTTCAATCGTAAATATTATTTAATTTTAAATAATATATTAAATATACATTTTACTGCTTGAATAAATCTGTTTCATCGCTATATATATATATATATATATATATATATATATATATATATATATATATATATATATATATATATATATATATCAAAATATAATTATTATAATTAATAAATAATTCATCGATTTAAATATGATAATATTGATTTAAAATATTCGAATAATATACAGTAATTCGAGTGCGTGAAATATATATTACAAGTATTTGGATCCTTTGACGTTTCGACGACATATTTATACGTTGAACTAAATTTCGGCTAATAAATTATTAACACGTAAGAAGTAGTAATCTATCTTCATTTATTCACTTTAGAAACTCATTTAGCTAATTACCGATTCATGGATATAATTTAAAGTGACTATCACGCGAGTTACTTCATAATCATTAATAACAACTAAGCAGGATAAACACACACACACATATATATAAATATACTATATATATGAAGATAAAGTATGCTGTAAAATTTCAGAAGTTTCAGCCTGAAAACGACGACGACGTCGACGAGATAAAAGCGGACAAAACTTTTTTTTTTCATAATACAAATCGACGCCGCTAGGAAATATTGATTATTTTCTAAAGTTTTTGCGTTTGTTCATTATCATATTTTCACCGGAAAAACCTTGCATTCAAATTAGACTTCCGGTACAAATCGACTAACTTGTTGTAACTCGTATTTTTCACTGTCTATTCTGTCGATTTTTCATCAGTCTATATATATATATATATATATATTATATATACTTATAGCGATGTTGAATTTGAAGTCGAAATATAAATATTATATTCAAACTAAAGATGATAGAAAATTTCGAAAAAAAAATATATGTTTTGTATATAAGAAAAATATTGTATATAAATATCATTTTACGATTTAAATCTAGCATTAGAATGAAAATATTAATCTTAAACATAACGAATCAACTTCAAAAAATTAACAGTTGATAAATTAAAACGTAGAAATGTAATTTTGAATCACGTTGCGAATACAATATGGACGAATTCGAATGCAATTTCAAAATATGAAACGTCCGCTGTCGGTTGTTGCAAAGCGCTGGTTTTTGCGCGATAGTAAAATTGCATTTGCGCGGAAAATTTTCACATTTAATTACGTGAAACTCGACTCGTCTATTTTTTTTCTTCTTCTATATTTTTATTTTCAACCCTCGCCTCTAGTGAAACGTGTTTTGCAGTGTAATTGCGCTCTATTTTTTTTTTTGAATGGAAACGAGACCGGATAATCGGAAGTGAAATCTGGGAAATGTTCACAATTTATATTGAATCAATATTTTTATATATGTATATGAAAAAATAATATTTAAATCAAAATTTTAGAAATAGATTCAGATCTAGAAAGACTATAACGATACTGATTTGTTATTATTTCCGAAAAGCAATATAGGTTCAAAAAAAAAAAAACACATAAGAAAAAGTACGGTTAAACTTAAGGGCGGCTGTTCGATATTGTAAAATATAAATCAACACCCCTGGATTCGAAAGAGAGGTAAAAAATCCATATAAGACTTCAGTCGATTTATTTATTAATATACGAGAAACTTTATAAATAAAAAGATATAAATGATGATATATAAAATTTTATATATCATCATAAATTTTATTTTATATATTTTTTTGTGAATATAACTTTTTGATAAAAAAAAATAAGGTAAATTTGTTTATAAAATGTAAATTATTTAATTATTCTACCGAATAGATTTCATCCCCTTCAAAATAATCCCCGTCCGATAAAACGCACTTTTACCAACACTTTCACCAGTCCTCGAAACATTCAGAATAGTCTTTTTCCGGTATAGCCTTTAAGACATTCGCCTTTTGAGTTTGCTGAATAGCCAGAAATTGCATGGAGCTAAATCAGGTGAATACGGTGGTTGCGAAATGATATGAGTCGAGTTTTTGGCAAGAAAGTCGCGAAGAACCAATGCAGTATGACATGGTGCATTATCGTGACGAAAGAACCAAGAGTTGTAAAAATACGTGTAACTCGAAGATAAAGTTGAAAATGTTATATACAGTTCTACCAACTTAGGAAAACAAATTACAATTTATTTGCCTTCCCAATGCCCGGGTGTTTTAAATGATAATTTCACTTTGCTTTTTGATTATAGTAGTATATAGTAAGAAAATAATATTCAATCGAAAAATGTGCAGATATATCCGTTCGACTCGGAGAATTTTGCGTTCAAAACGAGCGTACAGTTTAAGCCAAGATAAAGTTCATATTAGTGCTTCGTCTATTTTTCTTTTATTTTCATAAGGCTACGTCTGTGG
>JANIJI010000017.1:1145000-1330000 GCA_024500535.1 Leptonema lineaticorne | reverse complement strand
AAAATCGATTACAAGATTCCACTCGGACAAACAAACAGTATAAATTGTAATAAATGAAAGCGTACAATTAGTTTAGATTGTTTTCTAAATATATTTATATTTAAAATCGCTCGACATTATGAACAAAAAGTAAGGTGAATTTGTTTATAAAATATAAATTGTTTGATTATTCTTCCAAATCAATTTCATCCTTTTCAAAGTAATCCTCGTTTGATTTGAAAGACCTTTTGAGTTTGCTGAATAGCCAGAAATCGCACGGCGTCAAATCAGACGAATACGGTGGTTGCGGAACGATATAAGTCGAATTTTTGGCAAAAAAGTCGCAAAGAACCAATACAGCATGATATAGTGCATTATCGTAATAAAGGAACAGAGAGTTGTAAAAACACGTGTAACTCGGAGATAATTAAACCTTTTGACAAACAGACATTTGAAAAAGTTATAGACAATCCTACCAACCTAGGAAAAAAAATACAATTTACCTGCCTTCCTAATGCCCGGGAATTTTAAATGACAATTTCACCTTACTTTTTGATAACAGTAGTATGTCATTCAATATTACTATTGGCATATCATACGTATGTTGGTCGTTTTTGCACGTTATTATTTCTTTTTGGTTAGCAGCCATCTTTTATATATAGAGATCTGAAAAATACATACATTTATATAATATATTATATATATAGAGTCGATATTCTAACCGAAATCGCATTAGCTACAATTCATACACCTGTCAATATTGTATGAATTCGGAACCATGTATAATTTATTTTATACGAGGCCACATTCACACGTGTGAATGCCGTGGATTATTTATTTTGCTTGTATTTTGTAAGGGTGAGTTCGTTTTTCAGAGAGGTCGGATATGTTTTTCGGCGAGGTCAGATATATTTTTTCAGACCTCCGCCAATACAACTGTGACTTTGATTACACAAGTAACGCTCTCAACAAATTACGGTTCAAAGTAAATGTTTATATACATATTTTAAATATTGATTATTTTTATATATTTGTTAATTTTAACACTTTAAATGACGTATTATTTTTCAGAAAATCAATTCATAAAAATTAAATATTTTTTTGCAATATAATTAATAAAAAAAAATATATCAATTTTTATTATAGAAAAATTTTCATTCAATATATAAGAAATTGAAAAAAATATATATACACTTCAAAAAATCTAGCGACGGATTAAAAAGTTTCGATTTAAATCTATCATAAAATATTCAACTAAATCCAATTAAAATTTTAATCTCAAGAATTTTTCATATTATTTTCAATGAAATTATTCGATGAATATTTCATATATTTATAACTTATCAATTAAAATAATAAAATTTTTCGACTACACTTATCGTTTATTAACATAAAAACTATTCAATAAAAAATTATCATTTCTATTGAAAAATATATATATTCATTATATTTTTTTTATATTTTATAAAATCTAGATACTGCTCTATATATATATATCGATCAGCTTTTAGATAACTTTATAAGGTGTTTTTTCGATTAACGAAATTGTTTTATTATTATTTTTTTCAAGAACGTCGCACCGAAACAATAATCTCCATTATATTTTATTACTTATCCTAGATTTATTACACTCATGGCGAATATAACCGAAGACAATATCCGATTAACTATATACATTACATTTTTTTTTCTATTCGACGATATTATAGCTAAACTTTCGCCATTATAATAATTATCTCAACTTCGTCTATGCTCTCGGACGAAGCTATTATATTGACTATGTAACGCAATAAGCTCTAATGAAGAATCAAATAAACTTAATCCTAATTTATGATGTTTATATATATATATATATATATATATATATATATATATATATATATATATATAAATATATATATATATAGATATAGATATATATATGAAAGCGTAAAAAAAAAGTACGAATCACAAACACTTCGTGTCATAAATGATAAATCGCAGTACTAAAATGCGATAATAACCCTTTAATATGTGCTTCATAATTTAACTATTTTTATAAGTGCCCTTTTTTTCATAGTAATAAATAATATTAAATTATTTTTATCTTAGATATAGACACTGCAAAAATATATTAATGGACGTTTATCGTAAAAAAAATATTTTTTTCTAGTCGAATTTGCGGAAAATTCTTATAGAATTTTCGGAATATTTTTTAACGGATGAAATTGTCGTTATATAACGCCGTGACATCATTTTGTCTATATATATATATATATGGTATATATTTTAATTCGATAAATAATAAACATTTTATATTCCGATTTAAAAAAAAAAGTTTATAAATTCAATTTATATAATTAAAAAAAATATTATTTTTATAACAAAAGTGATTTAAAATATAATATAATAATTTAACATAAACGAAACGACATGTTGATTCAAAAGTTTAGTTCGATGAAAATTTTGAAAAAAAAATTTACCCTAACAAGGGATACAATTTCACGCGTGTTTACGCACATTCTTTCGTGATAAATGTGTGTATGTAATTCTTATTGTATGTAATGCGATATTACATACACACACACACATATATATATATATATGAAATATATAATAATAAAGCAAAATTGTGCGGGTGTAACAATGAAAGGGCTCGTTTCTGTGCACGCAATATGAAACTTTATTTATGACAATAAACGTACGAAAATATCGTTACGTTTTAATCGTTAGGGGTTGCTGAATTATTACATTCGTACCTAGTGTACTTATTATTATTATTATTATTATATTTTTTTCTTAATTAAGATTCTATTTTGGGAGAATAGAATCTTACGTTATGTTATCTAAAAGATGTATTTTAATAAATCATAATTTTGAATGCTTTATATGGATAAATAGTGTTTATTTTATACTATTGTGATCAAAAAGTAAGGCAAAATTGTCATTCATCACGATAATGCATTGATTCTTCGCGACTTTTTTTACAAAAAAATACGACTCATATCATTCCGCAACCACCGTATTCGCTTGATTTAGCTCCGTGTGACTTCTGACTATTCAGAAAACTCAAAGGGCTAATGCGGATTTCGACACGATTGAGAAGATAAAAACAGAATCGATGAAGGTTTTGAAGACTATTCCGACTGTTTCGAGGATTCGAAAAAGCGTTTTATCGGACGGGGATTACTTTGAAAGGAATGAAATTGATTTGGAAGAATAAATAAAGAATTTAAATTTTATAAAAAAAACACCTTACTTTTTAATTACAAGGTTATATTTAATGCTCCATAAATATTTATAGAGCATTTATACATAATTTCATTTTAATTGAACGAAAACAAACGTAAAAGAAAAAGCAAGAAAGTAAGCATTTTATACGAAAGTTTACCGCTTCCAGAACCAAAATAACAATTACATTCCTAGTAGAATGTAATTGAAAATGATAGAAAATAGTTTTCAAGATGTATATTTTCATTATAAACTCAAATAAAATTCTTAACAAATAAGGAAATCAAATGCACATATCAAGTTTAATATACGAATATATATATATATATTTATAATACGCCATGTCGCCGATGTTATAAGGGGTGGAAAAGAAAATTGTTTTCATGTCATTTTTCCCCATATTTCATAAGCGATAATGTATTTTGTATATACGTATTTTTTTTTGCTGCCTCAATCCGAACCCTTCGGTATCTCAGATTTTTTCAAGAAAATTGAAAAAATCTTCCGGAAGGTTACGCACTATAGGGCAAATTTAGATTACTTTATTGATATAAATATATATATATACAAATATACATACTAGTCAGTTTTTTTTTGATAATACAGTATGAAAATATTTTACACACCAATAAAAACTTGTATTTTAATTATCGAATAGAAAGGGCTTCACATATTTAATAATTTATCTTGATAAAATAAATTATTTGTCGAAGTCGATTCTGAAAACACGATATTTTTAACGCAGCTATGATTCGAAAAATAAATGAAAACGACACAAAGTGTGTCTTATAGTAGCTAACTTTTTAATTATCCTACTAATTTGCATAGACTTTGTATCGGGTTATACATTGTCGGATGCGTTTCAATAATAAAAAATATTTTTTTGAAAATAAATCTGGAAACTCAGAACTTTTAGTAAAGTAATGAACCGAAAATATATGAAAAATGACTAAAAATGTGCCTTACACGGGTAAACTTTTACCATATCCAACCAATCCATTGATGTTTTTCAGAAAGATATATAATGTCAGATGCATACAAACAAGATGAATTGAATGCTGAAAACTTTTTAGAAATCGCAGGTTTTTTAGTAAAGTTAAAACGTTTTTTTTGACTGAATTTGTTCGCGAAAAAAAAAACGCAAAAATATTATAATTAACGACATTTTTAAAGGATTAATTTATTTTTTTCTCAATCTAATTATGATTTTATATGTTAAAATTATTTTCAAATACATTTAGTGTTTCTGTTATTCGATTATATATCTTGTAATAAATATGTTCAGTTATATATTATTAATTGATCTTAAAATAATATATATTCATTTTACTTTCGCTATGTATACAAGCAATAGGAAGCCTAATTTATTGGTATATATGTATATATTTTGAATAGGAAAACCTCAAAAACCACATACGATTATACGTGAATATTTCCGAGTTCGACCAAAGGGTATATATGATATAATATAAATGTTGAAGGCTTGAACTTGTTCTGTTTATTTATCCACGGCGCGCTCGTTGAGCAAATTACGAATGTAAATTTCGCAAGATTTATTTCTAATTGAAAACAATAATTTCCACTGGATTAATTAAGGTAAGAGGAACAATAAACAAAAGTGGGTAATTTCCTCTCAATTTATTTTACATCGCATCATAAAAGTATACTTTTAACCCTTTAGGCCGGCGTGTCGCGTATAATAAAGTGTATATAATAAACGCGCATCGCGTATAACACGTTGTTACGTTCTTATTTTTGACTTTAATAATATATAAATATTATTATATACATCACTATATAAAGTGAAAACAATCGATACAAATAATAATAGAAATTAATATAGTTTATATTTTTATATTATATAATATGTATATTAAAGTAGTGATTTTTGACATTTTATCATGTTATTGATTGATTTAAAGTTATATTTTTTTTTATTAATTTTTTATATAATAAATCATACAAAAATATTTTTGAGTAATATTAAAAAAACAACAATTTCAAATACACGTCATACTGAGCAAATTTTCCAAAAATGAAATATATTTTTTTGAACTGCACTATTTAAAATTTGTAATATTAAAGAGTAAAATAATTTCAATATTTTTTTATTTCACAAGAAAAAAAATATTATCATATATAATTTATATATTCATTCATATTTAAATATAATAAAATATTTTTTTTTTATTTAAAAAAATAATATTTTTTTCATTATATTCATATTACGTAAGATATATCGTAAAACATGTAATAAAAATCAAACTTTACAACGGATAGAACTACAAAAAAATAAAAATAAACATTAAAAAACGACCAAATTCACAACATGTTATATTATAAATAATAATAATAATAATAATACAAAAAGTGACATTTCGCAATAGTTTCAAAGTTTGTCCTCTACTCGTCGACATGTCGAAATTGTCATGCGAAAAGTTGTAAAAATATACGAAAAAACTCGTGTCACATACAATAAACGGTCTCGTGGGGGTCTGAGAGACCCGAAACACGTACATTTTCCGACTTTCACGTGTTTTTCCGTCTCTTTTTCGCCGTCCATCTGACCCTCTCCGACATCATAATATGGATCCGTACTGTTTTCTTTTTTTTACACGCGTTGCAGAAACGAAACGTGACCCGTTTATTTCAGCATGTGAAACGAATTTCAACCTGTAAAATTTATTTTATGCTTATTCAGCTCATTGTTCCATATTCGAGACGGTTGATGCACAAAGGGAATATCCTCGAAAATATTAAAAATGAAAGATAATTCTTGATGGACGTTCGATTGGTATTTTATGTTTTAATCCTAATGATGCAATACTATTTCATTGTCTAATATTTTTTTATATTTTAACAATATGATCAAAAAGTAAGGTAAATTTGTTTACAAAATGTAAATTCTTTATTTATTCTTGCAAATTAATTTCCATCCCCTTCAAAGTAATAGTCTTTTTCCGGTATAGCCTTTAAGATTTTCTTCGATTCGGTTTTTATCTCTTCAATCGTGTCAAAACGGCGTCCCTGCATTGAGTTTGCTGAATAGCTAGAAGTCGCACGGCGTCGAATCAGGTAAATACGGTGGTTGCGGAACGATATGTGCCAAGTTGTAACTCAAAGATAATTAAACCTTTTGACAAACAGACGCTTGGCAAATGTTCTAGATAGTCCTACCAACTTAGAATTATAAATAATAATTTCATCTTACTTTTTGATCACAGTAGTATCTTTTTAAATATTTATAATATATTTTTTTATATTAGAATTTTATTATAAATTTAAACATTTATAAATAAATATATAAATAATTACATATATAATAGATAAGTACGACAAATTACAAGATTTACGAGATATTATTTAAATGATTTACTAGAATTTTATGTTAAAATCAGTGTGTTAATTTTATTGAAAAAAAAAATAAAACTAAAATAGAAATCTGAATCTATAAAAGCTGAATTTCTATTCTATAAATAATATTATATAAACTAATTAAGAAAATATGTTATTTTAAAGTTATATATTTTTATATTATTTCGTATAATATAATAAAAACATTCTTCGTAATTTAAATAAATATTTATTTATAATAAATTTCGAGAAATCGCCGATATAAAATTAAGCTTATATAAAAAAACGAAATAATATTATTTTATGCAATCAATAATTTCGTTTCATAAATTGAAATATTAATGCAATTATCTTTTAATCAATCATTTTTACAATACTTTTTTTTTTGAATTTCATAATTAACGTAAAAAAAAAATACAATAACCGTGTCACAAAATATTTTCATTTCGTTACGTCAACTATTTACCGTATCCATATAAATATGTATTACAAGTTATTGATTTATTCATTTCGTTGTATGTGAATAATGTATCGCGAATTTCATACAAAAATTGCAGCACACGTTTTATACGTTTCAATTTAACGAATGTCAAATATATTTTAATGTAATCCTGAACGATATTTTATATTCAAAATCGACATTAATTATCATTATACAGTGTGCTTAAATATTTTCACTTTCAATTAATATGTTTCCAAATCGGCATTAAATTAATTTTAATTACAATTATTGTCAAACGTCTGTTTGTCCAATTGTTTAATTATACATGTTTTACCACCGTATTCACCCGATTCAACCACCGTATTCGCCTGATTTGGCTCCGTGCGACTTCTGGCTATTCAGCAAACTCAAAAGGCTAATGCGGGGATGTCGTTTTGATACAACTGAGGAGATAAAAACCGGATAGAAGAAGGTCTTAGAGGCTATATTGGAAAAATACTATTCTCACTGTTTTGAGGACTGAAAAAAACTTTGGCAAAAGTGCGTTTTATCGGACGGAGATTACTTTTATAAATTCACATTTTATAAAAAAAAATCACCTTACTTTCTGGTCACAGTGTTATATGTGTATTTTATTTATTTGAAGTTGTTCTCCAATCAGCGATTTGTCACACGGATTACGGTCGATGTTTGCAATCCATTTGAACTGTTTTCGCGAAATGTTCGTTTTGCACGACGATATTTCATTTTTTTTTCATACGCAAACGAACGCACACACACACGCATTTTTTCCGTATATATAAAAATAAAATATCGGTGAGAAAAAAAAACGATTTTTTTTCCGGCGGAAAAATGCACGAAAAACACGCATATTTATATAATATAAATAGCGCGGTCGTAAAATATTTTCACCATGCGCACGAAGTTAAATCCTCCGAGGGAAAAGAGATTATGTTTATTAATCCAATTGTAGCGAGATTATAAACAGCGAATGTGTGTGTAATAATATGGTGGACATTAAAAAAAAAAGATGGCGTCGAACGATACGATCTTTTAGTGAATAATAGTGATAATTTTTTTATGGTACATTCATAATTTATTCTTATTATTTCATATATTTTAAGATTTTAGTCGATTTTTTTAAATTAAATAAAATTTTTTATAATATAAAAATAATTTTGAATTCGTTGATTTAAAATATCTCACATTTTATATATTAATATTATTTTAATTATTAGTCTTACTCATTCAAATAAAAAAAATATTAAAAATATATTATTATATTTTTAATTAAAACATGAAATCATCCTCCACATTTATCACATCTAACTCCATTCGATTTTATAAATGTTAGTAATAATATATATATAAAATAATAATTATATATATTTATATATAAGGTCAAAATATGTTTTCGCTATTTTACGGTTTAATTTGAAATACAATACCATGATTTGATTTCAACACTGTCAAAAACACAACACATCCATTATCGACAATAATACGTCAATATAATCTCAATCACCCTTTTCATCCGCCATTATTATTATGCGAGGAAATCGTCTTAATTAAACGGATATCCGCGTCGTTGAAAATCGCCGGAAACAAAGATCAAATCAAACTTTACGACGGAAATCGACAGAAAACTTCGTCTAATTCTATGAAACAATGGACTCCGAAGAACGACAGACGACACACCCTGGATTTGATGGTCGGGACTGTATTTGTTTTTTGTTGAAGTGCTTCGTCTTTTATATCCAATCGAGGATTTCGATGAAAGTATATTTTATTAAGATTAGAATCGTCGTTTAAGACTTTTTTCCATCACAAATTTGTTTAAAGGTGGTATAAAATAGAACACATTATATATATTATTACGTTCAAAAGTCAAATTTAACCGATTTTAAATCAAATATAAATTAAAAAATATTTTTATAATAAAACATGTGATCAAAAAGTAAGGTGAATTTGTTTATAAAATATAAATTCTTTATTTATTCTTCCAAATCGATTTCATATCCTTCAAAGTAATCCCCGTCTGATAAAATGCACCTTTTCGTTCCTCAAAACAGTTAGAATAGTATTTTTTCGATATAGCCTTTAAAACCTTCTTCGATTCGGTTTTTATCTCCTCAATCGTGAATTGGTCTTTTGAGTTTGCTGAACAGCAAAAAATCGCACGGAGCCAAATCAGGCGAATACGGTGGTTGTGGAACGATAAGAGTTGAGTTTTTTGTAAAAAAAGTCGCTTAGAACCAATGCAATATGATATAGTGCATTATCAATCAAGAGTTGTAAAACACGTTTAACTCGGAGATAATTAAATCTTTTAACAAACAGTTTGTTTGACAAATGTTATAGACAGTCCTACCAACCTAGAGAAAAGAATACAATTTACATACTTTCGTAATATTTCACCTTATTTTTTTATCACAGTAGTATATATATTCACATACATTTTTATTAAGGCAATATTCAAAACTTTTTTTTTTTATATAAAGAACCTCGCACTTTTTCACTTAAAAATTTATAATAAATATGCAAGTTGCGGGTCCTTTATGACCTATAGAACAATAAATTTTGATCTTAATGTAAAACTGACAAGGTTCTTTTAATAGTCGAGTTTAAATATTTAAACGCAATTCGCGTTTCTATGTTGGAAAACACTCTGTCATGTCGCACTCGTTAAAGTTGAGACTTCGTTTTCAGGACACGCTCACATATTTCGGAAACATATTTCAGGAGTGCATTTCAATTATTCATAGGGAAGTCCGGAGTCTGGAGAATTTTGCGTGACAATGACAGCGTCATTTTCGAAAATTTTCAGCTGAAAGTCGTCACTCTTCGATTTCACGCTCGACGAAGCGAATACAATTTTTTTTCTTCTTTTTATACATCATATAAAAATTACACATATTTTATTAAACCCAATTTATTTAAATAAATTATTAATATTATTTATAACGGTTAAATGAAAAAAGTAAACATATCACTATTAATATACGTTTTATTCAATTAAATTTCTATTTTGTAAAATATTATTATTTTTTAAATTATGTATTACAAAATATTCATTTATAATATATAACAGGAAAAAAGATAAAAATATTTTTAGTAGATTAAAATTGAAAAAAATCTAATTTCAAATAATATATATATATATATATATATATATATATATATATATATATATATATATATATATATATATATATATATATATATATATATATATATATTTCATATATAATAAAGATTTTTTCATATTTATTTAAGTAGAATTAAAATGAGATTTTTTTAACTTTTTATAATAAAAACGTTCAAATCTTTGTTCTTAATAAAAATAATAATGTGATTTTTTTTGAAAATAAAATTTTATTTTTTATTCCAGAATTTAAATTGAGTTTCGTATTTTGAAGTTATAAATTCTATACTAAATCATTATTCAAAACATTTCATATTAGATATTTAATAAATTTATTCTAAATTCTACAAATAAATAGGTAAAAGCGTTAACGCTTATTTTTAAATATTATTTAGATATTTTTCATAATATATGATGACCAAATTAATTTTAATGAAATTTTCATTTGACGTAGAAACGTTCTTTTTACGCTCACTCAATTTATTTTAGTTTTTCCGGCGAAAAAAAAATAAATTCAAACGCAATGTATTCCCGCGCCCTTTGTCGTCTATTTGCCCATTTTATTATATTACTAATAGTACAAAAAAAAAGTGTTGACGAAATAAAACAACAACAACAAGCGGGAAAATATTCTAAAAGTTTCCCGTCGCTCCCGAAGGATCGACCGCGAAAATCGCTCGAAAATGAAAACAAAACACCGAAATGCGACTCGCGAATCTTCGCAATTTTGACCTCACGGAAATACCATTTCGTTAAAGTCCGGAATTTCGTCGACACATTGTATTCCCGGAGTTTGGGCCTCGCAAATAAACAATGGAAACGTGCCCCGTTTAACCCGTTGACGTTGATATGTCGCACGATGATAAGTTATGCGGGAAATTCGCGACGATTTCCATACAAAATGAAAATTATTTTACGTCATATATATATATATATATATATATATATATATATATATATATATATATATAATATACGACTATTTGTATTTGTACTATACAGAATGTTTTTGTTAATATTTGCCTATGTTTACTATAATAATATAATTTGCAATAGAATAAAAAAATCCGATTACGCTTAATGAAATGAAAATACGAGACATTTGATTAAAATAAATATTATATTTTATTAAAATTAAATTATATTTTATTAAAATTAAATTATATTTAGGTTTGTCTCGTTCATGCTGAATGTGCATAGAAATCGACGTCGATTTTCCGAATATGAAAATTCCGAATAGAAAAACAATGGCGTCGCGTGAAAATAGCGAACATTTTGCGATGCAATTTTCGCAAATGTCGACATTGCAATACACGATTTTAATTTTAAATATTCTATCTGTGCACGAAAATTTGTCGTTTTCTACATTAAACGTGTTAAATGATACATTTATAGGGTGGACGCGAAGTACGGACGTCGATTTGAAGATTATTTGCCTTAATCGTATCAAAACGGCGTCCTTGCTTTTTGAATTTGCTGAATAGCCAAAAGTCGCATGGAGTCAAATCAGGCGAATACGGTGGTTGCGGAGCCAAGAATTGTAAAAACGCGTGTAACTCGGAAATAATTAATTCTTTAACAAACAGACGCTTGGCAAATATTATAGACAGTTCTACCAACTTAGAAAACAAAATATAATTAACTTGCCTTCCCAATGTCTGGGAGTTTTAAATGAAAATTTCACCTTACTTTTTGGTCACAGTAGTATATTTGAACTTATTCTCGTTATTCATAGTAAAATTATTATTTTTATCGTTTACAAAAATGTATAATATTGAGCGTACATTTATTTATATCGTTAATACGATACTGCTTTAATATCTACTTAACACTGTCGATCCTTTTCTTGGCGTAAGCGATGTTAACCCTCTTTCTGCGGGGGCTGCTATTTTTTTTTATATCGCAGGGATTGGACCCGGTTTATGGTTGAGTGTGTCGCAATAAATCCGCGATCGTACCATTATTGAGAGAAAGGGCGGCAGGTGGGGAGAGGGGGCGGATAGAGATAGAGAGAAAATCCAGTAAAAAAAAACTGAGTAAAAACGGGATAGAGAATTTTCGAGGTTATTGTGTGGAACCGGCCTACGGTCGTAAATCAAACGGCGGCAGTGGCACCTGACGTGGTAGGCAGAATCCACCCATACTGTTTTCGGATTTTGGACCCCCGTTTGGACCCCCATTTGGTCCACTTTCGTAGCCCCCCCCCACTTTGCCCTTCGTAATAAACATATTCCGCAGTCGTCTCCTGTGGGATCCACTCGCGTTAAGCGAACCCTCGTTACCGACGCTCTCTGTCCTCTGCATCACTTCCTGCCCCTCCCCCTCCCCCTTCTCCCTCAACTGGCCCCGTTTAGCGCACTTCCGTTTTCTATATGCGGTTGATTTTGTTCATTTTTTTTTAATAATGTCACGAATTTTTGAGAAATTTTTGACGTCGTATAGTTTTTTATGATAAATTTTACTGTTTATGAAAAATCGAAACAAATAAAATTATATTTATAATAAAAAATATTTTATATTCAATAACCATTTTATATATTATAAATCAACAATGACAATTAAAAAAAATTGTTTTGTTTGTTTTTGTTAAAATAAATACAATTTATAATCAATACGAATAAATCAAAATAAAAACTACCTGATATTTATATAAAAAAATATATTATTATATAATCCAAATAAGGATTATAATTTTTACAATATATTCTGATATTTAAATTATTATTTGTATGAATGAGATTTAGTTTTTTGATGTTTACGCAATAAAATCTTAAGTTACACACTAAACTTTCTGACTTATTAATATTTTTACAGAATTTAAAATAGTGTCAAATTTTTGCTATATTATAAATTTAAACGAAGGAATCCTATTATTATAATTAAATCATTTTATATATGATATGATAAAATTGAACTTTTGCCTTTATAAAAGTTTTTAATTTTCATAAATAACTGTATAGATATATATATATAATCGTTGAATTTTATTAAAAATTCCAAAAATCAGTCTAAAAATTTATGGATTAATAAAAAAATAAAAAAAATCTCTTCGTTCTTGGATTATTGCCGTTGTACGTAAGCGTGAAAATAAAAGCAAGATAAAAACCAAAAAAAAACAAGACGATTTTCTTTGCTTCCGTATCATTGGCCAAGATTTATGGGATCGGAGATGGGAAACTCGGGAAAAACCCGCGGGTCGAATTTGCATTCGACGTCGATAAATCACGCGCGAGAGAAATGCCCCGAGTTTTTCCGACCCGGTTCGAATTTTTGCATGGCAGTCGATCATTCCGATGTCCGTGTGTAGATTTTTCCACGTCGAGAACGGTGAAAAGCGGCAAAGAAAAACGAAAACGAGATGATAAAGAAAAATAAAAACGCACGAAACGCGATCCGCGTGGAAACTGAAAAGAAAAGCGAGCGCGCAACAAAGGAAACGAAAACGTTTTTCACGGTGTAAGCTTTCGTGTTTCGATTCCGATTTTCGATTTTCCGCAATTTTCCCGAATAAACATTACAAATTTATAAATTTTCGATTTAAATTTTTTTTTTTATATATAATAATAATGTATGCATTTTATTAATACGATTAATTTTTTTTCGCTTTTAAATTGAATAATATTTCTTTTAATCGGATTATATTTTTAGTAGATATTTTTATTTCGTAATTAAAATAAAACTGAACGTCGAAATTTTAAGATATTTGCATTTTAATTAAATTCAGAAATCACGTCTTACATTAATTCAATGAAAAAAAATGTATAATATAAAAAAATATATTGAATTTGATATTCGTGAAATAATTCTTAATATATTTCTATTGTACGAAATGTCTATTTAAATTATTAATATTGTTATACTATGATCAAAAAGTAAGGTGAAATTGTCATTTAAAACTCCCGAGACAGATAAATTGTATTTTTTTCCAAGATTAGTAGGACTGCCTATAACATTTGCACCATATTATGCTGTATTGGTTCCTCGCGACTTTTTTGCAAAAAATTCGATTCATATTGTTCGGCAACCACCGTATTCGCTTGATTTTGCTCCGTGCGACTTCTGCCTATTCAGTAAACTTAAAAGGCCAATACGGGTATGTCTTTTTGACACGACTGAGGAGATAAAAACTGAATCGAAGAAGGTTTTGAAGGCTATATCGGAAAAAAAGACTATATCGACTGTTTCAAAGATTGGAAAAAGTGCCATTTGGAGGAATTTATATTTTATAAACAAATTCACCTGACTTTTTGATCAAAGTGTTATATATATATTTGTGGTATTTTTTCAATATATGAATTTTATTAAATATTGATAAAAAAAAATATTCAAAAACGCACATACACACAAGTATAAATGAGAAAATTATTATGCAAGTTATGCCATACAAGCAGTAGAACGACGTCGCCGCTTAATTTATTTCATCCCCTCGGATATATTATATAAAGCATTGATATTCAACGCGTGTTCACATAATCAAAAAATAAAAACGGACAAATAAAACGCCAAAACGAACAAAAAAGAAAAATAAAATAAAAAATAATGAAAAAAAAAATAGTCGGCGCATTTTTTCTTTCGCCGAGTGTTACGTAACAATTTGCCATTCGTTAGAATTAATTGAAAGCGTCAGAGATATGTTAATTAAATGAATCGTCCCCCCACCCCCCCACCCCCGTTCATCCACCGAGTAATTTTGTTATGCAAAATTAGACCGTTTTGCATTAACCGACAACCCCCCCCCCTCTCGAAGAAAAAAAACGAAATACGAAATCGACTATTCGTCCTGTCGTGATGAAAATTAAAAATTATTTTTTATTTATTTTTTTCTTTGGAAAAAAACTGAGATCTACTAAAAATTAAATTAATTCATCAAGTCTAGTGTCTTTTTTTTTAACTTTGTAAACTTTCGTTTTTCTCATTCGGCAAAGTAAATATTATTATTTAACGTCGAAAGTTGAGTTCTGCGAACTGAAAAGCTATCGAATCGCCTTTTAAAGACGTAATAAAGATGGTAAATGATAAATGAACCAAGTTTTCAGTAGGATATATATATATATATATATATCCCTTTAATTATTAAACAACTTTTCGAGATATACCGTTCAAAATCGATCCAGTATCATTAATTAACAACACTAGGGTTTTCGTCCGTTTTTCACGATGTTTTAATATCGAACATTTATACCTGCGCGTTAGATCAGTGCTTCATAAACTTTTCTAAAAAAAAAAATGTTAAATTATCATACATTTTTTTTCTATTGCAGAATTTGAAGAATCAAATAATGACGACCAACCTTTGGGTGGAGCAATCCTGGTACGATTACAAGCTAAGATGGGAGCCAAAGGAGTACGGCGGAGTCCAGATGCTGCACGTGCCGTCGGATCACATTTGGAGACCAGACATCGTCCTGTATAACAAGTAAGAAATATTTTTAATCGAACACACATCCGTTCGTAATTTTAACACACTTATCTTTAAAATTATATTATTAAATCATTTCATATATATATCAGTATACGTATCGTGTGCCCCAGAATATCTACACAACATTCGTACTTTTATACAATATATGAAATTTATATGTTGTATGCGTAACATTAGTACTTTGTGTTTATTATTATTATTTTTTTTATTTCATTTATTATTATATAATGTGTGTCTTTATATTTTATTGTGTATGTAATAATATATATATGCGTATTATATATATATATATGTTATTTTATTTTAATATATACGAGACAAATGTGCCTGAGGGTTGTGTGTGACTGTGATGAATGATTGCCAATTGAACCCCTCATATATACACATGTAATATTTTTTTTTTCGATCGTAAAAAATTACAATCCACACAAAACACAACGAATATTGTTGATTTTTATGTTTTTCAACATATCTTTGACGAATTTTTTTTCTCTCTCTCTCTCGCTCTCGATAAATAATAATAATAATAATTGTGTATTTTTTATATATATATATATTTTTGGTTCTGAAAGGATTTGAGGTTTAGAAGTTCGTATAATTCTCTACGAAAATACGTTTTATTTATAAAGCGATAAAATTGACAACAATATTTTTCGTTCAACATATTCATTATTCGACGTCGTAACAAATTTTTTCATCACGGGTGAAATTGAAAAAAATTCACGTATTATTTTTACGTACTTATAGTCATTACGACAAATATGAACGAATGGTGAAAAACAAAACAAAACCAAGAAAAGCAATATATATATATATATATATATATATATATATATAAATATATATATATATATATATATATATATAGCATTTTATACAAAGGAACAAAAAAAATACTGGCGTTTTTCCTGCGTTACCATCATTACCATATTTCACACTTGAGTTGACAAGTTTTTCGTATTTTCCACTTCTATTCGACGAAAAATGTTGTCGTGCGTTGGTTTTTTTTTGTTCTCAAACAGACGCGTATATATAAAAGTGGTAATTGAAATTTTTGGCGTTTCAATATTCGTCGACAGAACTTGAAATGGAGACGTTTTCGACAATTATTACGTTATTATTGAGCATATCGCAGGTATACATATTTATATTAATTATTATATATGAAAAAAAAATGTATATTTGCATGTAATTATATTAATTTGATATTAATTATTAAATTTTATCAGTGATAATTAATATATATATATTTTTTTTTATAATATTTTAATATTGAATTAGATATATGGCGATGGCTTGTTCGATCTTCTGGAAAATTTTACTGCTTTAGAAAGCATTCCTCAAAGTTTACCAACCCTCGACAGTGACGGTATGACAGGGGTAAAGAACGTCACGTCCACAATGTCGGACATCAGCAGCAATCTTCCCGATAGTATTAAAGAGAAGTTGGGGATTCTGGTGAAGGAATCCACCGAGGCTATAGAAAATTTGCCGGAGGAAAACGGCGATAGTCCATTTTCTATAGCCACAAGGGGTGCAAAAAGGGCACTGTCCGGTGTCGAGGAGAACGTTTTGAACCAATTAAGACAAGGAGTCGAAAAGGTTAACGCAGCGGTCGTTAATTTAACCCAAACGGCCACGGACACATTTAGAACCGCTGAAAATCGTGTTCATTTCCTGGCGCATCCAGTGAGTTAATTGATTTAATCATTTAAATATCGGTTATCGGCTATCGATTCTTTCAATTATATAACACTGTGATCAAAAAGTAAGGTGTATTTGTTTGTAAAATGTAAATTCTTTATTTATTCTTCCAAATCAATTTTATTCCCTACAAAGTAATTCCCGTCGGATAAAATTCACATTTGCCAACGCTTTTTCCATTCCTCAAAACAGTCGAAATAGTCGCCGCATTGACCTTTTTAGTTTTCTGAATATCCAGAAGTCGCACGGAGTCAAATCAGGCGAACACGGTGCTTGCGGAACGATATGAGTCTAGTTTTTGGCAAAAAAGTCGCGAAAAAACAATACAGTATGACATGGTGCATTATCGTGATGAAGAAACTTGGAAAATTTTATACAGTCCTACCAACCTAGGAAAAGAAATTACAATTTACCTATCTTCCTAATGACTGAGGGTTTTAAATGAAAATTCCACCTTATTTTTTTTCATACCATAGTAGTATACGTCGATTATTCAACTCGTATATAAAAATATTTATTTATTAATATATATATATATATATATATATATATATATATATATATATATATATATATATATATATATATATATATATATAAGTGCACACTATTATATATAATAATAGTTATATAGTGTATTGAAAATCGTACAATTATTAAAGTTTTTGCCTGGAAAACTTTAATACTATTATAGTTTGAAATCAAATTCAGTCGAGCGTGTGAGTTTTTAACTCTTTTCTATTATTACAAAAAGAAAAATAATCAAGGTATTAATTGAAACTTTTAAATCTGATTTTTTTAATCGTATTAGTTATCGTTTATTGAGATATATTATTTTACAAAACGTTAGTTATTTTTTAAAAATTTTCATATCATTTTTAAATTAATGTAATAAAAATTATTAATGGTATTTAATAATATTTCATTCGTTCAAAGATGTTTATCTGCGTTATTTTTTCTTATTCTATTTAGAAAGATATTTTTAAATATGAATTGCGATTTTATTACGTTTCTGCGATAATGAAAAATACGCATAAACAGCTGAAAATATTGCGATATTGAAAATGCGGAAAATTCAATATGGCGTTTTTTAATATTACCGAATTGAATTTTTGAAACCTTTTTATCGGTAAAAATCAAAGCTTTTATCGAATAAATTCTAACAGACTTTAATATACAAATATTTATATAACGTATAAAGTATAAAAAAAATATTTTATTAATAATCAAATACAAATAATGTATGTAATTTTTATAAATAGGCGACTGAATACGTAGTAAGCAGATTGTTTGTGTTGGATCCGGAGGATGAAATTGCTGTATGTTTGAAAAAAATTAATGAAGATTTAGAATCAAAAATAGAAAATATCAATAAAAATATTAGTCTGTGTGTTTCTGAAACTGCTGACCATGGAAGAAATGCCACTGAAGATATGGGAAATTTAATAGATGAATCAAGAAACACTATACAAAAATACGTTAACTTGGTGAAAGAATGCGTGTTAAATATTACAACACAATCAACTGATGATGATAAAAATGCGGCGTCTACCTGTTTGGTCGATGTAAGATAAATTTATTAATATTTTAAAATTTTAATATTAATTTAAAATGACCGATTACTAAATATATATTAAATTTTTTGATTAATCGCACGATAAAACGAGCAATTTATATATACATATATATTAATGGCGACGTATTTTGTATATTTTTCACCGGTAATTAATGGGAAATATCTGAATTTTTTTTCACCGTTATAAGTGACAAATATCCTTTGTAAATTACGAAGACAAAAGCGACGATAAAAAATTAAACTTTAAGCACTCTCGAAAGTGGAGAGAGAAAGTGGGGAAAAAAAAAAGATAAATGTAGTCATTTTGCACGACGGAAAATTCAAAGAGTAATTGTCGAAGTGAATATTTTCAAGCGGAAAATACACATTGTATATTTTATATAATAATGAATAATATTTATTTTTATTTTAGAATTCGGCGAAGGTTGTCAGTAAGGAGTTCACAACCGGCATCGAAATCGAAACCAGAACGTCCACGAATTTGGAAATAATTAAAAATGCCGAAAAATTAATATCGAAATGCGTACCGGAAGATCTTTCGTTCGACAATGAATTTTTCATTAATGCGACGAACGATTGCATAGTAAAAGATGAAATAAAACCGTGAAAATAAAAAAAAATAAAGAAAAAATCATAAAAAAAAATTAATCACGATTTCAGTATTATAAAAATATCACAATATTAATAAAGACATCATAAATATATATATATTAATATATTTTATGTATTTTTTTTTAATAGAATAATAAATTAAATAAAATTTATTTTTAATACGAGTTCATTCTATTGGAAAAAGCGTTCGATTCTTTGCGGTGAAAAATTCCGTATTATTATTATTCATTCCCGTTTCAATTTCGCTGTGTAAAATAAATAAAATTTATTTGTTTTATTTTTATTATATATTAAAAAAAGCGATATTATTATTATTATTATTATTACGTCACAATAACACAGCGTGTTCAATTTAATATTCATTATGGAAACAATGAATAAATTATCATAATGCCGACGACGCGACTTTGGTTTATATTTTGATAAAAAAAAATTCAATTTAATATTTCACAATTTTGTGTACACCGTATATAATATTTATATTAATAATGTAATGCGTCGTTAAACTGTACCCTCATCCCCCCCCCTATCAAACCATATTATAATTTATTTATTTACTATAAGTTTGATTTACATTTTTAATCGAGTTTAAGAAACGTGTGTTCGTATATAAAAAAAAATATTGTTGTTTATACGATTAAATTTTATCGTTACACATATACAAACACGAAAACTGATTTATTTTATTTTTATAATTTTAAAATTTATCCGTGTATCGAAATATTTTTTAAATCATTTTTTTTGCGTCGTTACTCAGAAATAAAGTCAGATGTTTGAACAGTTGTATGGCAAATAATTAGAATTTTTATGATAAAAAAATAAAATTTTAACTAATTAGTATTAAAATTTATTAACATCTTCCGTGTTTATTCAACATATATTTCTAAAATTGAATATATTAAATATATATTTAATATACATGTCATTTTCAGTAAAAAAACATATTTTATCATCAAATTATAAGGAATAAAAATGTCTGTTTTTAAATTAATAATTATTGTAAATTCAATAAAACGTAACAAACATATTTTCTATGCAATTTTTAATATTAATTTTTTATATAACTCCGCATTTATTCTTTAAAACATAAAATCCATATTATTTTCATTTATACATGATTTAAAAAAAATATTTAAAATAAGACTTTTTTTCTTAATTACTAAATCTAATATATTTATTTGAAAAAAATACAAATAATATCCAAAAAACTTACTTCAATTTCCAAATTACGACAAGAGATGGCGTTGCATCAAATCATCATACTTACTGCAACAAATAAAAATGATGGTTTGAAGCACTTATATAGGCAGAAAATGGTTGATTATTCAAACCAAATAATTGATTAATCGATCGTTCTTCAAGGAAAAAAAATATTCGTATGTAAATAAACAAAGTTGCCTCATATGTGACCATATGAGAATATAACAATGTCCGTTTAATTGAATCGATTATAATAAACGATCAAAATTTGTACAAGTGGTTAAATAAATTAGTGAATAAGGTCACATAGAAGGTATATAAAATAACGATTGACGTTTTTGATTTAATACAGTATCGAAGATGTATATTTTGATAGTATTGGCTCTGCTTCAGGTATTTTTTTTTTTAATTTTTTTCTCTATTGATATAAATTTATAACGGATTTAAATATTATTTTAAAAAAATGGATATAAATCGAATTTTCGATTTAAATTTCAAAGGGTCACGTAGCCGTAGGATCGAATTTGTTTGATGGCGTCGCCGATTTGACTCAAAATCTGGGACAATCGATCGGCGTTGGATTGTCGAGCGCTTTGAACGGAAGCTCCGTTCTCGTTTCCGAACCTTTGGGAATCGTTGGAAAATCTCTGGATGTAGCCGGAGCCGGCATCATCGGTGACGTTCTGACCGGATCCGGAAATATGGTCCGACACTTATCCAACGATACCGGATATGCCGTTAACGCTACAGCAACCAATTCCAGCAAGCTACTAGGAGACGCTATGAGAAATACTGGACAAGTGGTCGATAGTTTACTGGGTATACTGAGCAATGGTACTAATGCATCGAATGTCGGCGACACCGTTAGTAATCTGGTGAAGAATCTATCCGATAATGCTGCGGGTCTCATCGGTGGAATTGCCGTGTCCTTGGGACAAGTTGCTGGAAACATTGTTGCCGATTCTGGTAACATTGTTGCGAGCACAATCAACGGCACCGGAGGCATTCTAAATGCTCAGAATTTACTCGGGGGTGCAAAACCCTCGGCTCCAACTTCGTAATTTATTCATTTCGAAGCTATATACTGTCGGACAAGTTGATGCCCAACTTGTTCGTCTATGTGTGAGTTTTTTTTTTAACGGTCAAGTTAAAATAAACCGTGTAATTTATTATTGTGTCATGGAGTTATTTGTAACTTTGAAGTTATTCGACCGCCAGTATATTAATCTTGAGCGAAACCATTTATGAATTAAAGTTGTATAAAATTATTTTTTATCATAATCATATATACCATATATATTACAATTGATTTTTTATTTTAAATTTAAAAAAATATATATATATTTTCAATTATAATTATTAATTTGTAAAATAAAATCGATTCAATTCAAGCGATAATGAACGAGTTTAATTAAAGCGGGAATTTTAAAAAACGAAGTGTATTAATCGCGGAAAACTTTAACGGCGACCCTTTTTATAGGGATTTTATGCACCCTTAAACAATTAATGAGGATGATTCTTTTTCCTTTGAGAATATTGGAATGCGTAAGTGGTTGTAAAAGTAAGATAAATGAAGCAATCGATCCGTTGCTTATACACTAAATACTGTCGTATTAAGCTCCACTTATCTTAGAGCTTTGTGATTAAATTTTTGTGCTTTTTTCGATTTTGAACAATTAAAAATATGATAGTGCATCGTGAATATTTTTTATTTTTCAAAAAATATCCAAAATTTAAAAATTGATAATATATCACGCATCCTGTATATAGCGCGCACAATATAATATAATTTAAAAAAAAAGTCTTTTATTCTCGATCATATTCAACCGTAACGAGATCAATTTTAAAATGCAAAACGGATGCAAATAGCCTTTTCGCAGAGTCGCATTAATTGAAATATAGTTTTTTTTTCGGATTCATATCTCTCGTCGCGTTTTGCATATACCATATATATATATATATATATATATATATATATATATATATATATATATATATATATATATATATATATATATATTTTTATTGCAAAAGAACCGGAAAAAGTTTTTTTTTGTGGTTTCATCGGACATGTCATATTTTATGGCCTTTTTTCCCCGGTCTTATTAATTAAACTATCAATCTGATCGTGCGACATTCAAATTTGATTAATTACTATGTTATATTCCTGTACCGCAAACGATTTTATTAATCTCTCTTTATTATACACATATACTACTGTGATAAAAAAGTAAGATGTAATTGTCATTTAAAACTCCCGGGCATTAGGAAGGCAGATAAATTGTATTATTTTTCCTAGGTTGGTAAGACTGTCCATAACATTTATCAGACATTTGTTTATCAAAAGGTTTAAGTATCTCCGAGTTATGTATTTGTTTATCAAAAGGTTTAAGTATCTTCATGTTATCATTGGTTCTTCGCGACTTTTTTGCCAAAACTCGACTTATATCGTTCTGCAATCGCCGTATTCACCTGATTTGGCTCCATGCAACTTTTGACTATTCAGCAAACTTAAAATGCCAATGTGGGAACGCCGTTTTGATACGATTGAGGAGATAAAAACCGAATTGAAGAAGGTCTTGGAGGCTATACTGGAAAAAGACTATTACGACTGTTTCGAGGACTGGAAAAAGCTTCGGCAAAAATGTGTTTTATCGGACGGGCATTACTTTGAAGGGAATGTAATTGATTTGGAAGTATAAATAAATAATTTACATTCTATAAACAAATCCACCTTACTTTTTGATCATATTGTTATATGTACATTTAAGTGTGAAAATTTTCTAATCTATATATCATATTATCTAAATAATGTAAATATTTGATTTTAAAAATATTATATAAAAATAAAAATTTTCAAATGAAATATATTTAGTTGAAAGTCAAAATAAAATTGGAATATATTATAATGCACTACAATGACGTAATATTTAGAGTACTGGCAGTAAATTTCGGAACACGTACATAATATAGTACCACATTTCGCGTCCTACGTACTACAATAGACTCTCCAAGAGCTGACTCCATGAATAGTCGAGTCGAATTCGAATGCAGCAACCACTATACGGGCAATCCAATAAGTCAAGCTTAAACAACGATACAGTTTCGACCGGACCGGATGAAGCGAAGGCGGAAAAAAAAAACAAAAGTTAGAGGAAGACACACGTTGAATTGTTGATTCATTCGTTCCATTGTGCACCAGGGATGGCCGACCGTCGGTTTAAGAGCGGTAATGTTTACCCATTCGGCATTGATAATAGTAACAAATGGGCGACAGGCGGCAAGGAAAAATCGCTCTCGATTGCGAACCGCCATTAGCGCTAGACGAGGGGTTCGAGTGTGTGCCTAATGAACCGAGGGGGGTAGGAGGGGGATAGAGGTAGGAAAATGGAGGCATGTGGGGTGCTGATTTATGGTCTGAAGACGCTGCCAGGTCGTGTTACTCCATTATTGTGTCGCAAACGCCTTCGTACGTTAAGTAAACCGGGATCTCGAATGTACATGTCTGTGAATTTTCCGCGATTTTCCACGACTTTTCACGTCTGAAGCGATAAAAATATTATGTTGCATGTTGAACAAAGATATCGTCTCCTATATATATATATATATATATACATATTTTTCACCGAAGATGTCTGCGTTTTCAATAGAAAATCGAGTGTACATGAGAATGTGCACACTGCTGACGACTATAGTTATCGATTTCAAAATACTACATATTTATCTATAAAAGTAAGACTTTAAAAATTGTAAAAGACGATATATATTTTTAAAGAATCTATTATAAAATTCTAAAGATCAGTTTTCATTTATAAATATAAAAATCATTTTTATAATTATTAAAAAATATAATATTTGAACATAACAATGCGATCAAAAGTAAGGTGAATATTTGTTTATAAAATGTAAATTCTTTATTTATTCTTTCAAATCAATTTTATCCACTTCAGATTAATCCCCATCCAATAAAGTACACTTTTGCCAACGCTTTTTCTAGTCCTCGAAACTTTCAAAATAGTCTTTTTCCGATGTAGCCTTCAAGATCTTCTTCGATTCGGTTTTTATCTCTTCAATCGTGTCAAAATGGCGTCCCCGTATTGGTTTTTTTGAGTTTGCTGAATAGCCAAAAGTCGCACGGAGCCAAATCAGGCAAATACGGTGGTTGTGGAACGATATGAGTCGAATATTTGGCAAAAAAGTCGCGAAGAACTAATGCAGTATGACATGATGCAGTATAGCAAATGTTATAGACAGTCCTACCAGCCTAGGAAAAAAATTAACATTTACCTGCTTTCGAAGAAGTTTTAAATGTCAATTTCACCTTACTTTTTGATCACAGTATTATATATTCCTTTAGTCTTTTGACCCACTTTACTACATATATGTATATGACGTAGTTTATCGTGGTTTTCCTTGAATAATTCAGAATGTGGAAATTTTGCTGAAATATTAAACGGATGCACTGTTTCGATTAAGAATTCCCCGATAAATTAACCGTAACGACGCGTTTCAAGTGCGACGCGACGTTATTCGAATATAGTGGAATTTTGCGTCCTTTTAACACAAGTAGCGCGCATTTGGATTAATTCGAATTGCGACGCGAATGTCTTGAAAATAAATTATTCGTAAAATTCCGTACAACTCCCAGCGGTGTCGTAAATTACACACACACACATTTTTTTTCGATTTATCATTATTATTATTATTCGAAAAGTGTGTATAAGAAACGGAAATGTGAAAAGAAATATTTTAAAAAATCATTGTATTATATAATACTCATTAAGGAATATTTATATATAAATAAATAATAATAATAATAATACTATTAAAATTTCAAGTATTGTCGTTTTCGATTCAATGAAACGATTTAATAATATACAAGTTTTATTTGCCATGAAAGAATCGTCGGAAAGACAAATGGCAGTGCAACAATGTCACGTCAACGATTTTCTTCACTGCGAGTCTTTTATTACTGTTTACGTAATACTTTAACCCTTTTATAGCCGTCTTGGAATATATTTATATATATATATATATATATATATATATATATATATATATATATATATATATATATATATATATATATATATATATATTTATATGTCGGTTGTTATTGTCGAGTTTCAAACTTTCAGAGCGCGTTTCTCTCGAATGAAAACATATGTTACAAATTAAAACGTGAAAGAGAATTTCTGAAATACTTTCGAGTTTAAATTGAGACGTCCAAGTCGTAGTCGTCGTCGTCTACCTTCGGCTCTTCACCAAGTAATTTATATGAATGTGGAAAATATAATAGAAATTTGGTCTTTTGTCTTTGTAATACGGCTATACGGTTTGTTTGCTGCGTCTTTCGACGAATTCATTTCGCAAAATTTTACGATAGTTGTTAATAAGTTTTAAAATATTTTTTTTTGAATTATTATTATTTTAAATGTAATAAAATGTAGATTAAAAATTATTATATTTTATATTAAATTCTATGAAATACATCGGAAAATTTTCTACGAAAATATTTGAATTTTTTATATGAATTTTGTTTTCATATAACATATGATAAAATATACATTAAAGGTCATTTTTAAAGTTTCAAAAAATAAATTCAATTTCGTCGTAGTAACGTTTTATATATTTGCACGAACAAAACTGCGATTTTGTAAAGCGATTCTATTGAATCAAAAATAGTATTTCTACTTCAAATTCTATTTTCGCCTTTTCGTCCGTTGAATAGACCGACTTTACAAAACGTCACAAGCGATGTTTAAAAAAATTAGAGGTCATTTAAAAAATGCACACACGCGAATCGTGTATATATATATATATATATATATATATATATATATATATATATATATATATATATATATATATATATATATATATATATATATATATATATATATAAGAAAGCGAGTCCTTTTTCGAAATAGTCCAACTCAAATATTGACTCTAATCTATTCCCCCTTTTGCGAAGAAAGCTTTCTGCGCCTTTCGACTGTTGACACGACATTTTCTCACTCGCTTTTCCGCACAAAACGCAGCTTCTCAAATTGAAAAGACGTGTATATACAATATATACGTGCATAAATTGCTAAATAGGCATACTTTGAATATGTTAGTTTGTTTTTAGAACGAAACCGCGAATAAACTCAACCGTACATAGCACTCGTGGGAGTTGTAAAAGACACCACAGTTTGTACTAAAATTAATGCCCTATTTTTATACCGCATCATTTGTCGTGGAAATTCTATTTTCACGGAAGTGATGCATTTTTAAAAAATTCTCATTTTATAAATTTTTCAATATAGCACTGTGATCAAAAAGTAAGGTGAATTTGTTTATAAAATGTAAATTCTTTATTTATTCTTCCAAATGAATTTCATCCCCTTCAAAGTAATAACTGTCCGATATAACGTACTTTTTCCATTCCTCCAAACAGTCGGAATAGTTTTTTTTCCGGTATAACCTTCAAGATCTTCTTCGATTCGGTTTTTATCTCCTCAATCGTATCAAAACGGCATCCCCGTAATAGCCTTTTAAGTTTATTGAATAGTCAGAAATCGCATGGAGCCAAATCAGGCGAATACGGCGGTTGCGGAACGATATGAAGGAACCAAAAGTTGTAAAAACTCGTGTAACTCGGGGATATCTAAACCTTTTAATAAACAGATGATTGGTAAATATTATAGACAGTTCTATCAACCTATGAAAAAAAATACATTTTTTTTAAATGTCCGGTAGTTTTAAATGTCAATTTCAGCTTACATTTTAGCACAGTAGTATATTATTTAATAGTACTATTTGTTATAATGAATATATCATTAACCGTCGCTTGCATACCCCTGAATACAAAATTTTACATTTAATATACATCAAATATATTAGCAAATATAACTTGACAATGGCGTACCAAAGATAGTAATTAGGATACATATGAAACCGCAAAGACGCCATTATTATCGACGATATCGTCAAAAGATCCAATATGGCGTTCACACAAAGATGACTGACGTATTTTTAAATGATCACATAAAAGAGCGACACGCAATGAAAATAGACAATTTAATCGTAAATTGAAGATGCCGTTATGGCCTCTTCGGTCGGATTATGGACAAATTTTTCCATTGTCAAAAAAGAAAAAAGAAGAGCCCAGTCCGATATCACGCCATTATTCTTTTATTTCGCGGATAGACTACAAAAAAAAAAAGAGAGAAAAAGAAAATTACGAGCTTTAACCTCGCCGAATCGCAAAGTGTTGAACTATTATAGGTTGTAGTTATACGATGGATATATATAAATATTATGAAATGATATTTTAGGGATTATGCTATGCTCTCCCTTTGATGGCGGAATCCCTACTTAACGACCGCTTTTCTTTCCCTTGCAATATTTACACGAAAATCTCTATCCGATGTCGGACGATATAAGGTCACTTATATACGAAAAAAAAATTTGAGTTTTTCCGTTTTTTCCATTTTTTTTTTTTTGCTTCATATTCGATATCGAACATTTTGATGGAGTGGTTCTAAAATAAGCTTCGTAGGCCAAAGATAGCGAATGGCGAATTTTATAACAAAATAACGACATTTTAGATATTTTATTTAGTACTTGAAAATTTTTTATATCGAAATCAAAAATCTAATACTAATATATTTTATTGATATTGATAATATATATATATATATATATTTGAAATTATTATTAAATTTACTTAACACATTTTTTTGTAAATTTGGTTTATAAAAGGATAACGTATAAAAAATCTAATTTTATATTCAAATAATGGATTATAACAAGCAAAAATAATACAAGAAACAGCACTATTATCATAATTTTCCTTATTCAGTAAACTGTAAATCTTAATATTTCATGTATTCGGCGCACGACTGTCGAGAATTATAATCCGAGTATGCCGCAAAAGATGTGTTAACTATATCCGAAGTAACAATGATCAGAGTTCACGTTATTGCAATATATAAAATTGTATATATATATATATATATATATATACAAATATAAATATTTATTTGTTCTTTTATGGTGAAAAATACACGTTTTGCCTGAAACGATTTATATGTATGAAATGCTGAAAATCTGTGAAAATGCTGACAAAAATCCGCACGAAGAAAATATTTCAATATTAAGAAGGATCAGAATGTGATTTAAATAAAACATTTTTCACACTGCCATATCTTCTACTTTACAATGTCTGGTCGGCGCGTTACTATTTTTCAGCTTTCAGCTTCTTTACGCGGCACAAATGCGCGACACTAGTAGTATTGAAAGTTAACGCTTTTCAGCCGTGAACTTTTTACGCTTTGGAAAAAAAAAGCCCGCAATTTTCTCGCGGCTTAATATCCGTTCTTCGTTTCTTCTCGTTTCTTTCGACTCACTATATATATATATATATATATATATATATATATATATATATATATATATATATATATATATATATATATATAATAAGTGAGCATTTTCCCCACAGACCGAATAATAAATAAAGATTATTATTCCGGAATTACGACGCCGATGCACAACGTCAACATTTTCGAATAAACAGCACCGCAAAAGTCGGAACGTGCATTTTTAAAAAATTCATTCTGCGCTACCGACTCCAATTTTATTTTTTTTTTATTTTTTTTTTGCTCTCCTTTCGGTCGCATTGTTAAAATTTTTCTGTTCTATTTTCCCAATGACGTTTTTGTTAAATTTTTTTTTTTTTTTTTGAAAAAAAATACTTTACCATATATATTATAAGTTTCAGATGAAATGTGTCAAAAAGAATCTATTGATCCAGAAGTTCAATATGGCTGATGATTTTGTCTTTGATCTCGCCTTTTTGATTAATTTATATTTGTTCTTATTATATATTGAAAAACATAAATTTAAAATTTTTAATGTTTAATTAATTTTATACAACAATAATATAATTTAGTATATATAAGAAGTAAATTATGTTTTTATTTTATATGAAAAAAAAAGTTAAAACTATAATAAATATACTGTTTATTTAGTAGCGGTAATAAAAATATTGAAGGAATGAAAAATTTTCCGTTTCAGTGATTTTCAACCGGAAATGTCTACATCTCTACATAATTTAAAGTTTGTCTATTTGAACATCGCAAACTACGATATTTTATTTCTTTAATATAAATATATGAATAATTATAATATTACATATAAATAAAATATTATGAAAATAATCGTACAAAATATTGAAAATCACTGAAATACGTGTATACTATGAATTTTTCACGCTCGACAGCATTTTTCAGCGTTCCGACGCTAGATCATCGGATACTTCCGCATTTTCGTCGAATTTTCCGAACTGAAAACGCCAAACGAACCCCTCCCCCCTCCCCCTCCCGTCCGAAAAAGCTTCTGCACGTAATTTTTTCGTCCACTCGATTCGTAATATGAATAGTGAGGAGGGAGGTTTTGTTTAAAAAAACCGAAAGAGGTGCACGTTTTATTTTTGTGTTTGAGAAATTTGTGTTTGTGAAATTTGCCCTCGTGAATAATTCACAAGCGCAACACGGCTCAGACGAGAGAATCGAATTAACCTTTTCCGGTTCGCCGGAACCTCCCCTATTATGGCGGTCGGTCAAGGTATTTAATTCGAGTTCAATCAAATAAAATCTAACGCCATTAGCATCGCTAATTCGGACAACGTACGGAAAATTTTCGCGGAAAATTCACTGACATACTAGACACGAAATAATTCTATCGATTTTATTTATTTCTCATTATTTAAATATACGATTATATGTTTTATAATTGAACGAATTTGTACAGCGCCATCTTTGATCATGTCACAAATCATATGAACGATTATATAACATATATATATATATATATATATATATATATATATATATATATATATATATATATATTATATTTTTTTTGCATAATTTTAAATATACACAAATATATTATTTACATTTTGAATAAAATTTATTTTTATTAATAAACTTTAATATTTGAATAAAAATAATACAAATAAAAATGTTTGACACATCGTTAAATGATCGAAAACAAAGTTTTACAATGTTTTTTTTTTGTAAATATTCTGAGTATTGAAAAAAAATATATAAATAGAGATGAAACAAAGAAGTTTTATAGCAAGAAGAAAAAATAAATAAAAACTTCCCTGGACAGAAATAAAAACTTTTTTTATTTTCTTTATTACTCAATTTCAGTGAAAACTTCTCGTTTTTCCAAATCGAAGTCAAACGTACTCAAATACAATACAAGTTAAATTGTAAAAATATACAGATCTGTCTGAAAAAATATTACTACTACATATTTATATATATATATATATATATATATATATATATATATATATATAAATATTTACATTAAATTTTGAAACTATAAACATGCACGTGTATATTTAGGATTGTATTTGTTCGCAAAAGTTCATTTTCAGTGAAACCCTTAGCCAGAGGCGACCATCTAAATTACTGTAAATATTGAAAGTGCCGTCTATTTATTTATTTATTACGGGATAAATCTAGAATTTATTATATATTAACCGATCGAAAAATGGATCGATCGTGTTTAAATAGAGACGTACCCTTTAATGTCAAGTTTAAAGTCGCTTAACGTTGCTGAAGCTTTACGGATATATAAATATGAGCTTTTGAAATTGTATGGAAATGCGCTGCGTAAAGTTGAATCTACGACTATCGTTATATGGCATCTAAAAGTACGATTTAAACTTTTTATTGGATATGTTAAAAGTGATGTTGTTTTCGTCACGTTTATCGGTTAATGGATAAACATATAAGGTAAAATTGTGTGTAAATTTGCTCAAGCATCCACTAGTTATTTAATACAATTTTAAACTTTAATATGTACATACTACTGTTATTAAAAAGTATGGTGAAATTTTCATTTTAAACTACCGGGCATTAGGAAGGCAGGTGAATGTAATTTTTTTCCTAGATTGGTAGGACTATCTATAACATTTGCCAAAGTGTTTGTTTGTCAAAAGGTTTAAATGTCCCCGAGTTACACGAGTTTTTACATTTCTTGATTCCTTCATAACGATAATGCACCATGTTCTTCTCCAATTTTTTGCCAAAAACTCGACTCATATCGTTCCGCAACCGTCGTATTTGCCTGATTTGGCTCCGTGCGACTTCTGACTATTCAGAAAACTCAAAAGACTAATGCTGGTAAGCCGTTTTGATACGATTGAGGAGATAAAAATTGAATCGAGGAAGGTCTTGAAGGCTATACCGGAAAAAGACTATTGCGACTGTTTCGAAGACTGGAAAAAGCTTCGGCAAAAGTGCGTTTTATCGGACGGCAATTACTTTGAAGGGGATGAAATTGATTTGAAAGAATAAATAAAGAATTTATATTTTATAAACAAATTAATTTTACTTTATGATCAAATGTTATATATGGATAATTCTAAATCAACTCTATTATCCTTTTAATCTTAAAATGTATACATACGTTTCATCCATGTTTCTAAGGATTAACTCATTTTCTGCGTCAATTAATATCTCCATTTTGAAACTTAATCCTTAAAATATCATAGATATTTATATAGGATCATATGATATGATGTATAATATAAAATATTCAATCAATTACAGTCATATATATATATATATATATATATATATATATATACATATAAACATATATAACAATTATTAATTTGAAATTCAAATTAAAGCATTATGATAAAAAAAATGATGTAACGTTAAAGGGAATCGATGTTTGATTTGCTCCTGGCTTTTTCATTAACGACCCGTTTGATATGCAATGTTAACGCCTGAAAGTTTATTGCGCTCGTACCGAAAGTTAACCCTTTGTGCGCGGGCTCCCGCATCCGAAACTCATTAGGCGGACGCCACACTTCGATACTCGAACTCTCTCACCTTCTAACACAGCACTCTCATCCTACCACCCCCCTCCCTCACCTCCTTCTATCGTTTCTATCTCTAGATAATTAAGGGTTTACAAAAAAAAAAAAAAAAAAAGGTGGGTCGATTTGCTACAGAGTGTCCTCTTTCGAATGATCTCGGCCGTAAGTGATTCCGAACGGTCGGTACAAAATTGAACCGACCCGCAACCATTACTCTTACCACTTTTACCGTCGCAAAATGACCCTTATTCTTTTCTTTACTAAGGAAAAAGGGAACGATTCGTTCATTTTCTAAGACATTTTATTATTCTTCGTTCGTTTACTTTTTCTTTGCGAATGCGCGATTTGACGCACTTTTCGGAATACTTGAAATTAAGTTGAATATTTTTTTATACCGTCTTACGTTAAATGTTTTTTTTTTTCATTTAAGTTTCTTTAGATACTAGTGTATTTTTTATACGATCTAATGGTTACTAACTTTCCAATTATCAACTCGTCGTTACTATATATATATATATATATATATATATATATATATATATATATATATATATACGAGTGTAGAAATTCTCGTTTCTATTTTTTGCTATACACATTGCTGAACACACAAAACATTGACTAGGATTCTAATTTTAAAAAGTCTACACAATTTAGTTACACATTTTCAATTTTAATTACATGCATAAAAAAAATCCCGGCTTTTTACGACAATAGAAAGCTACAAATTTGTTTAAAAAGTTTAACTGTAATATAAAATAGCACATTAAAACACTTTATAATGTAAAATAAATTACACGTATATTTTGCAAAACTTTGTAAAAAATATTTAAATATATGATAAATGACAACATGACAGAAAAATGTAATTTCGGTAATATTTAAAAGAACGAATCAATTCTATGATGTAAATGTTGCTGCATCACTGATTCGGTATGAATTCAAAATTTATAATTCAAATTTAATATATTTCGATAACGAATGTTGAAATTTAACTGAATGAAAATAAAAAAATAATAATAAAAATTAACACTCGAATGCTTTCATCGTATTTACGAACAAATTCGATTGCATAATGCTTCGCAGAATTTGAATTGTGATTGACATAATGACGCAGAGTGCTTTTTAACCCTTTCATTTTCACCATTTTCTGATCTGATATCTGAAATATTAATACGATTAAATTTTCCCTTGCAAAAGCAATCTCTTTTCATTGTTTACGCTTTTCATTTATCAATTTCAAGTCTACCCTGAATAATTGGAAAGGCTGGCATCATATTTAACTTTCCATTAATGCCTTTCCACACTATAAACATACATTTCGAAATATATTAAAATACGTATTCTGTTTTAATTTCGTATTCATCATAAAAATATAAATTTTTAAAAATTTAACAAAAAAATAATTAAAAATTTTAGAGCATTAAATAGAATTACCGGAATTTAATGTGTTAATATAAAAAAAAAACATGGCCGGTATAAAAACTTCTTAAATCAAACACTCAATCAACGTTGTATAATATACTTTTTTATTGATCAATTTAATATATGCATATCAATATATAAAAGGTCTAAAAGGGACAAAGGTTTGAATTCTTAAATATACTCAATTCTCATTATTTCCATTTCTTAATAATTTCATGTCAATTTTTCCACCAATTTTTTTTATTATATTAATTAAAAAAATCCAGTATATTTCAACTGGAAAAAGTTCCATTTTAAAAAAAAAATCATACTCAATTACGATATTAATTATATTAAATAGCGCCCTTCAAACTTTAAAACTACCCTTCTAAAAAACACATTAAGTTGATTCATATACCGTTTCTGACCGCCGTAATATGAATCGTTTCGAATCATTTATATAAAGTTTAAAACTAATCGCACTTGCGGTACAATTTTAATGTTCGAGTCTCGCGGGAACATAAAGTGCTTCGAAAAAGCTTTATATATATATATATATATATATATATATATATATATATATAATACTTATATTGAGTGTAAAAATATAGGAATTAACCGTACATTTTGCATACGTAATGCAAAAGGTGGATATATATATATATTAAGGGTTGGGGTTGAAGTGTGCACTTGACAGATTAATATATGAGTTTTGCTTCTAAAATAGGCAACCGATATTAATCATTCCATGTTATCTGTAGATATCTAAATCTTTATATATACATATGTGTGTGTTATTATATAAAAAAATGAATGTTACTGATTTATTCTTCAAATTATTCCAAATGAAATATAACACTGTGATCAAAAAGTAAGGTGAATTGGTTTATAAAATGTAAATTCTTTATGTATTCTTTCAAATGAATTTCATCCACTTCAAAGTAATCTACGTCCGATAAAACGTACTTTTTCCAATGTTTTTTCCAGTTCTCGAAACAGTCGTAATAGTCTTTTTCCGGTATAGCCTTCAAGATCTTCTTCGATTCGGTTTTTATCGTATCAAAATGGCGTTCCCGCATTGGCCTTTTAAGTTTGCTGAATAGTCAGAAATCGCATGGAGCCAAATCAAGCGAATATGGCGGTTGCGGAACGATATAAGTCGAGTTTCTGGCAAAAATTTCGAGAAGAACCAATGCAGTATGATATGCTGCATTATCGTAATGAAGATAATTAAACCTTTTGACAAACAGATGCTTGGCAAATGTTATAGACAGTTCTACCAACCTAGAAAAAAATACAATTTATCTGCCTTCTTAATATCCAGGAGTTTTAAATGACAATTTTACCTTACTTTTTGATCACAGTAGTATTTGTAAAAAACCAATACCGCATTACTATAATAAAATTTTCTTCCACTTTTCAAACGATATCTGTGACATATAAAAAAAAAAGAAAAATCATTTGTTCTACTCAGATATTCGACTAGCGATTTTTACCGGTGTGGAAAAGCGAAAAACGCAATTTTCCAGCTGTAGACGCATTATTAGTTGAGCGGTGCCCGAAACGCGCGATCGGAACAGGAAAATCTCCGAGTGAAAAACGGAAAATGAAAAAGAAAAAAATCAGACTCGAAAGAAAAAAAAGAAATAAAGAGAAGAAAGAAAAATTCGAAGAAAGATAATTTTTTTTTCTCTGAGCGCATTCGATTATGGCCGAATTCGTCGATTTACACAATTGCGATTGTGCTCGCGGACTATCGAATTTTTCAAGACACGAACCCTATAGAAGTCTGTTAAAAAATTCCCGGAGTGAATCATTTATTATAAAATATTTATAATATTTCAAATTAAATCCACAACACGACAGCATGAATACGAATGATTATATTTTTAAATATTAATTTCTGATATTTTTTACATATCCGAGTCGATAGCTCTATATCTCCGAGTCGATAGCTCTTTTGAACTAAAACGTATAATTTTAGTTCAAAATATTTTACATATTATTTTTTAGTATGTTTCAAATTGAAACATATTCATAAAAAAAATAATTTCAATTTTTTTAGTAAAAAAAAATATTCCGAGAACTTTTTAAGTATTCTACCCACACGTATAATTTATAATGCGATCCTTTTTTAAGATTTTCTACACTTTTCCGTTTATACATACAAAGATATATATATATATATATATATATATATATATATATATATATATATATATATATATAATATAAATCTTAACCCGAGTTATTTCACTATTTTGACCCGAAGAAAAAAAATAGAAATATCCTCATTCGGTCTATTAAATCCAATATATTCTATCATAAATAATGTCCTATTTAATTTATTTATTATTTCACATAACTATAATATTATATAATATATAATAAATAATTCGTATAAATCGTTGTTAAATCGCAATAAAGCCGTTTAACAAAACGTTCATTCTTTGTTCAAAATGTCGTAAAATCGCGTCAAAATCGCATCATTATTTTTTTTTATTCTTCTCATTTTATTATAATAAAACTTATGACAGTCGATTTATATTTATTACATATTTTTATTTAAATTTTATATAAATGAATAAGTAAATCATTTTTATTATTATAAATTCGTATTATATATGTTTATATTGAGTTAAAAAAAGTATTTTTACGTGTTTGGGTATACGACGTCGTTATGCGAACCCTCATTTGTCTTAGCGATTTTATTTGTTCTTTTATTTTTTTTTCTTTATTTCTTCTGTGCATTTCGGACAAAAGAAAAGGGAAAAATAAGTCGTCGTGAAAATTTTCCTCCGGAAAATTCATACGTATAAAGCCTACACGACGCGTATCCAACATGGTTTTGCATTTTCATATCGTATATAATACGTTTACGTGTACGTTGTGATACATGCTGTTACTGATGACGTGAAAAAAGGACTAAACCTAATGTTGTATCGTATATATGTGTTACCGTTAAAGTACTCATATTAATATTTTTTAAATAAATATTAATTCATATCATTATTTAAATATTTTAAACTCGACTCATATCGTTCCGCAACCATCGTGTTCGTCTGATTTGGCTCCGTGCGATTTTTGGCTATTCAAAAAACTCAAAAGACTAATACGAGGACGCCGTTTTGACACGATTGAGGAGATAAAAACCGAATCGAAGAAGATCTTGAAGGCTCTACCGGAAAAATACTATTCCTACAGTTTAGAGTACTGGAAAAAGATTTGGCTAAAATGATTACTTTGAAGGGGATGAAATTGATTTGGAAGAATAAATAAAGAATTTTCATTTTAAAAACAAATTCACCTTAATATTTGATTACAATCTAATATTAATATAATATTTAAATTTAGAAATAAAATGTCCTTTATTTAACTTTGAATCTGATGCACAAAAGAAATATTTTAAAAATAAACGTGTCGATATGGATTGTCCTAAAATATAAAATATTAATAAGAATTTAAAATTATAACACAAAAATGTAAAATACAATGTAAATTTTATATAATGAGCACTTTGAATTTTATTGTATATATGATAGACTAAAAATTATCGTGAACGTAATTAGATTATATAATGTTAATATTTTTAAAATTAAAATTAAACATGATTTCAGTTTTTCCTGTGATATATATATAATCTTATTTTATATAATATATTTACGTACGTCATGGTTTGTGTATTGGAAAATGAGAAATGAATTTTCACGCGTGGAATGTTGATGTTTTGCTGTGTCATTGGCTTTTCTTGTTCAATATGACCGACATCGTCATATATAAATACGGATATTGAATATATTATATACGTATTTATTTTTTTTATATAAAATATAATGTATGTGTAATGCACGTATTTATATATATATATATATATATATATATATATATATATATATATATTATTTCGTTATACGTATAAAAATGAACGACGTAGAAAATTGCTTTATCGGGATAAGCCATCGAATTTGCTCAAATTATTATACGGAAAATTCGGTTTTAAAAAAAAATCGCAAAAGCGGCTATAAAACAACGCGAAAGTCTCAAAAATGAAATTTTATAAGTGAACCCGATTTGTGAAATTTGTGCACGCGAAAATCAAAATACAAAAAAAAAATAATGTAATAATTATACATTATTTTTTTTATATAATTTTAATGATGAAACATAATAAATACGAGAAATCTTATATTTCATATATAATAAATTGGTAAAAAAAAAAAATAAGAGGCCTTTTCCGGGTCCATTAACAAGCGATGTCGAAGTTTATCACGTTAATTATGCAAAATTCCCAGAAGAAATTAAATGTCGACTCACCAAAATAAATATTTTTGCACGAATGGGGGGGTCAATTAAACGAGAGCCAACAAAAAAATGCAACAAAGGTTAATAGAAAAAAAATGAAAGAAAAAAAACACTCGAAACGAATTAAGCTTTCCTAATTCTATCTTTCGTCTTTTTCGTGTTATTTTCTGTTGATTTTTCTTTATCGAAAGATATAAAAAATAATTTTTACATCGACATTTTCTTTTCTTTCTCTTTTTTTTTTGCTGAAAATTGCAAAACAAAACAAAGCGAGAAAACCTTTTAAGGAATCAAGTGGGAGACAACGAAGCAAATCGAAAACTTCATATTTAGGTCAGTTCGACTGTTTGTCTAAAAATTTATAGGTCGTTTTGTGTAAATCTATATCAGCGATAAACAAACATTGATCTGTGAACATTTACAGATTTTTCTGTATAAAAAAATATCAAGTTTCTAAAGTATTACAACTTTTTTTAAGTATCAAAACGATATCACAAAAATCAATAAAAATTTAAGTAAATATTGTGTCATAAACAAAATTAATATTATAATCACATATATATATATTATATAATAGAATTTAACGAAAAACAAGTTTATAAACCCTGATCTATATATATATATATATATATATATATATATATATATATATATATATATATATTGGTATGTGTATATATTTGTGTGTGTTTTTGCATAAGTGATAGACGATGATATTTTAACAGGGAATATATGCAAATTTTCCCTCTAAATTAACATATTGCAGCTTAGTGGTTTGATATCAAACGAAAGCAGTTGTTTGCTTGATATGTTAATCGCGCTGAAATTTAGCAAAATCGTGTTTAGGATGAAAAAAAAAATAAAACCTGAAAAAATCGCACTTTTCAGACCTCGTCTCCTATATTTTTTTTTTCCGACGATGCGCCATGAAAACTTAACGATTTCGCGAAAGCGTTTACTTTGGAAACATCTTACGTTGCAATAGATTGAAAATTCTAATTTATTATATATAAAAAATATTATAAATATAATAAATTGTTATTTATATATATAAAAAAAAAATATACGAATAAATTTATCGCGCGAATCGCGTATGATATTGAATGAGAAATATACGATTATTGTTATAGTGATACGTTATTTATTCTATACGCTTTCGCACTTGCATCTTTTGGCATTCGATCGTTTTATATGTTTTTCTGTGTATATTTTCGAGCTTTATTATTCGCAGTCCTTTCTATAAAGGGACTCAGATGTGCAAGAAAATACTTTAAGAATTCCCGCATTGCAGATGTTTTTAGCGCAACTAATGCATTATATTGAATGTAATCAATAGTCTTTTAATATATGTAAATGTAATAAATATATAAAAATATTTTAATATATATATATATATATATATATATATATAATTTTCAGAATATTTGTAATGGATTTATAGATATACTACTGTGATCAAAAAATAAGGTAAAGTGTAAAAAAAAAATTCTAAGTTGATAGGATTGTTTATAACATATGCCAAGCGTCTATTTATCAAAAGGTTTAATTATCTTCGAGTTACACGCGTTTTTATAACTCGACTTACAATCACCGTATTCGTCTGATTTGGCTCCGTGCGACATCTGGCTATTCTGCAAACTTTATTCAGCGGGGACGCCGTTTTGACACGATTGCGGAGATAAAAACCGAATCGAAGAAGGTCTAGAAGGAAAAAGACTATTTCGAGGATTGGAAAAGGCGTTGGAAAAAGTATATTTTATCAGACGGGGATTACTGTTAAAAGGATGAAATTGATTTGGAAGAATAAATAAAGTATTTACATTTTATAAACAAATTCACCTTACTTTTTGATCATGGTATTAAATTCGAACTATTTATAAACGAATCGAATACACTAAATCGATTTATGTAAACGATGAAAAAAAAATTTTTTTTTTTTTGTAATGAAAATCGAGGTTTTCAGTTCACGCAAAATATTCACGGTTGCCGAAATTAGATTCGAATTTAAATTAAATTTGCTTTGAATGTGAAAAGCTCTCGAACATTTCTAGGGCGGGTGCCGCCCTTCAGAAATGAACCAATTCGGGCGATATTTGCGAAATAGGTGACTAATGGTGAGATTCTGATGGATGTCCTGTCAAATGGTAAACCTTCATCGCATCGCAGATTCGCACGTATATTCATAATATATATGTTACTGACAATTTTCTAAATAAAAAAAAATATTTCAATAATATATCCTATTTTAATATATACAATTTAGTATAAAATTTGTTCGAGTGATTAAAATTCGTTTTCTTACATCGAGTCAATTAAAATGTACGAATTCAGACTTGTACTGTCACTGCAAACATATATCATAAAATAATATTGTAATAGCAAAATAATTCGTATATTTAATTAAAAAAATGTAAATTTGAAAGCAGAACAGAAGATTAATATCGTTGTAAAAAATAAATATTAAAATCGCATCATTAATTATCATGATAAAAAAAATGCTACGTATGCATTATCGATAACATATAGATAGATTCGTATAATAAATATAATTCCATAGCACGTATACATCTATGTAATACTAGTGAATATTGTATTGTAATTTATCACAGTGCAGTAAATGAAATAAAAAAAAATATTAGATATTTTCCCACATTCATACTTCACGTGAATTATTATGCTTTTTTTTATCAGCCCCCCCCCCCTCTTCTGTTTGACTATTTTTATTCACGTTTTCGAGTTGTGATCATGATATATTACTTTGCGTATTATTGTATAAAACGAAACGTTGCATGTCATGAATTTACATTTAACCCCCCCCCTATTTAAATAACCCTTTAAATAAAAATATATATATATGTACATAAAATTCACTAAATATTTTTTATTATAATATTATAAAAAAATATAATATATTAAATTGACACCATAATAAACTGTTCTAAATACAATATATATATATATATATATATATATATATATATATATATATATATATATATAATAAAAGTATTCTTTCAATTGAAAATCGATATAAAAAAGAAACAAATAAAAAAAATTCTAAAATAATATCGATAACGACGAACGTTTTATATTATTAAAGTAATTAATAATTCGCACACTTTTCAAGTCTCATTTGCTCTTTACATTATTCGGTAAATAATTAATCAAGTCTCCCGAGTAATTTTCAGCTGAAAGAGAAAAATTCGCCGTGAAAGAAAAAAAAACAAACCTTTTATATTTATATATTTTTGTACTGTGAAATCGAGTTCATCGCGCCGTTTTTATTTCATAATTTTTTTTTTCGCGCCCATTTTTTTTTCTTTTGGCCTTTGTGTTTTATTTTTTTTTTCATATTCTGTGGATGTAAAGAAAAAAAAAGAGAGCGGAATTAAAACGGTCCAAAACTTTGCTTTCACTTCGGTAAATGAATAATGCGAGACGATCTTTCTTTCTTTTTCTCTTTCGCACCGCATTTTTTTTCTTCTATTTGTTGAAGAAAAAAGTGTAAAAAAGAACGCGGCAAAGAAAGGGTTAAGAACCGAAGTTTTGTCTATAATTACCAAAAGAATTTGTTCTTTAATATATATTATAAAAGATGAACTTGATGAAATATTTTTTTTAATTTTTATTTTTTTTAACGTCTTCATTTTATTAATCATATATAAAAATATTGATAAAAAAATATTTTAAATTATTTTAAATCAATTTTTGATAGCTTTATTCTATTTCTAACGATATATTTTTGATAAAAAAAAATATTTTGATATGTATTAACAAAAATGTTTTATAAATAGATTTAAATTTAAAAAGGCTTAAGTTTTATCAATGTATATATATATTTTTATGGTAATAAAAAAAATATTTATCGTATGTATCGAATTTGTATGGATGCTGCTTAGCGATGTGGAAATAATGATTTACTTTTTAATCAAAATTTATTCAATCCATTATGCTGAAAAAAAAATGATTAATGGTGCCGCATAAAAATCGATTTTTTTTTCATAAATTATACATCTCTAAAATGTTTATTGAATTATATATACGATAAAAAATATTTTTTATTTAAAAAAAAAAAAAATAAAATATATATATATATATATATATATATATATTCATAAATCTAAATTGAAACAATTTCGACGAACTGAAAATGCTGAAAGTCATTATAATGAAATTAAATAATTTCTTACGCTTCAGTAAAAAAAATATGCTAATAATGTTTTCGTTTAAAATTTCGGAAAAACTTGTTGGCTTCTATGAAAAATAATTTACTTTTACTCGTATATAAAAGTATTTTTAAATCAATTTTCAACTTTAACGGCATGAAAATTGAATTGACAAACTTTTCTCGATTGAGGCTCCGTTTTTTTTTCTTTATATATAAAGTTACAAATTTCGTTATTTAACTTTGAAACGTAAGCGCACTTTTTCTCGATGGGTTTTTTTAATTTATTTATGAAAATCGCTCGGAAAATGCGATCGGGTAATTTTATACAGTGATAAAAATCGGAAAAGCGCAGCGGAAAAGCGACAATAAAAACGGCGATGACGCATTGTTTTCGTAACTGTTTATATGACACTTTTTATTATTATAATAAATGTAACTATATATACAAATGGCGCGTATAAATAAATTTATATTTACGACAGTTAAATGTCAAGGGGTACAAATGGAAGCGCGACGAAAATCTAAGTTAAAATCGTACGCCGTCAATCTTTTATGAAAACACTTTACGATTATGTTATTATATAAATTTTAAGATCACACTTGTTCCCTATGTACACTGCTAATAAATCAACGCATATATATATATATATATATATATATATATATATATATATATATATATATATATATATATAATTTGGCATAAAACCGTTGCCAATTTATATACGTTTTTATTGATGAATTTTTTTTTAACATTTACGTTCGAACGCCTTCGTTATTTCCATTTAATTGCAAAATAAACCGACGAGAAACACAACATTTCTGTTCTGACATTGATGTATGTTTTCAAGAGGAAAAAATAGAAAATTCTCTGAAAATTGTAAAGAAAATGTTTCGATACGTAGTTTAATTTCTTCAGTATTTCATCAATATCGATAATATATTTTTATATACTACAGTTATCAAAAAATATGTTAAAATCGTCATTAAAAACTTCCGGTCATTAGAATGGTAGATAAATTGATTTTTTTTTCCTAGGTTGGTAGGACTGTCTATAACATTTGCCAAGTGTCTGTTTGTCAAAAGGTTTAATTATCTCCGAGTTACACGTGCTTTTACAACTCTTGGTTCCTTCATCACGATAATACAACATGTCATACTGCATTGATTCTTCGCGACTTTTTTTTAACAAAAAATCGACTCATATCGTTCCGCAACCACCGAATTCGCCTGATTTGGCACCGTGCAACTTCTGACTATTCAGCAAACTCAAAATGCCAATGCGAAGATGCCGTTTTGACACGATTGAGGTGATAAAAACCGAATCGAAGAAGGTCTTGAAGGCTATACCGGAAAATAACTATTACGACCGTTTCGAGGACTGAAAAAAGCTTTGGAAAAGTGTATTTTATCGGACAGGGTATTTACATTTTATAAACAAATTCACCTTACTTTTTTATCATAATATTATAATAGTTATCATACTTTGAAATAATCTCATATCAAGGTACATATTTATAAATTTTTATTGAAAATTAAATTTTAATACATTTATTGTATGAAAATTAGTTAAAAAATCTGTACGTTATATAACTGAACATTAAGCATAAATGTTAATTTTCATAAATCTAATGAATTTTCAACAGTTTCTTTCCAAATTCCACATTAACCCTTTGTTCAATGTACATGTTTTGTAAATGTTGTATATTCCGACAAAGATTCTCAAACGACACACAGACAAACTTTTCAACAAACTACTATGTTACTAAAAGTTTTACTCTATATCACGTAACTGAACTTAACCTAACCTAACCTAACCTAAAACCATGCCAAAACTAACTTTCAACAACACAACGTATAAACATAGATAAAATATATAATAACAATTAAGTACATTATTTTAGTATACGTTCAGTGACGTCTAGAAACGGTATGCAACACACAGCTAGAATTGAATAGTTTGTGTGCGGACGAAGAGCACGATTTATTTATGCGCGCAGTGGCATCCCAAATTGTGTGGATCAAAGACCGTTCTCGATTCAATCTATTGTATCTATTATTTTGTTGCTACGTGGCTAATGGCTAACTTGGTTTGCCGTCGGCAGTAACGAGTTGTTCAACTTCTGTGTTCACATAGACGTGGATAATAATCACAGTTGCGATTACCGAATCGGCGATTCTCAAATATCTGACCGAAGCACATCTCTAGTTAATTAATATTTTCGATTATGTATATTAAAAAATATATATTTTTATTCATATAAAGTATAAAATAAGTTTTTTTTATATTAATCATGCGTGAAAATAATGAGAGAGAAATTGATAATGCGTATATACTACGTCGAATTTTCAATATTTGTTATTAATATAATATTATTTATTTATTCACGTACACAATACACACACGGAGGGGTTCAAACGATCGATTAATTGGTGTAATTATAAAAAAAATTGTATCCTGTTCATACTGCGACACAAAAAAAAATCGAATCAAAAAATAAATAAATAAATAAATAATAAATCAAAAAAAAAAACCTAATAAACAAATAAAAAAAAAGAGTAGAGAGAGCCGTAGTAGAAACATGTTGTATTGCAGCGCGGATGGTAACTTCGAGGTAACCCTTGCCACGAAGGCGACCATCTTTAAGGAGGGTCTGGTGGAATGGAAACCACCTGCCATCTACAAGTCTTCGTGTGAAATCGACGTCGAGTACTTTCCCTTCGACGAGCAGACGTGCGTGCTCAAGTTCGGTAGTTGGACATACGACGGCTTCAAGGTAAGGAAACTGAAAAAAAAACCAAAAAAAAAAAATTAATTAAAATATATGACACAACAAAAAAAAATTAATGGACATTATATACTATAAAAAATTATATATATATATTTTTTTTTTAAATTCATAAAATTATTTTTTTCACACACGATACATTCACACTGTATGTTTATATTATTATTATATATATATAATATATACTGCTAATTATGTTGTGATAGTTATGATTATTTATTTTTATTGAAGAATGATTAATTTTATTTTTATTTATTTATTTTTTTTATTTAAATGTGAATATTTTGAAATTGACTTTTTATAAAAATGTGGACATCATACAATTTAAAAATCGTCAATATTCTGATGATACTTAAAAAAATTGAAAACATTATATTTTTGATTTAAAAAATTTAAAATATATTAAATTAAAAAAAAATACATTAATTTATATAAATTTACAGATTAATTTATAAAAATGTCCAGAAATTATAAAAAATAAATTTCATACGTTAAAAATCTCATAAAACTTTGGAATGTAAAAACAATGTAAAGTACTGTTGAATTTTGCACGCGTAAGCTTTTTCGATTTTTATTTTATTATTATAATTTTTATTTATTAATATTAATTTTTAATATATGATAAAAATTATCCGATATTTTTTTTAAATATTAATTATAATATTATGTATCGAACAATTCAATATATATATATATTTAATATATAAAATAAAACATCGGATAATTTAATATGTAGGTAGTTTTAATTTATTTTTATATATATATTGATTTTTGGCAGATTTCAACGCTTTTTATATTTATATATAAATATTATAATAGATATAAATAATTAATATTGTATTTAATATAATCGAATCAATTGTTATAATTATAATAAATATCACCTATATATGTATTAGTTATAAGTATCATAATATTATTAAAATATGTATAAATTATTATTTCTTTATATAAATTTTTCAGCTGGAAATACGTTACATAATAATCTTGTATATATATATATATATATATATATATATATATATATATATATATATATTATAGTGAAAATTTTCAGCTGACTTAAAGTGCAGTGAAGTGTTATAACTGCAAGCTTCCCTACTAAAAACGACGCATTACCGAAATGGATTTTCAATGTTTGTTAAGTGTATTACTTTCTTTCGTATGTACATTTTTTGATTTAACGATAATTTTCACGCCTGCGCTTCTCAAACGTGCGATTTTAAAATTTTAATTTTCTCGAGTGCCGCTCTGTGTAATATAATATGAATTCGAACGATAATTTTACTTAACGGACTCATGAAAAATATAGAGAATTTTTTTTTCTTCTCGCTTTTCAACATCGAAACAACAATTTTCCGGAGAATTTTCAGCGCGAAAGTTTCTGCGCGACTTCGGGAAAATTCTTAACGTGTCGTCGGATTCTCGGGCGAAGAATGCAAATTTATCGCCGAGAACAATTCTATTTGCGTTTTAGTTCGTTTATTTCGCGTGTAGTTCGATAAATTTGTAGTATGTCGGACTATGTTTATGATATATATTTATATATATAGTGTTTAAAAGTATGCGTGAAAAGTTTTCAGAGGAAATATTGAAAACTTTTCCGGCGCACAAGAAGAAAAGCGTTTTCGTTGATGTATGGAATGCGTTTAAAATAATTGCGCGATTCCATTACTGAGTATAAACGATTAAAATTAAATACAAAAAAATATTTATATTATTCTATTAATTAAAATTTTTCCTTCTTTTATAGTGGAAAATTGTTTTTGTACTAGAAAAATTTCTTTTTTTTACTCAATTTTGAAGTAATTTTAATAATAAAAATATTTATTAAATCAAAATATATTTTTTTACATTATATATTTTTAATATAGATCTGATGACTCGTTAAAAATATTTTAATAAGAGATATACTATTTAGAACATTGTTTTTTTCTAAATATTAGTTTTAATTTTTTTTTTCAAATATATATATATTGAAAGTCATCAACATTTTTCGACTTTTAATATCTGATGTATTTTAAAAATTTCAATCGACCATTATTTTTAGAAAATAATTATAATCGTAATCAATAAAATAAAAATAATATATAATCAGTTGCATAATAAATATACGCGTAGTGTAAAAATAGAGTAAAACTATTAAATTATGAATTAATTTAATATTTTATTATATCAATATTCATTCAAAAATCTTGTTATAAATATATAGTTCAAAATGACACTACATTCACAATAAATTTTTAATATTTTCAAGTTGAAACATTTCACGTGTAATAATTTAACACGCGTTAAATAATAAAATATAATTTATGTAAATAATACAATAAATAATTTATTTATATTCATTTCGCAATTGTCGAAAGCTTCAGCCTAGACTTTTGAATATTAGATGCGGTTGTTTTCATCTGAAATAAATGCGAAATAATAATATATATATATGGTATATATATATATATATATATATATATATATATATATATATATATATATATATATATACGGTCATAATTTGAAGATAAGTCTACGCGGACATATTATTATAGCACCGGTGTTACGGCGACGTTAGTCATAAATCAAACGACTTATCGCCGTTTTATGGCATTATGAGCATTTTACATGGAAAACGTCACTTGTTTAAAATTAAATAATTCACCCTAAAATATGCAATATATTCTGACACTATTTAATATTTTCGATTTATTACAATATTATTATTATTATTTTAATTCTCTTCCAATTCGATGATAATAATGTAAGAAAAAAAAATAATTATATTATTTTGACTATATACTATGAAATAATATGTTTGATCGAAGAATTAATTTAAATGAAATCAATTATCAACTGGTTTATATTGAATAATTATAAATAATTAATATTTTCAGTGATAACAAGAATTATTATTTTATTTTTATTTTTGAAATCAATTTTCAGTTTTTTGTATAACAGTTACAATCTATTTTTCTAGATTTATATCGAATTTGTATTGATTATTTTATATTCATCGTAAATATTTTTTTTCTACGCTATATTATATGAATTAATAAATATTGAAAAATATATAATAAATACAGTATTACAAATTCAAATGTATATATATATATATATATATATATATATATATATATATATAATATACGACATACGCGTTTTTAAATTACACACTATTTCGATTAAATTAATTAATTTATATCGAGCGTAATTAGAATACGTCACGCGACAAAAAGTAAACTACCACCGGTTCTAAAACGATTATTTTTTTATTATTATTATTTTAATTTAATTTCTATGGAATATTTTTATTTTAATTACAATAAATATATATATATATATATATATATATATATATATATATATATATATATATATATATATATATATATATATGAGTTTTTGATTACGATTCTAATGGGCGGCGTACAGTACGGTCTCGTGCGTTTCTTTCTTTCTTTCTTTTTCTTTTGATCGTGGTGTATTGTCTTCTTTTCTTTTTTTCTTGATTCTTTCAGCGCCGACGGCAACTACGAGGTGACGCTGATGACCAAAGCGACAGTCTACTACAATGGAATGGTCGTTTGGCAGCCACCGGCCGTTTATAAGTCGTCCTGTTCGATTGACGTCGAATTTTTTCCGTACGACGTGCAAACCTGTGTCTTGAAACTGGGCAGCTGGACATATGACGGCTTTAAGGTGACACAGCCCAAACAAAAAAAAAATAAATAAATAAATAAAAATCAAAAAAAAAACATCTAACTAAAGCATCAGTAAAAAAAATAATAAAAATATATATATATTTCTAAAAAAAAAAACACCCACCGCCCCACAGCTTGCTGGCCTCAGTATTAAAACGATTTATATATCAATATTAAACGGATATATATTTTTTTTTCGATCGTGATAATGTGACTGTTTTATTAATTATTATTATTATTATTATTATTCTAATTGATTTTTAATGATCAATGGTTGTGCTCTCATTTTGTATTATGTATGTTTTATTATTACTATTATATATTTATTATTATCGGTGTCATTATACAATAAATGTAAAAATAACGCTATAATTTAAAAAATAAATTAAATAAACCGTTTATTTAAAATATAATTTTATTTGAAGTGTGACGTATATTTTTGAGATTTATATATATACATGTATATTGTGACATAAATATATATAAAACTCTTCGATAGTACAATAAACGGTTTTTCGTACTGATAATAAAATTTAAATATCTATATACATTTTTTTTCCAAACGATTAAAAAATAATGTTTATATTTAATATATGTATATATATTATTTAGCGTTATTTTCGCATTTTATTTTTGAACATTTTTGCGATATGCGTACTGATATTTAACGTAACGGAAATTATGACTGCGTATTTATTTACTGATGATGCCTTGTGACTGTTTGTTCTTAGACTCGTGTTGAATCGTTGACTTACGTCTACAATGTTGTAAAATTCAATATTATAACAACTTCTTTTTTTTAATAAAAAAAAAGAAAAATAAATAAATTTACAAAAAAAAATTTTCCAAAAAAAAATATGACAAAAAAAAACCAAAAAATTCACATGACAAACTACAACGTGGGAAAGGTGTAAAATTATTATTGATTATTTTTGATTTTATTTAAATATAAATAAAAATAAATAAAAAATAATTTTATATCGATAAAATATATTTAATATATATATATTTTTTAATAAATTTAATTTTTGCATCATATATTATATAAAATATTTTATTTTAATTTTTAAATATATATATTTTTTTATACAATATTTTAATAATATTAAATTAAAATTATAATAAAATAATATTTAATAGTATGAGCCGTTTATTTTAATAATCGAATACGAATAATCGAACGGTTTTAAAATGTCATATATATATATTTAATCTGTATTAATTTTTATGAATATGATTTAAAAATATATATATATATATTATATATATTTTCAAAAAAAAAATTATTTCGAAATCGTTTGATTCTTCAGCATCCATCCTGTAAAACGTTAGTTTACTAATAGTTAAAAAAATAAACGACTTATATATAATATATATTTATAAAGAAAATAATTAAATAAAAAATAATCATTAAAAAAAACACGAGATAAATTAAAAATGAATAATTTTATACCTTTTCCGAATAAACAAACATGAAAAAAAAATCATCATGATATTTTTTTAAAAGAAAACATGATAAATATTTTATATGTATTACAACACTGAAAACACGAGAGCTTGCCTAGTTAGCCTATTATTATTATTATTATTATTATCATTATTATTTATATTATTATTATTATATACACATAGTGCAATTCGATGTCGATGTTTGTCGAATGTAGATAATATATATATAATTACATGACATACTTATATTTATATGTATGTTACATATTCATTTCACACATTCGATATATAGACAAAAAAATAATATTAATAAAATAAAAATAGTAAAAAAAATAAATAAAACGTTCGAACTGAAAATTTCGTTTAGCGATGAAAAATAAATTATTTATATATATATATATATATATATATATATATATATATATATATATATATATATATATATATATATATATAATATTTTTCGATACATTGAAAATTTAGTTATATATATATATATATAACTAACGGGAAAAATCGCGGAAAATTCGGTGAAAATTTTCCCCGTAAGCGGAAAAGCGTTCTGTTCGTGACGCGAAATTACCAGTTCGAGTGTCATTACAATTCACTACACAACACTCATGACAAAATAAACATTTTTTGTCTCTGTCCCCTTTATATAAATTGTATATATAAATCTATTTATCTCTCTCTCTCTTTCTCTATCTATCTATTTATTTCTATGTATCTATCTTTTTTTCACATTACAAAAAAAAATAGTAAATACAATAAAATAAATATTCATTCTACTATTACATTTCATCGAGTGATTTATTTTCACTTATTAATAATATTATTATATAGTAAACAGCAACACATAAAATTTGTTTATTTTGTAACAACAAAAAGAAAGTTTTGAATTGTATCCAAAAAAAAATTAACACGAACGTTTCATAAATGTGTTTAATGCACTTTTGATTGTAAAATAAAAATAAAGTGAATAATCGTCAAAAAATATCATCTTCATGCTTTTTTTTGTCAATATAAAATTATGCACAAATTATTTTATTTTATAAAAATGTGGCATTTCATATCATCACATCATCTATGCTTATATTACTATTATTTTATTTATTTTTTTAAATCATATGATCGAATTTTATTTTTTTTTTTTTTTGAGCAAATTTGATTTAATTTGAAAATGGCATGAATTTTAAAATTTAATCAATCGCATATTGCACATGTTTAATTACAATATTTGCACATTTTTTTTTGAATATATATATATATTTGCAAATATCACACATCTCATTTTATGCACATGAACATCGCATGATCATTTTAATTTTAATGCATGTATATCGATCGATGAAAGAAAAAAAAATAGAAACAATAATGCACCAATTATATTTTTCACCCCTATAAATTTTGCATGTCGTCCCGCATGAAAATTCGTGAACGTAGACAGCACTAAAAAAAAATTAACAATTGTCATGATATATATGCATGTCGATATTATTGCATGTGTTTCTTCGATCGAAAAATCTTCATTGCATTCGGTATGTATCGCGAGTGTCGAATTGGCATGATTGGCATTGATCAAATTGGCATGATTGGCATTGGTCAAATTGGCATGTTGGTTTATTATTATTATTTATTTTAAATTTCTGGCATGAAACCCGTGAAAAACGCTCGAAAATTGAAAAAAATGTCGCATGCGCATCGTGTCATTGTTATTTCATCGCATGTTTTATTTTACGAATTTGTGGCATGCGTTTCGTTTTTCGTGAAGAATGAAAATTTAATGGAAAACATTACAACAAAAAAAAAACATTATCGCATGTAAGTGTTTACTTTTTTTATGTGTAATATATTGCATGTTGATTTTTTTTTTTGAAAACGAAATTTAAAATTGAATTTATTCTGAAATGATGTTTTTAATTTATTTTATTTTATTTTAATTTAATTTAATTTATTTTTAATGCATTTTCAGCACGTCAAACGTACAAAATATGTATATAAATAAAAGCGTAATTGCATCAAATTACTTTTTTCCATTTTCTTGACATGTGCACAAAATATATATATATTTTTTTAAAATTATTATATTTATTTTAAAATTAGTTTTTTCGTTCCATTTTTACACTTATTATTTTTTCGTACATTTATTTGATTTTATTTGTAAAAAAAATCGATCATTTTCAATTTAGTAATTAGTAACACGAGTATATAATTTTCAAGAAGCATAGCATTAAGTATATACAATTTATTTATTAATATATTTTTTTATATATATAATAAAAAAAACATTCACACAAATAAAACAAATACAATTTAATAATTAATTAAAAATACATACAGTGAAAACATTTCAGCATATTTCATTATTATTATATATATTAATGTACAAAATTGGTACTTGAAAATCCTGAAAAAGCGATATCGGTACTGATTTTATTTGTTTTATTTTTTCAAATTTTATATATTAACAATATGTATTATTTATATAAATTAAAAATTGAATTAAATATAAAACAGAAATTATATTTATGTTTAAAACATATTTATTAAATATAATATCAAATTATTTTCTTATATAAATCTACTTTTAATTAATAATTCATACATTAATTTTTTTATTCATTATTCAATTTTTATCATTGTTTGATATTTTGCAATATTTTTTTGTAATTTTGTAAATAGAAAATATTTTTTTTCAGAAATGCAAAAAAAATGTATTTATTTTTTTTTTTAGATTTCTTTTAAATTCGATATAAAATATATTTTTTTAAATATCAATAAAACATCGTTTTTCAAATTGTTTTAAAATATCTTATTTCTGTAAAAATAATTAGATATTTTGTGCGAATTTAAAGCTGATTTGAGAAATCGTGTTTTATAAAATTTAATTGCGCTGGTTTAAAAATTGACGGTTAAACGTATTGAAAAATGGCAAAATTACTAAAAAATAATATTTTTTTGTAATAATAAACGATGATGTTTAAACTGAAATATTAAATTTATAAATATTTCATGAATAAAAAAATCATTATCTTCTCAGAAACATAAAAACAATAAAAAAACAATCTAAATATATAGTCATTGTCTTTTTTAATAATAAATAATAAATTTGTGCATTTAATTATTTTAATATATATTTTAAAAGTTATCGTATGTTAAATAAACTATTATTTTGATTCAATATTATTTATATACTGCTTAAAATATAACAGTATTATCGGATCACGCTTTCAAAATAAATCATCCTAAATCACAGATGTTTCGAGAAGACGTGGAAACGGAGGGTTTTCTTTTTCTTTTTTTTCTTTCTTTCTTTTTTTTTGAGGAACTCTTCGTGCAAAAAGGGATCGCCGGTGGCACCGAGAGGCCGAAAGTTATAAAAATTAAATGGTTCTTTGTAGAAAATTCCCTTTTCTAGAACAGATCGAAAGAAGAAACAGAAGTGTGTGTGTGTGAGAGAGAGAGAGAGAGAGAGAGAGAAAGGAAAAAGAAAACCGCCGCAATGTTAACCAAAGCTCTCATACTATTTTAACCGACCGGATAGACACACAGGGAAAGACTAATGTTGTCTAGATTTGTTACAAGGCACTGTGTTTTGTTCGTGCATTTTTTATAAATCTTGTCTTCTTTATTTTTACTCTGCCTCTTCTCGTATGTGTGTGTGTTTGGGAAGTGATCTAAGATCTAAGATACATACAATACCGTTACTAAAAATATTATTTTTCCGATTTTTCTATTTTTCCTCGTGTGTTATTCTGTCCATTTATAAGCGCGGCACAAAAGGAGTTCTTTAATATCAACCATGTCAAAGGAAAATAATTTTATACATATGAAAATAAAAATATTTTTTTTTTGGTTGGAGGGGGTCTTTTATAACATATATATATTTTATTTATTTTTTTGAGCGACTGTTGTTCGTTCAGATTTCTTTTTTTTAACGTAAAAAATTATATATGGAAATTTTTTCATGCGTTAAAAAATTAAATTTATCTTTTTGAAACACGTAGAAATAGATAAAAAATATTAATGCTAAAAAAAAAGATTTTTTTAATATATAACAGCGACGCGACAATCAATCTTTATAAATTTTAATCTTTTTTTAATTTATGATATACGATAATATTTTTTTTTAGTATTATCATATGCCATATTAAAATTTATAATTTTAATATGGCATATGATAATATTTTAATATGGCATGATAATATTGTAATATGGCATATGATAATATTGTAATATGGCATATAATATATCGGTCAAAAGATTTAATTATCTCCGAGTTACAACTCGACTCATATCGTTTCACAACCACCGTATTCGCCTGATTTGGCTCCATGCGACGTCTGGCTATTCAGAAAACACGTTTTGACGCGATTGAGGAGATAAAAACCGAATCGAAGAAGATCTTGAAGGCTCTACCGGAAAAAAACTATTTCGACTGTTTCGAGGTCTGGAAAAATCGTTGGCAAAAGTGCGTTTTATCGGTCGGGGATTACTTTGAAGTGGATGAAATTGATTTGAAAGAATAAATAAAGAATTTACATTTTATAAACAAATTCACATTACTTTTTGATCGCATTGTATATAAACATATATACATAGACATATATTATTGGACTAAACTTGAGTATTAAATAAACGAAACAGCTCATAAATATGTATACAACGCAAGATCCAATTGTGTTTTTATATGCGATCCATTTATATATTTTTTTCTTTAGATCACGCCGTATTTTCATTCATATTTATATAGATATATACAGATGTTTTTTATATACATATATATATATATATAGTACATACGTATGTTTAGTATCGATATCGATGAAATATGTCTGGACCAGTCTTAATACGGTTTCAACGAACGCGAATTTATATCCGACCATCAAAAACTCATCCCATTTAACTTTGATCGAATCTAACCGATAATAAATTTAGTTCAACGAACGGAAATTTACACTTTTAAAACAAAAAGGCCGATACAACCTTTCGATCGAATTTAATTCGATTAAGTGTAAAATTTTATCATTAATAAAGAAATATATGTAAGCCTTAAATTTATTTATTTTTTTCACACTAATATTTAATTTAAAATCATTCTTATTTTTCATTCGTATTACATATATAAACTATTCTTCAAAGTATTTTTATTTTAATCTTATTGTTCATTAATTAAAATAAATCATATGTGTGTCTATGAAAAAAATATTTTAAATAAGAAGAATTTTACTTAAAAAAACTTTTATTATCATTAAAAATATATTAATTATATTTACTGAAAATATTCAAAATTTTTAGAAACACTAGAATTGTTAGTAAAATGCAATAACACGATATTATTTTAAGAGAAAAATTCACGAATGAAATATTGAAGTACATAAAATTCATTTCGTATACGAAATGTTTCGCAAAAATGAATTATTCGAAAAGTAATGAGATATAAAAATTTTATACAAATGGCTATCAAAATTTATTGCTAAGTTACACTAAAATTTTACAACAACGATACATTTATTATAATATGCTAAAGTATCTTGCGATTTCGAATACTAAATATGAATAATAAAAAGTTTTAGTGTCGCTTTGTGTATTTATTTCCATTGTAATCCGTATATAGGATACATACACATATATATATATATATATATATATATATATATATATATATTATTTTTGTTATTATAATAAATCCCGAATTCGAATGCTGTTTGAAGATGATACTTTTCATTTATATTTTTTTCCATAATAAAATTTTAATTTATTTTCTTTTATAAAAAAAATAAGAAAAAACAGCTGATTATTTTTATAACACTGTGATCAAAAAATAAGGTGAATTTGTTTATAAAATGTAAATTTTTTTATTTATTCTTCCAGATCAATTTCACTCTCTTCAAAGTAATCCCCGTCGGAATATTTTTTTTCCGATATATAGCCTTCAAGACCTTCTTCGATTCGATTTTTATCTCCTCAATCGTATCGAAACAGCAAATTTTCAAACATTGGCTTTTTGAATTTTTTGAATAGCCAGAAGTCGCACGGAGTCAAATCTGGCGAATACGGTGGAGTAGAGATTTTGGCAAAAAAGTCGCGAAGAACCAATGTAATATGTCGTGGTGTATTATCGTCATAACGGAACCAAGAATTGTAAAAACACGTGTAACTTGGAGATAATTAAACATTTTGACAAACAAACGCTTGTCAAATATTATAGACAGTCCTACCAATCTAAGAAAAAAATTACAATTCATCTGCCTTCTTAATGTCCGTGAATTTTACATGACAATTTCACTTTACGTTTTGATCACAGCAGTATATATTATCGTTGTTAAATCGACATCGCAAAATATTAAGGGACGAAGAATTGAACGAAAAAAAAAAAACAATAACACGTCGAAGCAAGTGGAAAAATAACAAAAAAGAAAAGCGGCACCGTGAAAACGTGTTTTTCTCCTCGAAGCCAGGAGTCAGTCGGTAACGCATCGGAATTTTTCACCGGATTCTATCCGCCGTTTTACGTCATAGCAAAAAAAAAAGACTTCGTCTTTCGAAAAACCACCCCCGTCTTTCCCTTACGAGATAATAAATCATCGCTCGCTTTTCTCTAGCCGGTGTTTTATGAGAACATCGCCATTCACCCCCTCATATAATACTAACATCCCTTGACTACATATATATATATATATATATATATATATATATATATATATATATATATACAACTTACTTGTTTATTCGTATATATGTTCAAAAGTAAGAATATATATATATATATATATATATATATATGGGTCTGTTTAAGGTTTATATAAATATATATATATATATAAATCCTTTACCCCTTTTTCCCTTCTCGTCTATGAACAGCTTCGTCTGGATACGATCTTCAATCTCCTTTATCCTAATGCAGATGAATGTACTCATTATTCAAAATTTCACAATGCATATTGGTTTTGTTAATTTTATATATTTATAATATATGTTTTAATTTTAAAAATATTTATTTATAATATTTTTATTATAAATCATATGATTTTATCAATTAAACTATGCAAACATCGATTTATATTGCATAAAAAAAAACAAATACATACAGCAGTATTAATTCAATTCGCAATATAAATATTAATTACGATTAAATCTCGTTAAATAAAATTTCGCATTAATAATAATATTTTTCAATTAGTGTCACGCGGCCTTAATTAAGAACTCGTGCGAGGGTTTATTTATATTTTTTTTCTCATATCAATTTTCGATAATTATACGATTAATTATGGGCACTAATTAAACCTGCAATTATAAATATTAAATATTTATTATAAACATCGTAATTAATAACAGTTTAAGCAAACGTCATCGTTATTATTATTATTAGTATGATAAATAAATTTAAATGTTAAATCGAATATTCGCAATAATTTTGAACCAGCATAATTTTTTTTTATTTAATAATATTTTTATATATTTGTAAAATTAATTATACGCTGAAAAAAAAAAATATATATATATATTTCGTTATTAATATAAAAAAATAAATCATTGAAATTCGTAATGCTAATTTATTTATTATTAATATTTATTCATTAAAATTTTAAGCGTATAATTGATTGTTAAAAAAATATATTGATTAAAAAAAAATATTTTAGAAATGATTTAGATTTTATATATTTTTCATTTTATCAAAAAATATTGATACTTAATATCAATATAATTATATATAGAAAAAAATCCAAAAATTCCACATTCATTCCCTATTTTAATTCTTTCTCCTTTTTTACACTGATCACAACTTCATTACAATAAATAAATAAATAAATAATAATAATAATAATAAATTAATATTTAAAAAAAAATCGAATATCGCACAAGTCTAAGAGCGATGATAAATAACCAGGACTGATTATTTATTTATTTATTTCCATTACGATAACATTCAGTACGTATTTCGTGCACAAAAACGAGATGTAATTAATGAATTATTATTCCCATGTCGAAAAGCAACTTTTTCTCTATACCTGTATATAAATTTATATATGTGTGTGTGTGTGCAGTCTCCGGAGAAAAAAGGAAAATGTATCAATAAAAATAATCAAGAGCCGACTGAAAAACGACAAATCTACATGGCAGTACAACAGTAATATATATTTTAACATTAAATATATTTATTTTTAATGATAATTAAGAAGAATATTTGTATTAATAATTTTATATGTCAAAAATAAATAAAGAAGAAAATTATGAAAAAAAATTGACTATTTTATATTAAAATTATTTTTTCAGATTTTTCTCACATCATATATAATATAATAATGTGTGTGTGTATATCATTATTATTATTATTATTATTATACATATATTTTATATATATATATAAATGGTGATTAATTATTCGATTATTTCCGAACAATATTTTCCGCAATATCATATCGTTTATAATTATTTCGTTTTCATCCCATTTTTTTTTCAGATTTTATTATTCGTTTTATTTTAATTGTTGTTGTTATACAGCGTTAACCAATAGCGATGATCGGTGTATTAAAAATTGTGTTCATTATCCGTAGAAAGCATTATTAATTGACGCAATTATAACGTATATATTTATTAATTTATTTAGTTCGATATTATTAATTTAGTAGTATTAATATATATTTTTTTTTATTTCAGTAGTGTGAGTAAATTATTATTAATATTAATTATATTTAGAAAATATTTATATTGTTATGGCATGTCTTGTATTATATATATATATATATATATATATATATATATATATATATATATATATATATTGCATGATTTAAAAAAAAATGCATACGTATGACGATCTAAAAATACAGGGTGAATTAAAATATAATGATATACAATAAAATATTAAAAATATTTTATATATTTATACACTCAGTATTTTTACATCAAAAATATGTTAAAACTGGGTAAGTAAATTAATTAATTAATAATATAAATGCATGAAACTTTTTTATTATATTATATATTTATATACAGCATGATTTGAATGTTTATTATTTGCGTTTAATATACTTAATACATGTGTTGTTTTAAAGTGTATTATTATTATTATTCGATGTTTTTTAATAATGCAATCGCTGCTAATATATAAATTATTTTTTTTCAATGTGAAAATAATATTTTTTTATAGTTTAACAACTATCAGTACTTATCTCTTAGATATTATTATAAATATTCTCAAATATTTGCATTCGAAATAAAAATTAATTAATTAAAAATCGACAAATATTAAATTCTCTATTTCTGTTTTTTTATTATTCTCTTGATTATTTTCGCTTTAAATCTATTAATAATTAATTAATGAATGCGTATAACGTCGAGAGTATTTTTTCGATATTTTGTATATATATATATATAAATATAATTTTTTTTTTCGTATAAAAATTAAATATTATAGATTTTTTTTTACAAAATAATAATGATTAAATATATTAATGTGATATTGATGTGATACAGGTGGATTTGAGACACATGGACGAACAAGCCGGAAGTAACATTGTTGCAGTCGGCGTTGATTTGTCCGAATTTTACACGTCAGTCGAATGGGACATCCTCGAAGTTCCGGCCGTCAGGTGATTTATTAATTTTAATCATATTCATATAATTTTAATCATATTCATATTTTTTTTTCACGTTCAAATATGTGACAATTTCAATTTATGTCATTTAACAATTCATAGATTTCGATCGGGGTCCACTTTGACCCCCGCATATAATTCAATGTTTGTAAAAAAAAAAAATTATTAATCAATTTATTCATATTTAAGATTTATTTTTGAAAATATAAATAACGTCATAATTAATTTCATTAAATACGTTTTCACAATTCAACACTAAATAATATTAAAACTCAAAATATACATCGTTGACATGTTAAAATTATAATTTATTACTAATAATGTAATATTATACAAATAAAAAAATAAATAAATCAATTATAATTGTCAAATAAACATGTTAACAATATGACGAACAATTCATATGTTGGCATAGAGTAAAATATATAATATTAATTTTATATATATATATATATATATATATATATATATATATATATATATATATATATATATGAAAAAAATATAAATATTTTTCTGAATATATCTTAATAAAAATAAAATATATCATCAAATATATGAATTATATTCTCGTAAAATTATATTAAATAATATAATTTTTTAAAATAATATGATTAAATTATTCGTTTTGAAAATTATTATGAAAAATTGATTTACATCCAAAAATATATATTTTTGAATCATTATATATACTTACTGCTCTAAATGAAATTAAATTGAATTCTTTATATAGCAGATGTGTTAATAAATCAAATAATATACCTTAATTTATTCGTTTTTCAACCTCGCATTAACCATTACTCACAGCTAATATCGTTTTCAAGATGAAAATGAACGAAAAATACAGTACATTTATGTATTAATTTAGCAATCATCGATCATTTTTAAGGAAAATGCTGAAAACCGCGGATTCTATTAAGGAATAATGTTCCTCGTTTTTTTTTTATATACATATATTGTTTTGCTCGTTTCTCGCAATTTATTAAACGCTGAATAATTTCGTTCTTCTTCTTTAGTGCTCAGCTATAGGGTGGTTAAAAATAAATTTATTATATTATTTAAATATTTACTTCATTTTTATTTTTATTTCATTATAACTAATTGATTTCTGATTAATATTAATATTAAATAAAATATTAAGTATAATATTAAATTTTATCACAAATATTTAAAATAATGATTACTATTATTTTAATATTTTCTATGTTATAATTTTTTTTATAATATAATATTATTCAATGTTTATCATCGAAATTGACGCATTGTCAATTTTCGAAACACGCTGTATAGTCAGTTGCTATTCACTTTTTCTACGTTCTCGTTCACTTGCGGCAAAAGAAAAAAAATTCGAAACGTAAAAGCGTTTAAAATACGAGAAGGAAAAGCTATCTGCAGCACTTCCGGTATTACGTGCTTTTTTTTATAAATTTTTCTCGTTGCTTATTCGTCTTACTTTTATTATTATTATATCTTTTTTTTCCTATATCGTTTTCTTTTTCTTCTTCTTCTTCATCTTTTTCGTTTTCTTTTCTTTCTTCTCATTCTTCCAGCGACGAAACGAAAAGGACTACTTTTCCGGCTTTTACATTCGCGCCGAGAATATCGCAATGCGATCCGCAGACAATTTAATTTAATTTAATTTAATATTACAACGACGCAACGAGTAATAAATGCCCACTAAGATATTATCAATGTCGTCTCATAAATTTTTAAAACGTATATTGTACACTTATAATGTACTACCAATTATTCTTTACCATATATACTACTGTGATCAAAAAGTATGATGAAATTGTAATTTAAATCTTCCGGGCATTAGGAAGGCAGGTAAATTTTTTTTTCTAGTTTTGGTAGGACTGTTTATAACATTTGCCAAACGTCTGTTTGTCAAAAGGTTTAATTATCTTCATATCTCATATCGTTCCGCAACCACTATATTCGCCTGATTTGGCTCCGTGCGATTTCTGGCTGTTCGGCACAGTCAAAAGGCCAATGCGGGATCGCCATTTTGATACGATTGAGGAGATAAAAACCGAATCGAAGAATGTCTTGAAGGCTATATATCGGAAAAAGACTATTTTGGTTGTTTCGAGAACAGTGTGTTTTGTCGATCGGAGATTACTTTGAAGGGGATGAAACTAACCTTACTTTTTGATCACAGTGTTATAATACAAAATGACGTATAAAATTTTATATATCATAGATTGTCTTCTATAATATAAAGTAATCGGAAAACTATTTCCAACAACATTATTCAATTCTCGTATGAAAATGTATAAAAATCAAATATTTAGCATTATTTCATAATACAATGAAATTGATGTGGAAAATGTATATATTGAATATAAATAAAAATTTTTTATGTAAATTAATACTTTAACTTATAAACATGTTTTTTATTATTTTTAATCTAACATAAATCAGAATATTATTCAAAAAAATTTCCTTTAGTGTTTCAGTAATAGAAAAATATTCAACAATATATATATATATATATATATATATATGCGTGTGTGTGTGTGTGTGTATTTTTTAATTAAACAATTTTGTTATCTTAACGCTTGTCTTTCATTTATACTTGCGCGTATCGACACGATTAAAAAAATAGAAGAAGAAAGAAAGGAAAGTCTCTTAAAAAATATCCGACGAAGTCTTTTGTTAGAGCTTTCATCCCTTATCTATCTACTAATGAACTAAAGACAAAAGTACGGGGGAGGTAGAAAAGACGGAAAGAAAGAAAGAAAGAAAGAACGCTTTACGTGACGTGAATAAATGCCCTTTTATTTCGAATAAGTGACAAAACGTCTTTGGAACACTTTCCAAGACTGCGATATTAAAAGAAAATATTTTTTTATTTTCCCTTTTCGCGGATGCGGAAATACGCTCGTAATATTTTTCCTTGTTTTTTTCTTCGTTTTTTAGTTTCCGATAAAAAGAATTTATATATATATATATTTTTTTTTTGTAAAGTCTATTTGTCACACGCATATATGATTTTTTATAAACGACCAGCTTTCAGCTGAATTAATTCAATTGAATTTCGCTGAAAACATTGACGGTCACACTACGCGTGTCGTTTCGATATATATATTTCCACTTTTAATTTGATTTTCTTTTTTTAATATTGTTTGTTTACATTTTTTATTATTTATTTATTGTTTTCGTTCGACAAACGTGTTTAGTTTAAGCAATATTTGATTATACACTGTGATCGCATTAAAATATAACGTTTATAAACAACGTTTAAAACGTTGAATAAACAACGTTTTATTATCAACGTGTATTGTTTTATTTTGAATCGTTAAATAGCTTTTAACGATACGAATTTATTTTTTATATCCACAGATGGCGCTAGAGTATTTCACTGCATCTAAGTAATATCTATTAAATTATTTGTAAATATATTTTAGATAACAATATATTTCAATTTTAATTTTATATATTAGTTGATTGCAAGATGTGTAATTTTATACGTTAGATTAAAATATGAAAAAAAATAGAATTCATTTAAACGAAGTTGTTAATTGATAATTGTTCAGAAATAGTTGAATCTCTTTTCGAAGAATATTTAAATGTCGAAAATGTAAGAAAAGTAGCAGCTTTTAAACGAAACAATTTTCACAAAATAGTCTAAAAAATTGAACAGTAAAAAACGTCAATGGAGTAATTTTTTTGAAAAATAAACTCAAGCTTAAAAGATGAAGACGATTAATAAAAATATAAGATCGCATTCAATGTTTATAGAAATTTTTTATCATCATTTTTTTTTTCTTAAACTGCACTTTTAACGATAGAATTTAATGCGCTGTAATAAAACGGACATATTTTTCATTTTATCGGAAACAGTGAAGTAGCTCAAAAAAAAAACAAAATAGGACAGGAAAAAAAAATAAAAAGTCAGAAAGAAAGAAAGAAAATCAAAACTTTCAGAGAATAAGCGATTTGAAACGAAAGACTGATTCTTTTCAAGGCTTAAAAAAAATATACTGCATACATACATACATACAAAAAATATAGTAGCGCAAGAGGATTCACTTGCAATTTCTTCGAGTAATTGCTGTTCCATTTAGTATTGTAGAGCAAAAGAAAATACAGAGAAACGATTTAAATACTGTATTCGAAGAAAAATACTCTGGAAACGATCCGTATTTCGTACAAAACGGTCCGTAGACAAAGGACGTAAGTACAATGGAAAAAAATTAATTATATAAGTACGCTTACATTTTTATAAGTATAAAAATAGCACGATTTTAGGCGAAGATCGCCAAATTATTATTTTTTTTAATAATAAACTTTTAATATTGTTTTATATGTTATAAAAAAAAACGCTGCTTAATGTGAATTTAGTCAAAAATGAACTGCGAAGACATTTAAAAAAAAAAAAAAAAAATGATGTCCATTTTGTCGAAAATACGACCGGATTAAAAAACTTCAATATGGCCAACAAACTGAAAAACATAATGGCGGCTAAAACGAAAAACGCTCTCTTCGAAAACAAAGAACCCCCCCCCCCGTAAAAAGGATAATTTTTGTCGTTTCGACGCGCCCTCGTCCTTATTCCCGTTTTCTCACGGCAAGTTTAAGGTGAAAAACAATGAACGAAAGGGTAAAAGGGAAAACGTTGCTGCCCTCCTCGCACCCTTCCCTTTTTCCCCTGAAAAGCTTGAAAATTCGACGTAGAACGTGTTATAATTATCGGCCTTAAAGCACAAAACCTTTCGAAAATGAGCTTTCATAATATTAAATGTTCCATAATTGTATATAATATTTTATAATACATTATTTTAATAATTGTTTTATAATTGAATTTTCATATAATAATAATAATATTTTTTTAATATAATATAATTATGACATCATTATTTATAAACAAATATAAACGTTTATTTAATATGTATTTTTTTTTTAATATAACATCAAATAAAAACCGCTAAAATACTAAAAATAGATTAAAAATTTCAACAATATCATTTCATAATACATATTTTTAAATATATAATAAAAATGTCTTCTGATCAATAATGAAAGCGAAAAAAGTTGGAAACATAATAGAATCAAAACGTTCCTTTTTTTTCTTTTTTTTTGTTCTATTTCGGATACGTTTTGTTCGATCTTATCGTTGTACAAAATATACATTTAGGGTGTTTATCCGTTGTTATTTTATAAGCGGCACTATTCAATACGAAAAACGTTCCGAATTAGGGTCAATATATACCATGAATTATTTAAGTGCTTGCTTACGGCCACTATATATATATATATATATATATATATATATATATATAGAAATAACAGTATAAAAAGAATTTCCCGTATATCGATGAATGTTACCTCCCCAATTTTTTCACCCTGTCCGCCATGTTTTCGACATCTTTCCATCTTTGCGAAATAATCTAACGATTTCTATTAGTGTTATTGTATGTATTTATTCGCTTGAATGTTTTGCGATCTTTGAGTTTGGCCACTTTCAAGTTCAAATGTCGTTTGTGTGGTATAATTCTTTATCATATATAGGGTGATTTTATTTTATTATAAATTTAAATGTAAAAAAATATTAAATTATCAATCACTTATCGGTTTTATAATAATGCATATTATATTTATATCATTTAAACAAAGTAAATATATTAGATGTTATTTATTGAAAAAAAAATGCTTATCTAATGTACAATATTATATAGTATAAAATATTTTCAATATATAGTAAATAATTAATTCAATAAAAAATAATAATATTGATGAATTAAATGATGACCTATATTATATATATTTCTTAAAAAATATACAATATACTAACATAATTTGTATTAAATAAGAAAATGGTATAAAACAAAACTTTTTTTATTTACGTTTACATAGAGTCTGTAAAAAATTTTCGCCATAAACATCCAACTTTTTATTTATGACATCTTAATGAAAAAAAAATTTTTCACTCATAATGAGAATGCACACGAAAAATATGTCGGAGATTTTCGCATTAAAAGTCGAACGCATTAACCGCATCACAATTTCGAATATAATAACGAAACGTGAAAGCATTGCAGTGTAATGGCGGCGGTCGACTCGTCCCAAGCGTGCATTTAGTGCGGCCATTTTGTAACGCGGCAAACGACGCCCCGAAATGGCCGTCTCGAACGCACAATGCGCCGTCTTATCATCGTACATTTTATAATTATGTTGCATTTATTAGCGGCGATATGTTATTATTACGATCGACGAAACCGAACGGCGACGTATTCGCCATATTTGGACCGTAACACGACGGCCATTTTGTGCCGAAATCGCGACGGAAGCGCATTAATGGCGCCCCGAGACGAAATTAATTACACCGTTGAACTTATACGGGATGCCCGACTGAGATAATTTAACACGGTTTATTTGACACCTTAAGACCCTTTCGATTTTTTATAATTATACATTAATTAATATATCACGTCATATAATATATTTTCATAAAAGAATATTAATAGTATATATTAATTATTTTTTTATATATATTTATTTTCAGAAATGAAAAGTTCTACACGTGCTGTGATGAGCCTTATTTGGATATAACGTTCAATATAACGATGCGAAGAAAGACATTGTTTTACACGGTCAACATCATTATTCCATGCATGGGTATATCATTTTTGACTGTTCTCACCTTTTATCTTCCATCGGATAGCGGAGAAAAGGTAAATCATATTTTTTTTCTCGTCAAATTAAAATATTGTCCCATCGTTTTGACCGGATTGTCGATTGTTATATATATATATATATATATATATATATATATATATATATATATATATATATATATATATATATATATATATATATATATATATATATATATATATATATGAATTTAAATCAGAACCTAGTGATTAAATTTACTTACGTATATTGATATTTTTCAATATATAAATATACTGATAATTATTATTAGTGTAATAAATATATTATAATTTTTCAAAAAGTAAAAGAGCTAATTATTGATTTTTTTATTAATAATTTCATATCTATGGGAGAAACTTTGATCTATATAAGATATTTAAACCACAGATTAATTATATATAATGTAAAGATTGAAATTGCATTGGAAATGATTTATGAGAGTATACAGTTTAATCTCGTATATGTGTTGAGTACATTCATAAATCTAATATATTATATTATCTTGTGGCGCCATCTGATGTTAAATTTGAACATTATGAAATATAAACAGCGTCCGTCAGTTTGTGTATAATTTACGCTTTCAAAACTAGTATAATATTATATTATTTTAAACTTTCCTTCAATATTGAATCTAGTGAATTATAGTAGAATTTCGGAAAATTATATATGTATATAATTTTCTGACAATTAAATTACGACATAATTTAATTTGTTCTATAATATTATTGTATTATTATTTTTTCAGCAAATAAATAGTTAAGTTAGTCAAAAATTATATATATATATATATATATATATATATATATATATATATACTAGAGTGTATTTTATATATACTCTCTACTAAAGTATTATAATATTTCAATGTTACGTTACATTAACATTTTACAAAGCGACTTTACCGCCGCATTAAGCGGGATCCACATCGAAATTTATTTCGTTCGGTACAGAATCATGTTTTGCATGCGATCGTTACTTTCGACCCGAAAAGGCACCGACAACTTTTCCCACCTGAAAATATTTTCTTCGACTTTTCCTCATATTTTTCTTTTTATTTTTACGCCTGTTCCTCCACCCCCCCTCCGTCTTTTTCGTCCTCTTTCGTCTCGTTCGTTTGTTTTGCGGATTTTTTTGCGATTTTCTTTCATTTTTTTTTTCTCGAGTTATTTCATTTTTTACTTGTCGTTTTTGCTTTCGTATTTTTTTTTTGTTTTTCGCGTCGTCGACGAAAAAGTTGGGCGCGGCTGTCGTTCGCGATAAAATTCGATTCGTATCATTCAGATTTGTGCGCGAACTTTGACGCTTTTCCTTTTACGCCCGTTTCCGACGAAAATTGTTAATATCGAAGTGGAAAATTTTGAATTTTCCGCAAGGAAACTTTCGAGATTCGATGCTCGACGTCGACGTCCGTAGACGGATTTGTGTCTCCCGTCATATAACAGCAATGCGTGAATACATTCAAAAAATATATCTGTTAGCAACGTGTTAACGTAACTATAATTTATTTTTAAACAATCTTTCATCATGTATAATTAACGCTAAAGTTTAAAATTGTTAATGCTCAGAAAACTTACATAATTTAAAATTTTAGTTTATTTTAATAACAAGATAAGCATATTTAATATGTTAATTTTAAGATTACGAATACGTAGTAAAGTGTAGAATCAGTTTAAACTTTATAATATAAAGTGCAAGATATTTCTTTACTTTATCGCTTTTCATCGCACAAGAAAATGCATTCATAAAATAGTCGCAATATATTTTTGAACGATGCCCTGTTTACATTTATCGTTTATTGAAGTTGATTTTGAAAATATATTTACTCAATAATTTTGATATAAATTTTATGTACAAATAATATTGATTATAGTAATAATAATGGTTTTATAGGAAGAATGTTATGTCGGAAGTCATATTTTTCAACTAAATTATTTTTTTTAATCTTAAAATTTGTGATTAATTATTATATAAATCTAAGGTTTTTATTATGTATTTATTAAAAATATTTTTTTTTAATTTTTACACACTTATGCATATATATATATAAATTATTAATCAAAATGCAAAACAACTAAATTACCGTTCAATTCGCATTTGATCGATGATTTCGGAAAATGCGTTCGAATCAATCAATTATGCAAAAGACCAATTGTTAGTACTTTCGTTCTAATTACCGAAAATTAGCACTAATCGCGCTCGAATGGAGGCCAAATTGCGATTAAGCCGCGATTTTATTAAGCGAAAATAATGATGCCGACTTATTTTTATTATTCGGGCAGGCCGCGAATTTTATTCATCCCCTTTTTCCTCGCCGAACGATGCTCATCATCCCGACACTCGCGATGAATTATAATTTAAGTCAATCCCCGATGATGACGAAGAAGCAAAGCTTCGGGGGGGGGGGGAGGTGGATTAAACAAGATTTAAAGTATCATCGGCGGCAAAGTTAAGCTTCGTTAATGCGCCTTCTTGCACGCGAATATGCGCGAAATTGGGGCGACCAAACGTTCACGTCTAAACGGGACAGTGAATAAACGTATACATTAACTAATTAATAGGTATCGTTTGTGAAATAAGATTAAAATTAATTGCATTATGGCGAATGTGTGCGTTATCACCGAATCAACACATAATCATAACAATGCGGAGAGATTAATAATTGATATGTCGATAATGGGAAAATCTTGTGAAATCGCTTTTCTTTGGTGAGTCATAAATGAACATCTATCAAAAAGTGCACGGATATTATTACATCATAAATCATTATAGATATATTTCTATGGAAACACTTGTGCGTACATTGTTTCTCAATCTTTTTATATCTTAACATATTTATCAAATATATATTTTTTTGGAATTAATATTTAAAATTTATATAATAATTTTCTATTTATATAAACAATTTAGTAATTAAAAATGTACAATAAATTATTACAGCTTTAAATTATTCATTATCGCATTGTGATCAAAAAGTAAGGTAAATTTATTTATAAAATGTAAGTTCTTTATTTGTTTTTCCAAATAAAACTTCATTCTCAATCGTGTTAAAATGGCATCCTCGCATTGACCTTTTGAGTTTGCTGAATAGCCAGAAATCGCACGGAGCCAAATCAGGCGAATACGGTGGTTGATAAACGATATGTGCCAAGTTGTAACTCAAAGATAATTAAACCTTTTGACAAACAGACGCTTGGCAAATGTTCTAGATAGTCCTACCAACCTAGAAAAAAAAATACAATTTACCCGCTTTCCTAATGTCCAGAAGATTTAAATGATAATTTCACTTTATTTTTTTTATCACAGTAGTATATTAAAAAAATCGCATGAATTAATAAAATATATATCTGAAAATTTAATTATTGAAATGATACCATTAGAAGAGAAAATTAATATTTTCTCGATATAATGCGTATCATCGATTGTAAAGCTCTGTGTAAAGGAAAAGAAACAAAAGCACCCCTTGGCCATAAGAAAAACCACCGCTGTGAAACGCGACGATTCACCCTCATAAATACACATATTTCGTTGTGTCGTCTCTGTTTACGACAAAACGTCGCAATAAATAAATGGCCTCCTATTACTTAAAAGCTTCACTTTTACGATTGAGAAAAATGACCTTTATTTTTTTTTCATTATTATCGCTCATTGAAATTTATGCGAACGCTTAAGAAATCGCCGAAAGGGACAAAAGTCGGAATAGAGTGGAATACAGGGAAAATATATGTATATATATATTTTAAAAATAAACGAAGATTTCCGCTCAAGGTTTTTCCGGACGACGGCCGGAAAAACCACGGGAAACTAGGGGAAGAGAGAAAAAAAACAGAGTTAATTCTCGTTTTTATCTCCGGTTTATATCGCGATTTTTCATAATTTCCACGCGGCCTCTATTTAACGATAGGCGTCGTTATCTTGTGCTTAATTACACAATTATGCGCTTAAGAAATCGTCATTTATTACTAAAATAATACGATATAAAGCTTTATTGATAATTTATTTGTAATTACGGTATTAAAAAATATCGGATTTAAATATTAAGAGCTCTTTAAATGTATATCGAGTTTCACAATTATTATTAAGTATTTATTATTATTTTTGTTAAATTATTATCATTTTAATATATTTAAAAAACATTTTATATACTAATATAATATAAATATTAAATTTAAAAATTCGTCAATATTATAAAATTATTTTTTTTTTAAATAACTTTCAAATATATGATTCATTTTAGACTAATTTCATTGTATTAATCAATTCATTGTATTATTTTAATTTAAAATATTTTGAAATATATTTATTTTAGAAACATTTGACATAGAACTGGTGATATTTATATTACAATATCGATCGTTTTTTAAATATCTGAAAAATAATGGAAATAAATTTTACGGTACGTGGTTTAAAAATCCCTGACGTTCGCGATAATAGTCGGACGATCTAAATCGCTTTTAATTTTCACCGTCTATTCGTATTAAGTTCTTTATATATATATATATATATATATATATATATATATATATATATATATATATATATATATATATATATACAGGAATTCGTTTCGATATCGTCTATCGGTCGTGCGAAGGGGGTGACGCTGCAAATGTTCTTCTCGGAAAACCGAGTTCATCTTCTGACTATACCAGCGTTTCTCAAACGCTCGTCCGCTAACCGTTTGCTGCGACGCGATGGAATTGTTTCAACTTAAATTCCTCTCGTTTCAAATTGCTTTTTGATTATTCACGAAAGTCTCGCATCTCGAACAATGGAAATTGCGGCGGTTAAAGATGCTCCATTCAACCTTGGAATCCACCATCAGCAACTCCTCATACCTTTCGAAGCATGCGTCCTTTCAACCGCCTCGATTCTCGTTCGACTCGTCGAAGAGCATTAATGTTAAACGATCCCATCGATTTATTCACCGCAGCAGTGAATTATATAATATTTAATAAAATTTTCCTTCTTTGCCCCCCCCCCCTCTCTCCCGCCATCGAATCTTTCCTTATTACTCGGGATTCTTTTCTTTTATCCGTTTTCATCGAAGGGTAGATTTGAATGTTGCTCATTTTGCGTTTTTCCGTAATAAAATTCTCGATTACAATACGCGGAAATCTCATCCGATCAACATTACGCCTCATTATTTTCGTATAAAAATATTATATATGTATGAAAACACATAAAAAAATTACATTTAATTTTATAAAAATAATATTTTAATATCTTATTATAAGATTGTAAAGACCGTTTAATATTATATTGTATAAATAAGGTAGCAATCAAGTGTGACACCGTCGGCGTCGTCGGCGCTCGACGTTTTTAGCATTTTATATGGTATACATATATAAAATTCTACTTTGAACGATAGAAATATAAAAATAACGAATATTAAACACTTGAATTTAAAACCCGTGACCTGTCAATCGGGAACAAAACAAACAAACGTATACTTTATATTAGTGTCACTATAAAATATATTCATACAAAATCACAGTAAATACATCAGATTAGACAACACTTCGAATGCGAATGATTTAAGGGGGATGCAAAACTCCATGTCGTCCCATTTGGAATATATTAGACGTATCCCCCGCGACATTGTTGTTATTGCCTGTATTGTTGATACACATTAATAATGGTGAATTATTCGTGACGCTCTCGTTTGACTCGGAAGAGGACCACCATAATTCAAGGGTTCCTCGTACATTACAAGAATTAATCACCCCCTGAATGTTTACTCGCATAAATAACAATATATATATATATATATATATATATATATATATATATATATATATATGTTACGTACACAGCATTTAAAATATATGCGAACGTAAAATCGGAAATGTGTTTTCTCAATAAATATTAAAAATTATTTTTAATATTATACAAACAGAATTTTTACTCTAATTCAACCAATCCTCTCAAAATAATTTATTTTGTTTCAATTAAATATTTTTCCTTCTGATATTATCTTCAAAAAATAAAATGTTGAATTTCATGCATAAAAAGTTGAATTTGAAGTATAAGAAAATAAATGTTAAAATACAAAATATATGCGCATTAATTTTCAAAATATTCCTAATAGCTAATTTTATATAATTTTCATACAATTTATTATAAATTTTAATTGTTTCAACTCATTTAAAATATTAAAATTTTATTCGTTAAATTGTAAGTTGACCTAAAGTATAAAATTCGTGCATTTTAATTTAATTCAATAAAAATATATATATATTTAATTTTAAATAATTTATTAATGATTAAAGTTGTCAAATTTATAATTGATCATTAGATATTTTCAATCATTGATTTCTATACATATTAAAATATAACAATATTTTTCTCTTTTACAACAAAACAAACATTCATATTCTCTACATCCACAATATCTATTATTCTCAAATATTTGTACGGCATATATATATATATATATATATATATATATATATATATATATATATATATATATTTACCATTCATTTTAAATGTATGCAGTCATATATCGTTTTAGACCGATGTTGAAGAAGAAGAAGACGAAGAAAAAAAAGTAATAAAATATTTATGCAATATTGAAGGTTCGGGCTTTCCGTGGACCCCGAGTTGACATGACCCTCGTCGTTTCTCTCCAATATATATTGGTGAAGTGTATTGTATTGAAGAAACGAAAAAAAAATATAAAAAAAAACGGAGTAAAGGCGAAATTACCATTTCAATAAGTCCTATTCGATAGTCGATTTGAATATAAACTGTAAACGAACGATCGATTCTGTCTATTCGCTAGAAAAACGGCTAACAACCGCCTTTTAAGGCAGCGGTCACACAAAATTTTTACCATAAACAACATAATAAAAATATTCATAAAACTTTCTAAATAAAAGTATATACTTATAATAGTTTATTTATCAAATAAATAACAACTTTTTGAAGTCTAATTTCTTACAATATTTTATATTAAAAATTGTATGAAAAATATTCAATATGTAAATTTGTGTCCTTCAAGGGTTACGTGTTAAATTATATCGTTTTAATCGTACCTGTAATATATATTATATATATATATATATATTCAATATTAAGACGGGTCAACATTAATATTCAACTTGTAGCAAATTTCCATCAAACGTTATAAATTCTAAGTTGTTTAAAGTTAAGACTTTGGACGTAAATCGATTCAAATGCGGCTTTTGATATCGAAGATGAGTCCGAAATTTACACTGCTTAATTAAACCGGAAAACGAGATTCGAAACCTTCAATTATAAATAGTAATTATTAATTGTAAATTTGTTTTTTCAATATTAATTTTTGCGTTATAATTGTGTTCGTCGGACGATTTCATCATTTTATTTTTAATTCAATGCTATATTAAATAAATTGTTTAATTTTGCTAAATTATTTCATTCTTATTTACATTGATGTATTTTAATTTTAATAAGAAAAATAATATTTAATTTATGAAATATATATAATATACTACTTTGATCAAAAAGTAAGGTGAAATTGTCATTTAAAACTCCCGGGCATTAGGAAGGCATATAAATTGTATTTTTTTTTCTAGGTTGGTAGGACTGTCTATAACATTTGACAAACATTTGTTTGTCAAAACGTTTAATTATCTCAGAGTTACACGTGTTCACAATTCTTGGTTCCTTCATCACGATAATATACCATGTTATACTGCAATGGTTCTTCGTGACTTTATGCCAAAAACACGACTCATATCGTTCCACAACCACCGTATTCGCCTAATTTGGCTCCGTGCGATTTCTGGCATTTCGGCAAACTCAAAAGGTCAATATTATTTATCTATTTTGATACGAATGAGTTGATAAAAACCTAATCGAAGAAGGTTATCCGAAAAAAGACTATTCCAAATGTTTCAAGAACTGGAAATTTACATTTTGTAAACAAATTCACCTTACTTTTTGATCACAGTGTTATATAAAAATGAATCGCTTCGAGTTATTTTTAATATAAAGTTGTCATTTTTACAGGACGAATTTGTGTGCAAAAGTTTGAATTGAAAATGTGCGATTTTTGCGTGCTCAGAATCGAATAAAAGGGCACCGCCCATTGTTGGACCTCTTTGTTGTGTGAAAATTGAGAAACAACATCCCTGTATAATATCCGGTGCCGGACACAACGATAATAATCCGGCCACTCGACGCCGGTAATAAACGGACGCTTCGCCGTTTGGTATATATACAGGACGGCAACGAATTATCGCACACATTCTTAAACATGATCCAGTCCATTTTTTTTTTACTCTATAATATATTTTATTTAACTATATATAAATTATCTCATACTACAGTCAATATATCTATATAATATAATACATGTATAAACGACAAACATCTTGTATATTAGCGCGTATGCTAAAATTCATATTATTCAACGTCAAAATAAGCGGATACCCAACTGTATACGAGTACAGTTGTATATTTGTATAGTCGAAGGTTTACCATATTTCCACTTACAGCAATATAAGCCCTCGAGGGTTCACAGGTTCAGATTCAAATCACGCACTCCACTCGGAACCCATGTAAATTGCAGTGTCGCGGCTTTTGAGGAACCCTTAATTAAAGGTTTCACCACTTCGAAGCAACATAGAAATCGCGGTTTAATCGTATCACTGTAAAATATTACGCTATCTATTTTTATTTTTCTTTTATTCTTTATTCTAATATAATCCGGTCGAAATGTTGGGATATAAATTAAAATTTTTCTTTTATATACTCTTATTTTAATTGTTTTATTTTACAGGTGACATTGTCAATCTCCATCCTCATTAGTCTCCATGTGTTCTTTTTGCTGGTAGTTGAAATCATCCCTCCGACATCATTAGTAGTACCACTACTGGGAAAATATCTTATATTCGCCATGATATTAGTATCGATAAGGTAAGTAATAATTTTTATATTCAATCCACGAAACATTTTCATCGATTAAATCATATTTATATTTTATTATTCAATATTTATATATAATATATAAATTTTAATACGTCATATCAACGTGTGATGAATGCGTTAATTTGACATTTCTTGTTTAACGATCAATTTTAAATTATCTATTAACACTATTTAATAATATCAAAATATCATCAATTTTTCAAATTGATCATGGATTATAAAATTATATATTTTTTTTTGTAATAAATATTCATTTTTATTCTGAAAAATCTGTATATATATGAAATATATCATTATACAACGTAATCCAAAGAGCTACGTCGATATTTTGTAGGAAGCAATTTACGATTTTAATTGAAATTGTATACGTTTTTTTTCCTACCCACCTAATACGAGGAGAAAAAACGTGCATACAAAACACACCAATACAAAATCAACGCCGCGGTTGTCTGAAAGAGAAAAACCACAGAAATAAACCATTATGACAGAACATACGTTAACCGCGTGAAATACACGCAATATATACTTCAAACGTGTTATATATATATATATATATATATATATATATATATATATGTGTGTGTGTGTGTGTGTGTGTGTTATATATAGTGTGACGTGATAAGTAAGAATTCATAAATATTTAATGTATATTTTTTATGATAATTTTTCTAATGAAAAATAAATAATAAATTTACATAGAACGGTAAATATAGGTCACGAGTTTTAATTTCCGTATTATAAGGGGATGATATTTTTTTAAAGGGTAAACCGATGTCGAGTATGTATTCATGTGAAATTTATACATTACCATATCTTTTTAGCTCTTGGAATAATTTTAATTTTTTTTTTAAATTTGAATATTTAAATATTTATAAAAATCATTAAAAAAATATTATTATATAATGATTTATTTTATTAGTATTTTTGAAAATCAGTATTTTTTGGTTAATACAAATTTGAATGTGTTATTAATTGATTAATAATATTTTAAAATTTGACATATTTTTATCAGTCAGTCCTGTATATAGATCGCTTTTCTTGAGAAATTCTTGAACCATCGTTGCCAACAAAAACTCGAACCACCCTTCAGTTCCATAAAAACCCTTAGCAATACTGTTCGATATGCGAATTTTTGGAAAAGCATCGAAAAAGGTCTCCTCGTCACATTTCGTTCATTGAGAACAAGAGAACGAACGATCTATTCAAAATCATACCCTTTTTACAAACCTCACGCCATCCCCTAAATATCTAATACAGACCCGCCCCGCTTTACGCGATGAATAAAACATTTATTTTATTTAATGTTGACCGCTTTAGACGAACAACGTTTCGATCTATTTTTTTTATATATATAAAATAAATATCGTATAATCATAATTCGTTGCCCTACTGTATATTGAGTGAGGTATCGATGGGTGGATGAGGTGATGGTGTTAGTGATGATGATGATAAGAGTGGTGGTAATAAAACTGTTTGTTCGCAAGACGGTAGAATTTTCCCGAGAGAGGCGAAGAAAAAAAAAAGACACGCGTCAGTTTTCCACGATTTTTCCGACGAGTTTTTCCATATTCGCGAAGAAATTTCGCTTTATTATATTACAAACGTACATAAGTTTTGTAATAAATATCTTATGCATCAACATGTGTCTATATATCCATGTGTGTGTGTGTGTGTGTGTGTGCGCGGGTATTTTCTAGACAAAATAAAATATATATACTGAAATCTTATATTCGTTTCATTTTAATTATTTATATGGAAGAAAGTTTTTTTTTCATTGACCAACGTTTTCGTTGTATTTTATTTTCAATGAAAATTATGATATAATTTAATGATAATTAATAATATTTCGCCCGTTTGCCTCGTAAAACTTAAACGAAATATTTGTTTTATAAATTTTAACGAGTTAAGCGACTCACAAAGGCGGTCTGGCTTAAAGTATGCCTCGTTTAACGAACCGTTTGAGAACAAAGTTCCGTTATATAAGGTACTCAATGGATGAAGATTTTTTTTATTTTTCTAAATTTTCCATTATTACCAACGATCGATGTTCAACACTTGAATTCCATCTACAAAAAAATATTTTTTATAATATCAGAAATTCGATTTGTATATAAAAATATACGTCAATAATAAATACATAATTTTATGAATGTAATAAACATTTTCAAAATTTTCCAAGTGTGACGTGTAATTCACTCGTTTATTTTTTTATCTCAGATACGCCGCAAACTCTCTACTTCCGATGAAAACTTTCGATTTTCTTTTTTTTTTCTCATCTTTTGTTTGCCAAAAAAAATGGAAAGAGAAAAGAAAACTGCGCAGAGCAAAAAATATGGCCGGCCGAGTTGAAGGAGACTAATAAAAATCTCTTTTTAATAAATATACACTTTTCAGTCGGCAAAACAAAGGGAAAAAAGTCACTCGAGCGCGGAAAACTTTTCGACAAACTCGGAAAAATTTTCTTTTCGTTCCGCTTTATTCGTTTTTATCGCCTTTGAATCCGTCTCGGACATAAATTAATATTTATATTTACGAAAATTTTTCGTTTTCTCTTCGAAAATTTTCTTTTATCTAATCGAAACAAAATGAACCAATTTTCCAGTAACAACTATACATTTCGATTTCGTATAAAATGATTTTTTTTCTTTCTGGAAAGCTTATCAAAATATAGTTTTCCGTTGCTTTTGGAAATAAAACGATATTTATAAATAAATTTATGGCATAAATTCGACATAATGTAATAAAAAAAACATTTAAATAATTTTAAATATTTTTGTATTGGAAAATATTTTCGCTATTAAAATAAATATTATATTTTTGAATTGTGTCATTATTCTTGCTAAACTGCGATTTAATATTATATTATAATACATTTTCCAATATAGATTTTAAATACTGATCATAATTTCAAACCGTAAAAATATAACGTAAAGCGGGCAAAATACCAGTTCAAAGTCGGAGACGATTCGCGTTTAACGCTTTAACCGCCGGATGACCGAGCGTCGAATTAACGTGTTCGTACTTAATAACCCATAAAACGTCAGAATTGCCACTTTATTGCCGCAGATAAATTTCCAATAGACTGGCGCGTTGTCGAACACGTATATAAAAAAAAAAGATCTCCGTCGCATGTAAGGATATAAATTCGAAGTCGTAAAACGCGCGGGAGAAACGTAACGACACTAGCGCCGCCAATACGTAATGCGGTGTGACGCGACATTACGTTGTACGTTTTTTTTTTTTGAAGAAAAAATCTTTGATATCCATGTTTAGATCGGTGATTCTTAACATTTACAAAGTATATGATCGAATTACAAAATAAATATATACTGATTTACAAAAAAAATACATAGTATTTTTTATTTTTAATAACATCAACAATAGTAAATTTGATGTATCATTTTACAACATGAATTTCTAACTATAATTCTATTTTTTTAAATATTTTATCGATATAAAATATACTGTTTTAAAGATTGAATTTGATTTTTAAAAAAAAGTTAAATTTTTATATATAAACAATTGATTTTATTGGATAAAAGAGAAATTTCAAGATGAAAATCTTTACAGGCTCCTTTTTTAAAGATTTCACAAAACATCAGTTGAAGTCAGTGTGACACATATATTAAGTATATATTCAGCTGTGTGTGTGTGTGTGTTACGAGTCGTTAACGATAACGAGTCGTCAAACGTTATCGGTAAAGCGACCCGTTTATATGCGGTATCGACCCACGGGGTCGTTAAGCCCCGGCGAGATTTCGCGGGCACGCTTAAAACCAGCGCTCGTGTACCGGTTAACTCGTCAATGTGCGTCAACGTTTCATCGGGGAAACGCGACAAATGACGACATTACGACCGCAAAGTCTGACGCCGCCGCCGCCGTTACGCCTCTAAACGCTGCCATCTAGCGGATAATCGAGATAACGTCAATTTGTACGACACCCGCGTGAACGATACATCGTTATTTTCATTTTTTTTTTTTGACAATTATTCATCATGGAAAACAAAAAAAATATTTTGCAAATTTATCTGATTATTTAAACGTTATCAAATTTTCTTTAAATATGCATATAATGTAATTTCTATCATTATTTTATTTATTTATTAATTTATTCAACGACAAATTGATTATTATTACCTACGTTTAATTATTAAAATAATAACTACTTTATAGACCGGTAATTTTTACTGGGCACTACAGGAATAGGCATATAAGGAGTGTCAGTAGGTATAGTGTTAAAAAATAAATTTTAATTAAATATCATTTATAAAATAAATATTTTGTTTTTTTTTATATTTGATTTAAATGTTTCATTGGTTGAATTTTATATATATTATATATAAAGAAGTAACTGGAATGATTTCAATCTTCAATGAAGCGAAGCAATCGCAAATGAACATTTCCACGATCCTCGACTTGAAAACGTCTGACGTGCACGAGTGTATCTTTTAGTGTATGATAATTTCTCTATGTAGCTCTTATTTTTTTTTTTTGAAGCACAACGTTTCTATTTTGGATTTTGTAGTTGAGCGACATTGTCATGCAGAGTCATGACATCTGACAGAAGTTTTCATTCGACTGAATGGTCCTTTGCTCTCGGTTTTCCTTCTTTTTTTTTTCATCCCATATAACACAAACACACACATACACGAACGAACAGACGCATATACAAATTCGTATATTTTTTTATTTTTTTTTTCTTCTCAAAAGGGATTCAGATAAAAATCACATAAATTCCTGTCAACACTTCAACTATATTCGTGTCTTCGCCATATGATATCCTTTTGATAATATAAAAATAACGCGAATATTCCAACCAACCCATAATCGGATATTAAAATGCGATACCTTGAAGATTTTCGATTTTAAATAAAAAAAATATGCATATATATATATATATATATATATATATATATATATATATATATATATATATATTCTACTATCTCTACATGTCTCATAATGAATTATAATATTTTAATCATCAATTTATCATTATTAGGATCGAAACATTATTTTTTATAAGATTAAATTATAAATAATATTATAAAATTTATTTATCTATACATAAAAAATAATAATTTTCAACCCTTTTCGTCAACTAAAACGTTACAAGCTTTCAAATGTGTCAATAAAAAAATAATCCGACTATAATATATATATATATATATATATATATATATATATATATATATATATATATATATATATATATATATATATATATATATATATATATATATATAATCCAGTCTCATGAACTGAATAAAGCGAATTTTTAGAATTTTCAGCATGTTAATAAAATAAATATCCTTTTATACTCGACTTTTTCAGAATGAGATTATCCCATTTTTCAGTTTTACGAGCAACTTTTATTCGTACGAATTTCATGCCATGAGAAATTTCATCCTTAATTCCACGCTCGAAAGTTACAACGTATTATTATAATAGAGGAACCTTTCTAAATATAGAAGCGACAAAAAGTTAAAATTTGTCATTTTTGACGAAATTTTCTCGCTTTAACATCGTTGAAAATTGTTATAAAAGCGATTTTTTTTATTTATTTAAATTACAACGTATTGTGAGTATCCGGCGGAAATGATTGAATGAGTGAATCCAGTTGAAATTTCAGGATAACACGAATTTCATTTAAAGCAATACGTATATATACATATTTAAAAAAAAAACAAGAATTTACCAAATGTTCTAAAAATATGCTGTAAAATATATGTGTGTGTATGTGATCATTGTCTGAATTTAATATATTTTTTTTTTGTGCGTCAATTGTCTCATTTTCAGCATTTTAAGAACGCGAACACAGCGCTGAAACTGAATTATTGCTTCCCATGGGGCGTTTCCTGTCCTTTTTTTCCTCGGCGCTTTTCCCTCTATTTTTTTTTTCATTTTCATTTCACTGTCTTCAATTCAGATAAAGACATTGAACCGGAAATGCGAGAGAGTCGAAGCCGACCCTCGAGGCTTCTTTTTCTAATTTAGAGCCAAACTTTTATCACGGAAACTGTGCTCAGCCTACGGGGGTAGTTCGCTACATTCGTATTCTTAGAACGCGCGAAACTTTGGTTTTCATGAAGAATTTTTATCCGACCATCCCTTTTTCATATATTACATACGAAGCGGTTTGAGATCAAAGGGCACATGTGCACAAAGCGTACACCGAAAATAATGAAACTCGCTATGTAACGTTCATATATTATGAACATGACATATGCTCAATACGTATATAATATATAAATTAAAATATTTTTTATTTTTATATTATATTTATATTATTTATGAAAAGATCAATTTATCCAACTTAATATTTAAATAAAAAAGGTTTCATTAGAAACGTTTAGAAATTCGAATAAAGTTTCGCCGTTAACCCTTTGCGTTCCGAGCGTCGCTACATCACAATTAAACTGCGAATCTAGAACAACGTACAAGCGCACCGCAAACAGGTTTGCAGAAACAGGAAGCCGAATTGTCCAATTTATGCCAATGTACAGAGTGGTAAAGGTGGGCGATTTTGTCAAGGTGTATGTAATTTCAATACAGAATAGGTTGAAATTATTTACAAATAACAACTAATTTTGAAACAAGATAAATACGGACTAATATTTTTGGAAGGATGAATGCTTAATTAGCTAATATTTTTAAAATTTATATATTAATAAATAAATATTTTAGTTTATATATTAAATTAGCAAATGTTTATACTGCTGTCAACACAGAATAACATATGAAAATTTCGCATATATGAAATAAACTTTCGACTGACGTCAAGCTTAATACAAAACTACAAGTACAGTAAATATATCAAAACAAACCAATTTTACAACATCCCTCTAAAAAAATATATATATATATTAAAAAAAACATCTGAAAAGTGATATGATAATAGTATGAGTGCGCCAAATGGCCTCTAATTTTCGCATTCTTGCTGCACATTAACTGCACCGCCTCCGCGGGGAGTCGAATGTTAAAATGAAGAGTTGGTTTCTTCATTTCGAAAGCGTCGTTCTCGTGTCTTGAAATTATAATATAAAGGCGAAATCCGTTTATTGTCCGCGGCGTTGTGTAAACTTCGAGTTTTGCCCGTGTGTTTAAGAAGCACTCAAAAGATTAAACTAGTCGTTTATAATGCGCCAACGTTGAATGCGAACGACAAATCTCACACTCTTGGCTTCCAAAACTTGATAGCGGACTTGTGTCACAACGTGTTAACTGTTTCGTGTTACATCGGATTTTTCATGTGACAGCCGCGGATCAACACAATAAATTTGTCAACATGCCTTCATCACCTGAACTTTGACATTATTTCTGATTGTCTTCACCAAATGGACTTAGTGCTATCTAAACCATATATAAAGCCTGATCAAAATTCGAATACAACTTAAAATGTATTTCTTAATAGTAGGCATCTTTTATTATAATTTCGCTCGATCTACTTAGAACTTCTTGTATCTAGGAATCGCATAAAATCATAATCAACCTAATCATGCCAACACAAGAGGCACTCAAACAAATGAGTCAATCGAACTAATCGACCCAGCTCAACGTAGTCGGCAATCTTCAATATTGGAAACGAGCTCCATTCAATCCATTGTGTCCGCATGCAAGTAATGCGTCAAATTTCTTCTTCCTCTACTTAGTTTTTTTTTTTTTTTTTTTGCACGACCATCCCCTACAAAGGACCATCATCGATCAAAAGGGGTCCGCCGGACGATTGTTCCTGCGAATGGTTCCAGGCTTATCTTCGTCGAAGTAACAAAGATTCGACGAGATTATCGAACTTTACGTGATAATCTCTGAGCCATTGTTGCCTAACAAAAGTTGCTCGAGTTGTCCGTCATCTATTTACTTGGCGAAGATACGAAACTGGTAGATGCTCAGATCCATGACGGGATCTATTGGGTAATATTGCAATAAAACAACAATGGTTTCGCATGAATATTCAACGTTTTCATTAACATATTTACAAATATTACGTTCATTATTCAGATTAATAATTATGTTTGACTATCATTTGTGATAAATCAATAAGCATCATATTTATTCAAGTGATAAAATTATACCTCGAAGTGGTTTCGTATTGCAAATTATAACTCTGTACAAGTTGCACTATTGTACGTTAAAATTTTTTCAGTGTTCGTCAATTTTTTTCTAATTATTAATTCAAATAAAAAATATATTTTAACGTTGATGATGAATGCAGTGGCACTTCAATTTTATTTTTTTCAATAATCAATGTATGAATTGAACATTATGAAATTTATATGTTGGATTTCAAATAATAAATTGAATTGAATATAATGAAATTTCAAGTGTGATTATGTAATATATGCATTCAGTGTATTTACTCAATGTACTTGTGAAGTAAATTATTAGCGAATGATTGAACATATTGAGTCACTACAGATACATTCTATATATATGCGTGTATATGTGCGTGTATATATATATATATATATATATATATATATATATATATATATATATATATAATAATTTATTAATTTATAATACATTATCAAAAAATAAATTCAATTTTTAGATTTTTAATATATATTTTTTTTTAAATAATAGATAAAAAAAAATTAAAATATAATCGACTTTTATTTTTTAATAAATTGTTGCAACGTTATAGAATTTTGTATAAGGATTCTTATATATATATATATATATATATATATATATATATATATATATATATATATATATATATATATATATATATATTTCATTTTACGATTGACTAATGCATTTATTATAATAAAAAAAGTTTGAGAACCGCTGCATATATGGACAATGAAACGTCGATGTGTTGCGGTTTCGCCGCCCATTTCATTATATGAACAAATGACCCCACTGAATAGTCTGATAAAATGAACCACAGTAATCAAGTTGACATACTTAAACACACAAACACACACACACACACAACTTGAAAATTCGAAATAGAATCCTGACCTTTTTAAACGTGTACAATTTGTGCAAGACAGTCTGAACGTTTGAAATTATATTAATATAATGTTATAGTTTAAAAAATTTACATGAATGAACGAATCACTGCTTTATATCACTCTATATACACATTTAAAGTATTAATTTTTAACATTTGTTATAATCCAATCCGCAGATTTGCTATTTTCTCACATTAACAACAACAAATTCACAATTATATATATATATATATATATATATATATATATATATATATATATATATATATTACTATCACGCCATAAATTAATTACATCACGTTTAAAACGAATACCCGAATTGTTAATTAAAACGTTATACACGCATCAGCGTTATTCTGCCGCGTAAATATTGCAAACATTTTTTCCACCCCCTCCCCCCCATTTTGTCCTTCTTTTTTTTGTATTTTAAGCGAGGCATTTTTATTATTATTTTTTTTTAAGCGATAACATCGTTTTGCATGAAGTGAAACCTTTTTTGTACGTTTTTCCTTTTTTTTTTATTTATTTATTTTTATTTTTTTGATGTTTCCAAAAAGCGAAACAATTTACCGTACGCGTGTATTCAACGGTGAAAAGATGAATAATAATTATTTTCCATTCTTTTTTTTTATTATTCTACTTTCGTTTTGGCTATTTTTATTTTTATTGTGATAAAGGCTTCGCATGCAATGAATTTTTATCTCAACAATACATGTATAAAATATACGAAACGTGATCACAATAAAAATAAATTTATTTTTTAATAATATTTTAAGATTATAAATGTCATTTGATAATTTTTAAAATCTTCATGTTTAGTAAGCCGTTAAAAAAAGAACGTTGACAACTGCATCACTGCAGCGCCATCTATCTGTTTAACTTTTTATAATTTTAAAAATTATTGTTTTTCATTCTACATCGTTTTATTTCTACCTCTAAATAATAAATAATAATTATATTTATATATTTCTATAACTGAAAAATATTAAATTTATATTTTTCAACGATAATAACGTCTTTTATTACAACGATTAATATTTGAATTTTATTTATTCAACTTTTTCCAAATTATAGTTTCAATTCTTTATTATCAAATTAATTATAATTTAAATTAATAAAAAATAAAATATAGGGTTCAGTTAATTAATTACAATTAAATATGGGGTTCATCAAATTAATTATAATTTAAATTAAAAAAATAAAGTATGTAAATATATATATATATATATATATATATATATATATATATATATATATATATATATATATATATATATATATATATATATATATATATTTTCATACATCTTTTTTATTCTCCATTACCGCTTTTAATACGACATACGTTCGAACCCGCTTCTCGGAAATTCTCAACCCCTACATTTATATCTTTTTACATTTAAATGGCGTTTATTTTTCCCCTTTTTTTCCGGGGTTTTTCGAATAAAACTTAATATGCTCGCATCTCGTGCTCCGTTTTATATTTTATTTTATTTTTTTACCATCGAAACACAATAGCTTAAAGGGAAAAATATTCCGTATCAAGAACGTTTCGAAATGATGTTCGATATTTGATTTGACTGTTTGTCGAGTCTCTTGTTTGAATGCAAAGTCGATTTCGCAAATTTTCTACGTTTTCTCTTTTTCTTTCGCATGAAAAGTGTTTCAAATATTTCCGTATTTTCCACGCAAGTACATCACGGTCTTAAAATAAACCCGTTACCTTTTGCAATATTTAAAATTGTTTTATTTATCATTTCACTTGTATATATTTTAATTTTGTATACCAATTTTAATACTTTAATTTAATTTTGAATCGTCAAAAATTTAATTAACACGTTTAATTTCGAGAATCGCTTTTTACAGTCAAAACAAAAATATTAAGAATTTAAACCATTTTTCATTTCAAAAAAAATATTCAAATAAATTTATCGGTTTTTCGTTTACAATTTCTTAGTCTATATATCATGCTAAAATATCTATGTTTAATAGCCGTTGTATTTTCTTTTGACCTATTGTATATTTGTATGCGGTTTTTTTCACGTCTTTTTCATCCCTGCTGCTCAGTATCCTTCTCTTGTGTTCGGAAGACCGAATCCAGTTTATTTCACCTGTTTTATTTGACCTGCCCTCCCCTTGATATACGATCTCTTTTGGTGGTTTGTGCGTGAAGAGAAAACGAAACGGGTAGACGGAAGAAAAAAGCGAAAAAAAAAAGAGGAAAAAGTGCAGAAAAAAATAGAGCAAAAACAATGGGTTCCGAAGAAAGAAAAGTTAAATGGCCGCTACGCCAGACTCTTGAGATTAAAAGTCCGATAAGAAGCGCGAAAAAATCTATAATCCCTCTTTATATACCTATATATGTTTAAGGTTATACAACCCTTAAATAAAATATATAGAATAGTTTTATTTTATCTAAATAGAATATATCTTTTTTTTTTTATTAAGTATACACATATTCACTAATATAAAAGTCTTAATCTTTAATATAAAGTCATAAATATGAGATAAAACTGGGGCTAAAGACCCATTATAAACCAAATATAAAGTAATTCTATTAACTCGTCTCAAACGAGTTAAGGTGTTGAGAAATCAAGTTAAGCGATCCGGTTAATTTATTTTGCCATCGCTTTTTCTTACTGTGGACAAAAGGAGGTTGTATATCATTTTTATGACAAAATTTATATTTCGAGCACTCAGACAACTTTATATTATTTTATATTGCATTATTTCGCTGAAAGCGCCGAACCGTGAAGGAGAACGACTTCATATAAAGGCGTATTAAATTTAGCAATAAGACTAAATAATATAATTTATAATATAGGCTATATATATATTTATATAATATATACTATAATAAAAAAGTGAGGTGAAATTGTAATTTAAAACACGATAATACACTATTTCAAAAACTCGACTAATTGTTCTTGTTCCGCAACAACCGTATTCGCCAGATTTGACTCCGTTCGACTTCTGGCTATTCAGCAAACTTAAAAGGCCAATGTGGGAACGCCGTTTTGACACGACTGAGGAGATAAAAACCGAATCAAAAAAGGTCTTGAAGGCTATACCGAAAAAAAAGACTATTCCGATTGTTTCGAGGACTGGAAAAAGCGTTGGCAAAAGTGCTTTTTATCAGACGGAGATTATTTTTAAGGGGATAAAATTGATTTGGAATAATAAATAACGAATTTAGATTTTATAAACAAATTCATCTTACTTTTTGATCATTATTTTTTAAAAAAGTAATATTAATTCATATAATAATAAATAATGTTTTTTTTTCAATTCTTATAATCTTTTTTAACGTCATATTTTTCTATTACTTAAACAAATATTCTGTATAAATCCAGAAAATCAGCGAATTTTCAACGGAATAATGCTATGGAAAAAAAAGGATATTTTTTCAGTTTACGCAGTCGCGTGTTGCCGTTTAATTTATGGCGTGTAGTTATTTTTTTTATACTACATTTAACACCGAAAGTAACATTTAACCGCTAAAATTCGTACATATTATTCATGTGTGTGTGTGTGTGTGTTTATTTCCATACATATATTTATTTTTCGGTTTGTCTGCAAATAAAGTGATAAAATCTACAATTGTAATGAAGACGAAACGGAAATAAAATTTGATTTATGCGAAGAAATTGTTACACAAGTTTAACATATATTGCCATTTTGAATCCTTAGAATATATGAAAATAGTGTATATTTAAATAAAAATCTTATTATTAATATAAATTAATATATTTTCTTCATATCAAATATGTACTAAAAATTTTATTAATAATTTCATTAATCTGATGAAATGAAATTAACTACAATCGAATATATATTTCACTGTATATAGATCAAAATTTATGACTTGATATTATTCAAATTAATAATACGACGTGTATCACTTAATTAACTTAACTACAAGTAATTGTTACTAGCAGTCTAATTTAAATAGATAGTGCTCAAAGATTGTTTATATACGATTCGTCTATTAGCGATATCTAATTAATTTCAACCAATTATAATCACATATCGTCAACTAAATAGTTTTACACGAATGATAATTATTATCGCAATAATGTAATCAAAATATTATTACTTTGATATTAAAAAAATATATATAGTAATTTAAAAAAAAAAACTGCATATTGATTAATAATTTTGTTGTCGTTGGTGGCGAAATAAATCTTCATTACGATAAGAAAAAAGCTAAAAGAGCGAAAAATATATTTTTGTTGATTAGTAATTGAGAATTGTTTAAAACAAATTTCATAAAAAACCTTAAAATATTTTTTCAGATTGATTCAATATTTTTAAATATTTAAGCATTTCATATATTCATTTTTTTCTACTATATTTATATAATATAAAAATATGAAAAAAATTAACACAGAATAAATTTACATTTTGAATAAATATCATAATAAATCAAAATATTATTTTGCTTATTTTCAAACATCATATTTGCCTTCTAAAACTAATTTGGAAAGTCTCAATTTATTCATCAAGTTTTTAATACTATTTTTCTTTTTTTTTCAAATTATTAATTAAATTTTTACATAATTAAATATAAATTACTTTGCTCACATTTTTATTAATTTAAAAAATATATAATATATTTCTTAATAATAAAAAATATATATTTGTATTGAGAAACACTGCTCTAGAACTCCAATATGACGGTCGAATCAACACTCAAACTGCGGCCACGTTCAATTTTAACTTTTTTTTTTACCATAAATGTCTAGTAGAGAGATCTCCTTTGCGATTTTTTTCGATTTTTCCTCGCAATTTTCCATTTGCCGCCGTAATGGATACGGTTCGTTATTGTTGCAATTGTCTCGTCGTTGTGAAACGTGAACGGAAAACGCGTTAACGAATTAACGGTTTAACGGCGAATTGAAGCGAAAAGTTCGACTGTTTCGACGCGAAACCGTTCAAAGTTAACCGTTAAACACCCCGCTCCCCCCCCGTCGTCAAAACGGACAATATTAACTTTACATTTAACTAACCGCGTGCACGTGACTACAGTGACGGTTAAAAATAACCGTACACTAATAATAATAATAATAATAATAAATATTAAATATACATATAAAAGTTTATTACAAATTTAAATTTATAAATTAAGAAGAGTTATTTAAATTATCGTTCACTTGAAGAAACTTCTCACGATTTCATTCTAAATAATATGTGCAAAATATACGTCTAATATGTGAGTAGCGTTAAATATTAGAATCACTTTCTCCAATAATGGAATCAGTTAATAGGAAACTTCGAGTCGATTCTATCGTCGAATCTCGCTCCACCGGAGCGTAAAGTGTTAATGTGTTTGCCAAATAAGCACCGTTACATTTTCATATTATTATTTTAACATAAATCGACATAGTTAATCGGATGTAATGTTCGGATTAAATGTCGAAATTAGTGTTATATCATACTTAAAAAAATACACACACACACACACACACACATATATATATATATATATATATATATATATATATATAATATTAATTAAATTCGGAATCGATCCGGAAGTTTAATATGAGAATTTTAGGATATCGTTTCGCCTTTGAGGCCGTCCATGTTAACAAATTAAATTTTAATCGCTTTCAAGTTAATGACAAAAAATATATATATATGCGTGATTTGAATTTGATTAATCGACGTCCAATTTTTAATTAAAGATATATATATATATATATGTGTGTGTGTGTGTGTGTGTGTGTGTGTGTGTATTGTAATAAAACGTTTTATAATTTGATTTATTTTCAGTTTATATCGCTATTTAATAGGTATAATGTCATAATTTAAAAACAAAATATATTTAGAATATATTTGTATTTTATTTAAAATCAAATTTAATAAGAGATTAAGATCTGATGCATCATTTATTCCTTTTTTATTATTGTTATTTCTTTATTTATTCATTAATTCAGTCTAGTTTTCATACATTTATATTATATTAAAAAATGAGATGAAATTGTCATTAAAAACTTTCGGAAGGCAGGTAAATTGTATTTTTTTTTTCAAGGTTGATATAACTGTTTATAATATTTGCCGAGCGTCTGTTTGTGAAAAGCTTTAATTATCTCCGAGTTACACGTGTTTTTACAACTTGTGGTTCATTCATCACGACAATACACCATGTTATACTGCATTGGTTCTTCGCGACTTTTTTGCCAAAAACTCGATTCGTATCGTTCCGCAGCTACCGTATTCACCTGATTTGGCTCCATGCGACTTTTGACTATTCAGCCAACTTAAAAGGCCAATACGGGGACGCCGTCGTTTTGATACGATTGAGGATATAAAAACCGAATCGAAGAAGGTCTTGAAAAATATACCGAAAAGAGTCTATTCTGACTGTTTCGAAGACTGGAGAAAACGTTGACAAAAGTACGTTTTATCGGACGGGGATTCCTTTGAAGGAGATGAAATTGATTCGGAAGTATTCTTCTGATATATATATATATATATATATATATATATATATATATATATATCAATGTATTAAATAATTTACATTTTATAATCAAATTCACCTTACTTTTTGATCACAGTGTTTCTTAAAAAATATACATTTATAAATCATACAATTTTCATACTTTTCACGTATAGTCAATATTGTTCATACTGTTAGCTGAAATGATAAAGATTTCAAACGACTGTCCCCGAATATTTCACGGTTACATATCCCTTTTAAATAAAACGTCCTCTCTCATCCCCCGTATCGAATTCTCCCACATTTTCCGTGATAATGTGAAACTAATGTAAAATTTGATATATTAGCTTCGGAGATACGTTTCGAAATTTAACGGTTTCCACTCGATTCGTGTGTTTCAAACGCCATTATATCATTGTCGTAATATAATAAAGTCCCCGACGGTTTCGCTCTTCGAAATAATTCACGTTCATATCGAACCGAATAACTATATGAAAATGTGTATGTGCATACGTATATCCAAGTGTTCATTGCACGAACAAAAACCAAAGGACACAAGTGAAATGAATAAAATTTTAATAAACGAACTAAATACTATTATATAAAACGGCATTCTGTATTTTAAAAATATTTATATTTTGTTTATATAAATACTAAAGTTTATAATAATAATAATAAAAGTGCACTTGTATCCTTTGGCTTTTATTCGTTCTCTCTGTACTCGATTACAATGATCGTTATGAATGCCCGTCTGAACAAACTTTCAACGCTAAATCAAATGGAAAAACGATCCTCACGTATAATCGAAATGTCGACATTTTGACGTGTGTGAGTTTGTGTGCACTATTGAAAGCGCTTTTCAATTTATATTCATTGACAGTAGTAAAAGTGTATACAAATCATCGATGAAACACGTTCAAATCAAACGTTTAAAAGATTATAAATCTACATATTTCTCTTTTTCGATTTTTATGACTTACCTTTTATACTTTTGTTAATATATTATTTATTTTATAAAATAAAATATTAATAATAATCATGATATATATATTTTACTCACATGTATTAAATTTAAAACAAACTGTATTAATCTATCTCTTATAATAATAATGCAGAATAAATTTTGAAATATCGAATATCTTTTATCCGTTAATTCGAAATAGAAATTTATCCATAATATATATATATATATATATATATATATATATATATATATATATATATAATATCTAATCACATAAAATAAAATAAATGAATGTCGAAAAAAATTTGAATGCATTTGATTTTTTTATATTGCGGACTTTGCCGTATTTAAATTAGATTTCGATTTTTACGCACCACTAAAAATGTCACCGCGTTAAACTAAAAGGACGATAAATGCGAAATAAACCTTCGTAGAAGCGCAACATAGAATGGGGACGGGCACGACCGTTAAAAAAATATATCGCTGAGCTTATTTGTTAACCCTTTCGCCGCCGACGCGATTATGCGTTCGTTCGGAGCAGTTCGTGTAAATTCTTCAAATTGCTACTTTGATGCGGTCTACTCTTTGCGAGCGTTCGAAATTAAAACGGCTAATAAAAATTCAAAAGAGCCACCGCGACGTCCACTCTTTTTTTTCTCTCGTTATTTTTTTTTCGAAGCGTCCTCCTTTTGCTTTTTCTCAACTCCGGTAGATATTAGTTCAGGTCGGTGGATATTAGTTAAAAAAAAGTACACGAAAGCTAACCATAAAGTCTAACTTTATTTCCTATCTTGTAATATTAAAAACGTTGATAAAATATTAAAATTTTTAAACTTAAATCACTCAAAATCGTTTTATATTGCTTTTTACAAAAACCATTAATAAAACTTTTTGCTGTCGAAATATGAATATTTATATGTGGGTGAATTAATTGATTTTTGAATTTCGATTGCGGCTCGCTAAATTATTCCGAACGACATTTAATGTTCGGTTATGGCCATTAAGTGTGTCACGTTATGGCCAAGTAAACCGCGGCCATTTCGAATCACCTGTCAAATTTCAGTATATTGCTCAACATAACCTTAAAATCATATTATATATCGGAATTTATCACCAAAACATTATCAATAGACGTGCTCGTTTAATTCATGAAACATATACGCGTATATCATCAATATTTTCAGATACCTTTTTCAAGTATTTCAATATCTATTTATAAAATCAAAAATACATTAGTTTTTTTGAAGACAGTGTCGACGATAAAACTAAATGAAAAAAATATAACGACACCCACAATTTCCTTACACGAACTGATGAGAAAATACAAATAGAAAAACTTAAAAATATTTTGGAAGTTTCCTGCCATACACATATATATTGGTAGAAAAGTTGACATATTAAGTAGCTCAACGATTCACATCATAATAATATTTACTTGGGAAATTTATTCGAAAAATTTTAATATTACATAATACAAGAAGTCGCATGCATTTTAATGAAAACACTATTTAGTAATTAAACGATTAAATTGATCATTAATGAGGGAAAATTTGAAAAAGTTGATTTATTAAAAGTATTTTTATACTTTTATCGTCATATTTTACGACACACATTATACTTATGGTACATCAAATAACAATTTTGTTATTATATCCCGTCTCAATTTTCGGCCCTCAGAAAGCTGGAAGTCTTCGCTCATAAAAGCGAAGTTTCTCCTCGGATGAAAACTTTGGTTTTACCGACACACGAACTTAAATCTAACTCCCTTAACTAGAATTCGAAGTATAAATTCGAAGACATGTGAAAAATGTTACACGTGTTTTTGATTCAGCAATTTTAGCGGTGAACATTTGAAAAAGTGTCAAATTATTTACAATTTTCTTTCATTACTTATATAAAAGTTTACAAATAAGCCACTATATCATTATATTTTTTTCTGATATAAAATTTAAAAAAAACAGTTCACACAATTAATTATAAACTGCAAAAATTGACATAAAAGGAATTATTTTTTTAGTGGCTTTTATAATTCTTATTTGTAAGAAAAAAAATAGATAATTATTCAACCTTTTTAACATCCTTTCATTTTTTATCGGTTCAATAAGATTCAAACTATAAGGAAAAAAGTATAACTCGTGTCGTTCGATTAACGATTAGCATTTTCATATTTTTAGTTTTAATATTGTCAAATATTACAAATGAAGTTCAAATTGACATCTTTCAACTATTGCTTATTCGCTTCTTTGAAAATATTACTTTGCGCGTTCTTCTCATATAAATAATATATAACAAATCTATACTTTATTTTTTAAATCATATACAATTTAAAATAATAAACTATGATATTATATATAGTATGTAGCGTCATTAATCCCGTATGATTCTCATTATAAACCAACAAAACTGATCAATCCCACACTCTTGATTAGACTAGTTACACGCTGACCACAATCCACATAACCGTTCGTGTTATCGTCGATACGCTTTTCACATTTCAATATTTTACTACGTTCCAATTCGACACGATAATAATTATTACGGGTACGGGGGGGGAGGGGTCGTTTAGATAGAGGATGAGATTTTTCATCCCTCGATTAATGTTTGGAAAATGTAAACAGTGACGCGCAATTTAAATCGAATCCTTCGAATGCACGGAATTCGGATCAAACCGAAATCCTCGATAAATCGAAATTCCGTTTGCGGCGCCAGTATTTAACAATGGTTTTTATTTGCCTTTATTCCCTCGCTTCACACACACACACACACACTCATAAATATATACTCAACGATCGTTTTACTCACAAAATGTGTACAATATCGAAATATTTCGTTTAACAAACGAAAAATTACTTTTTTTTTTCTAAAGCTATTATTACGTTGTAAAATTGACTATTACGACCAAAAAAAATTTATACATATTGTATATATGTTGTGCGTATTTGATTGTATTGCTTGTAAAATAGATAAGTAAAATTGACAGTCGAATCGGTATTGTCAATTCGGACAACGTCGTCCTTTACATATATATATATATAATTTACAATACCAAATTTCCATAAATAGAAATTCCAGACCATTAAAATATTGATAATATATAAAATTTCATAAAAAAAATAAATTTTATTCTAAAATAACTAGAATCTATCATCGTGACAGTCAAACATGTTGTATCGTTATAAACATAAATGACAATCATCGGACACATACATATGGTACATATAAATATATATTAAAAATATTAATCAAATTCCGAATAGGGCACCGTCTTTTATCGTATCTGTTCTGGCACGTTGGCGCCAAAACTTCGCCACAACGGCGAATGAGAAACGAGACGCTGCGATATTATTTTATCTGGCAGGTGCTCGGGCATGCGCTCACCTACGAATCCATATGCGAATCGGCACCGATTATCCGTGCTCTCTCGATTATACGGGACTTCGAAATTAAACTTCTTTCTACACTATTTCGTTGTTCTCGCAGATTGGCAATATCGAAAAATGATTTCGGCTAACTTGCCTTACCCCTGCCATATCAATATTGTTGCACAATATATTATTAATGATAATAACACAAATATTTTTGCATCTACTTTATTTTATTTGATTAAACTACAATATAAATATTATATTTGATAAGAAATATAATGGTTAATCTGTGTTAATCGTAACGTTCCATGGTAAAACTAATAAATAACCCCATCTCCAATCACTAAGAGGCGCTAATTTACTCCATTTATTGTTGATTTCATCGTATATTTCGACATCAGACGTTTCACCACCTAATAAAATTTTTAATTATTACATATATACTTATATATATATATATATATATATATATATATATATATATATATATATGTGTGTGTGTATGTGTGTGTGTGTGTGTGTGTGAGAGAGAGAGAGAGAGACAAATGGAAGTCAAACGTTCTATTTATATTTAAAAGAAAGTCTGAAGAGAAATTTATATGAAAAAAATAATACGTATTTGGATTTATATATTCTCGAACATAACACATATTGATCATCCAAAATATATAGCAGCCATCGATATATCATGCCATAAAAATATATCTCAAAAACCACCACCTCTGACCTCCGATTGTCTCGTGTTTATATCCCCCAGTATATATAATACATTTTCGCGTAAGGCGAAATGATTAATATCCACACTAACCGGCTATTGTAATTTTATTGTTGAACCATGCTGCTCCCACTTTTCCTTTGGACGATATTTTTGCAATCGACGACCACTTTTTCATTTTTGGGTCGTAGCGTTCTACGGTGTTCAATAAATTCTGCTTTTTATCCATGCCGCCTATGTAGTATAAATAGTTATCCGATGCGACCAACTGAAATAAAATTCGATGTCGAGTTTTATACCATTTTATTTATTTTATTTTTTACACCCTTTCTCCCGTTCTATATTCTACATCTTCGTCTATTCCTTTTCGTATGTCGTCTTTCGCATTGTTGTGCCGTTGAATCGCAGTAACCGCGCCCTTGCTCTAATAAACATGCACCCCTTTTGTGTTCGAGACCCATTAAATGACTTAACGGTTAAATGCGAAATTATTACCGATATATCTCGTATAATTGCTGAAGTTTCAGCGTTAACGATATGTGAAAAATAATATTTGTTAATATAGTTAGCAGACTGCTGATTCGAAATGCTCGAAAGTTTTCTCGGTTAATCTACTAATGGACTTTTGAACGATCAAAAATAAATCATCATTCAATTTATAATATATCAAGTATTAGATCGTTATATCATTAGACTTGAATATTAAAATTAATTTAATTATTATTATTTTTTAAATAATGATTGAAGTAATCGAACGCCATCTGTTATCAACAACGGATAAAAACAAGATATCGCCATATTTACAATATCGAAAGACGACTATCATTACAATTTATCGATTGAATTCATAACAGGCGACACATTTTATAAATGTAAACCGGATATACCGGATTTTAGTTTCTATTTCGGAATGCATTAAGCGTGAAACCAACCGTTCCCTGATATCTTGCTTTTAACAAAGGTTCGATTACGGTCCACGTATCGTTTTTCACGTCGTACATCTCCACTTTATCTATTATTGTGTGTCCATCGGTCATTCCTCCTGCCACATAGATTTTGTCCTCGAAACAGGCGGCCGTCAGATGGCTTCGCGACACGTTCAACGATGCCGCATAATACCAACGACGATATTTTCTATCCCATCTGAAATAAAATGAAACATTTTTTTTTAACCAATTAAATATTAATTATAAATAATAAAGTAAATTTAAAAGCGGCCAATATTAATTTCAATATAATATTTTATTCGACAAATAGCTAAATTTTATCATATTTGGCGGATAAAATGAATTTTGGCAACGAACGTAGCTAAGTTGCCAAGATTTTCACATTGTCATAGTGATAATGATTACAATCCACATAATGTTATTTTCACATAACAATAATTAATTAATATGTATATATATATATATAGAATTATAGAATTCATACGATCGATTTTTATATATTAATTTAAATAACATAATTCCGTAGCTAATTCAGATATTATCGATGAATATTTATTTACATGTAACAAACTTACTTACATGTCGAATTTGTCGTTTCGATACTTTTAATATAAATTTATACACGTAAACATATCAAATACTTATAATTTTAATCGTTTGCATTTTTTTTTTTTGTTTACCTTTCAACACTTCTTAAAAATCTGTGATTATAACCGCCAATAATGTACACGACGGCTGATGAACCTTGACCAACAACGGCCGTTGTAAATGATTCGCGATTTTCATTCACCGGTGCCAAAGATCTTTTTTTTCCGTCGGATAACGAATAAGCTTCAACCGTGATTTTCTATATTAACATATAAAATAGTTTTTTTTTTTTATTAAATCATATTTTTTTCTCATTTTCAATATATATATATATATATATATATATATATATATATATATTTAATTCAAAGTTCACCGTCGGATCGTTGCCCGACTTTCCGCCTATAATCAAAAGTTTACCGTCGAGAAAAGCGACGTTGAAGCCGCGCTTTTCAATTTTTTCCATCTCGAATTCGATCCATTCTCCCTGAACCGAATCGTACAGCTCTAGAACGCCGGTCTGAAAATTACCACAAGCTCATAATAAAGTGTACAGTTTTAATTAGCGCTCGTAAATATTCACGGGCGTAATGAATTTCAATAATAATTCACGTCCGTCGACGACGAGACGAAGAGCAGTCTATTGTTGAGGCAGCCGGTCCTCGGTTTAGTCAGGTTTGCGACGTTCCTCATGAAATTCGCTGATCGTTCGTCGGTAAACACGTGCCAACGGATGGCTTCCGTAAATAAGGAACGACATTTTTCATGGTCGATCACTTTCGGCCACACGTCCGATATTAAATACTGAAAAATTTCTTGTCATCAAAAAAAATAAATTTTATTATATTTGATATAAAAAAAATTCAACAATTTTTACAATATAAATATGTAATATACTATCACTATTAAAATCATATGATGGCATTGATGAAGGATCGTTTTTTTTTTGTGCAAAAAATTTGCAACCAAACAAAAGCATCTGATCAGACAGATATTCATGGGACAATTTTCACCCGATGGACCCACTAAAATCTCATTTCTTCCCCATTCTATCCAAAATCAACGACAAGCCATAATGGCTTTGGTCTAGAATGGTATAATCTAGGATCATTTGCTGAAGACGCATAAAATTGAGTCATAAAAAAATGTGAGTGAGCACCTAAATATTCGATATATAGAATAGAAAATTTTTCAATAAACTATAGCTATGTATACTTTGGATCCTTTTTTCTATGTATATATGAGAGATCTTTTTAAATCTATTATCATATTCAATCAGGAACGAACCTTTAGTGACAGTAAAGGAAACCTAACGGTTTCCAACAGCACATACAAGTCGTCGTCGTAATTTTCATATCGATTATAGCTTATCCATCTGATGACACATTTGAATATGATCTCTTCCGAAGGCACGTTCACACTATCGAAACGCAGCACTTCCGCCAAAACGTCACGTTCCAATTGAAGATAGTCGTTTTCGAAGTATATCTGAAAGGCGATAAAAGTACATTATATAATATATATAAAATAAAAAAAAAACATAATTTTAAAATAATTAAATAATATTTTTTTTTTTACTTATTAAATGATAATCTATTGCATATATAAAATATTAATAATTAATTTAAATTTTCATTATCGTTTTTTTTTATATTAATAATAAATATAATTATAATTTATAGTAGAAATTGTGAACTATATATGTGAAGGTTACAAAACCGATATTCTGATTTCCCAATTCTAATTTTAGATATTTATAGCAAATAATTTTCGATTACTCATGAAATTTTACATATACAACATTTTCTATTTGTTTAATTAAAAATATATGTATATAAAATAAAAATTATTTTAGTTTCTTTTTAAAAAAAATAAATAGTATTTTTCACTTCGATTTATTTATTTTTTAAAGGAATGAAAAATTTTTAAATTAAAAATAATCGCCATTTCTATTATATTTTATAAATTATGTTTAAATATAAGGTTTTAATCTGAATTTTGAACTATTAAAATTTAAAAAAATATATATACAGTTTAATTTTTTTTTAATCGTTATGCAATTTAATACTATTATCATCATTACAAATTACAAAAAAAAATTACAATATCATCATAAATTATAAATCTTTAAAGATTAAAAAAATTAACCATTATTTTTTATACAAATTATTAGGAACTGTTTAAATATATATATATATATATATATATATATATATATATATATATATATATATATATATATTCAGCAACATGTGCGATTTTGGAAAATCGTTCGCGCAATTTTCGCAAACGCGCCTCTCCTCCTCCTCCCCCCCCGCGTTCTCCGTCCAAAATGTACAAAAGATACATGTGCACGATTATGACCGTTATTTATTGCGAAAATCGAAATGGATTTCTCGACGTAATTTATTACCGTCATAAAATTATGTCGAACGTAGTCGTACGCCTCACTGATTGTTTCAGCGCTGTAATACAATTCGCGATTTTTCAGCACGTTTATATAATACAGGTCGCGCCTTCGCTCCTGGCTCATGTTCCTCGTAACGCCTGTAATAATCGTAAAAAATATTTATATATATATATATATATATCAACATTTTTTTTTAATATATTATATAAATTAGCAACGTCGTCGTGAATTTTACGATGCTTTCGATTGATTTTTTTCAGCGGCGTCTGAAAATCGTAAAGTTCGACGACGACGATTCCAAGGCGGTGGTTGTGTTGTATGTTGATTTGTTTTTTATTTTCTAATAATTTTCAATATTTTTTATATGATATAAAAAAAATGAGAATTTTTAATATATAACACTGTGATCAAAAAGCGAGGTGAATTCATTTATAAAATGAAAATTCTTTATTTATTCTTCCAAATCAATTTCATGCCCTTCAAAATAGTTCTCGAAGAACCAATGCAGTATAACATGGTGCATTATTGTGTTGAAAGAACCAAGAGCTGTAAAAACACGTCTAATTCGGAGATAATTAAACGTTTTGACAAATAAATATTTGGCAAATGTTATAAATAATCCTACCTACATAGGAAAAAAATACAATTTACGCATCTTCTTAATGTCCAGGAGTTTTAAAAAATATTTCACATATATTGTTTTAATCGCATTATCGGTACATATATTATATATAGAAAATGATTTTAAATTTTATGATTATTAAATTAGTTTTAATTATAATAAATTAGTAAAAATATTTTTTTATATTATTACAATGATTTCACATAAATTATAATAAAAAATAATTCTCAAATTTTAATATATATATATATATATATATATATATATATATATATTACCATTTTTAAGTACTATTACGCACAATTTGTAAAATTAAAACATTCATAGTATATTTAAATTGATTTCTGTGAAATTCAATATGACGGAATTAATACGTAATTAAATCAATATTTAATCAACTGGGATTTAATATAAATCGAAACAAAATCATATTCGACAAGATTAAAATGAATAAATTCATCCTATTATAATGAAGCGATATTTTGAATTATTTCAAATACATAATAAATTAAGACTTAATTCTATTATCATAAACGCGTAATTTACTATTCGATATTTTAATTATTTTTAATTCTATCATTATTTATTACATCTCAATAAATGTAATTTATACAAATTTACCTTTAATCGTTTCATTTTGTGATGAACACAAAATTTTTGCACACATTAAAAACCAAAGCACAAACCGAAACAAAGAATGCATCGTATTTTATCAAAGGCAAATTAAAAAAAAAGGCGGGAATATTTAAATGAGCAATCGTCGCCTTCAATATTTGAACTTACACTGAACATTCATAGATATCGTCTATTTATAACAAAATCGTTTTTCTATCATTAAAACAGATGCATCCAAATGGCGTTTTATATACAAAATCCGCATTCTAAAAACGATCGTATATTATTTATTTTTTATCTATTTCAAATTCGAAAATGACCTTTATCAAACAATCAATTTTCGAAATTGTCTCCGCAGGCTTCGATTCAAAACCTTTGTTTTCGAATATCTCAAATAAATCATAGTTGTTTTTGTCTTCGACTAACCCTATCTTAGACTCGAAATTGTGATAAAACATTCTAGTCTAATTATTTGCATTCGATTGAAAAAAAAACGTGCTTAACATCGTATATATGAATTAAATTGCGATATGATATCGATAACATTAATTATTCCGTTTAAATGGTAATTAACAAAGCGATTAGAATTCGACATAGAATTGTTGCATAAAATTACCATAATTTTCAATATGTCAATGTTACTTAAATATATTATTAAATTTTATGTTGATTATTATAATATGGTAAATATTTCAAATTTTTAATTTTTAAAGCTATTACTTCAAATCATTCATTTTATGTATATCAATAAAACTATGGAAATACTTAAAATATTTTTAATTACATCTAACTATATTCTGTTTAATAAAGTTATAGTGTGCAGATTAAATAATTAAAAAAATATATTTTAATAATCAAGCCAGTAACTTTTTGATAGTGTGACTCACAAGTAAGTAAATAAAAACTCATGTGGCCCGCAATATACTAAAAGTTTGACAGGCCTGCCGCAAAGAATATATATAGTCAAATATCGACAAGACGAATCGAATGCTGAAAACGTTTGCAAAACGCAGTTTTTTCAGCAAAATTAGTCTAATGAAATTAATATTTATTATTAATTTCATTTTTTTACACGTTTGCTTAAGAACGTATGTAACGTGTAAAAAGAGAGTTGATTGTATTTTGAATTCTAAATTCAAATATTATTAATTTAAATATTTTTTTTTATATTGTAATAGAATCGAAAGTGTGACGTATAAATAGAGATTGTCCCGTAAAATATGAAAAAAATGACTATTGTGAATGCTCTTAAAATAGGTCAAGGCTTTTTCCAAGATGTAACATAGTTGGATTATTTTTTTTATGAAAATTTAAAACCACTATCTTCCTGGTAAAATGTTTGGCATAATAGTATATGTAGTATTATCGAAAAACCGCAGGTTTAACACACGATACAAAATTTATATATATTTCAATGTTATTTTGCGAAAATGGTATATATATATATATATATATATATATATATATATATGTATATATATATATATATATATATACCGTTAAAAGTTTTATTTATACACGCTTTGGCCCGACTCCAACCGATTTGACCTCTTTCGCAATTTCGATCCGCTTTTATGACCGCCGAAGATAATTCGTTGTGTTCGCACTGGCTGCCGGGGAAAAACTCCGAGGAAAAAATGAGGACAGGACCCCGGGATGCCTTTTATCACTGGTTTCATCTTTTCGCGTTAGAATCGTTCCAATTCGCCGATATAAGAAAAGACGAGACGAGAAAATCCCGAACGAAATGCTTATATAGGTAGATGTGGACCTGTCGTCCCTACGACGCCGTGGAAAAATAGGTCCGGAAAAATCGGAAAAACACGACGACACGAAAATAAACGCGAAAATCGCGGAAGAGCTCTCACGCTTTCGGGGATCGTAAAACGAAACGTGCACCTATCTACCTATCCGTTGGAGCGTTTAACCCTTGCGCGACCGAAATCCGGCTAAAAATACCGTTCATTATTAATTTTGTCACGTGCGATTGTTTGCGAGCCCGAAAGATATTTCGAATCCGTATATATTAAGTAGGAATATAAAATTTTAGATTATCTGTAAAAATTATGTTTGAAACGTAACACAAAAATTAGAACCAAAATAATTTTAATAACCACAAAAACATAATATTTTTATATAAATGCAAGTGGATCTGTGTACGGGTTAATGTATATGACATGACGATGATATATATATTTTGAGATGTAAAAGTCATTTAATATTAAATCGTATAAATAAGTTAACATTCGAGCGTGATATTTTATATATATGATGACTAATAGCGTGAGTCGTTCGTCGTCGTCGGCGCGCGGCGGCGCTAGCATTTTATATATTTGATTAACCAAAAATTATTTGTTAATTTACAGATAACTTATAATTTCTTTATTCTCGTTCTAAATCGATAGAATAAATTGATTTATTTTATATCAAATATTATTGACTGAAAGTAATAAACAAAATACAAAGCTTTTTTGGAAATATATTTCGTGTTAAAAAGTGGGTAATCTCTGATACTAACAGTGTTCTATAATTTTAAAATATTTTTTGTAATTATTTCTAACATTCACTAAAATCACTTTTTAATATTTATTATATTATTTTTGAATAATTAAACTTTAAATAAGAAATCTATTAATAAATTTTAATTATTATTGTAAATATTCAAAATCAAAAATTTTATTTTTGTCTATACATCATCTTATTTACCAAAAAAAAAACGGAATTAACGATACAAAGTATTGAAATTTCGCATGCATAATATATAGGAAATTTTTCAGCAAATGAAACCGCTTCGAGTTAATGAGGATTATGGCCGTAAAAACATACATTTTTGTATATTTCATGATTTTTTTTGTATGTTTTAACTCATTACAGCAGCAAAGAAACCCATTAAGAGAATTCTGAATACGTTTCAGCATATTATATCGTATTCACGTTTCGTTTCATCTTGACGATATTTTTTTATGAAAGGAATCCGAACGCCAAAGGATACAAGTACAAATTTAATTAACATTTATAATCGAGATTCGTTAAAATAATACGACAAAAATGTATATAATGAACCGTAATATATATATATATATATATATATATATATATATATATATATATATATATATATAATGTGGCATTATTATTTATCAGATAATTCACAATATATTTTTGTACAAAATTAATTTTTTTTCGCTGTAACAAATAATTTATACTAATATACAATTTTTTCATACTAAAATATAATATAGAAATATACAACCATTACACCTCTTTTCTGTCAATATTGTTCTGATAGAACATTGTAATCAAAAATTAAGGTGAAATTGTTTATAAAATGTAAATTCTTTATTAATTCTTCCAAATCAATTCATCCCCTTCGAAGTAACTCCATTCGATAAAACACACTTTTGTCAACGATTTCTCCAGTCGGAATAGTCTTTTTCCGGTAGTCTTTAAGACCTTCTTCGAGTCGGTTTTTAACGGCATTTTGAATTTGCTGAATAGCCAGAAATCGCACGGAGCCAAATCAGGTGAATACGGTGGTTGCCGAAAGATATGAATCGAACCAAATGCAGTATGACATAGTGCATTACCCTTATGAAGGAATCAAGAGTTGTAAAAACACATGTAACTCGAAGATAATTAAACCTTTTGACAAACAGATGCATGGAAAATATTATAGATAGTCCTAATGCTCGGGAGTTCTAAATGACAATTTTACCTTACTTTTTGATCACAGTAGTATATCAAAATTTTCATAGAAAACATTATTAAACTTTATTCACTTATATCCGTCGACATCCGATCGTCCGAAACGCCTCCAAAAACACACTGAAAATGAAAATTTATTTTATAAAATTATCAACGAAGAAAATTGAATCACCGTTACACGTGCTTAAAGTTAATCCTAGATTTCGCTATGCGAATAAATTATGTACGTCAGAAGTATACATAAACTGTTATCGCGTAAATGGATATTCATAATGCGATGTTTGAAAACGAATATATTCGTATATATATATATATATATATATATATATATATATATATATATATATATATAAGTATATACCGATTTAATGCTTCAATTTGTACTCGTTAAATTTTGCCAGTAACATATATATAATATATATGTCACGGTGAACCGGATAGAGAATTTTTAACTAGATTTTCGTCGTAACGAATTTCCATTTAATAAATCATGGCTACGACGGCCATTCAAGATAATGCTTCAGAGCTTTTCGCATTTAATAATTCTCTTCGCCTCTCAATGAAATTTTTCCTTTTTCATACGATTTATTTCGTTTTTTTTGCGTATGTCTTTAAATTTATAAATTTACGTATTTTTTTTTTATTAATTTTGCCGTTGAAAACATTTCGAATGCTACTGTTATATTTGAATATACGAAATAAAAACAATTAATTGACGACTATAAATGATCAAGAAATATTGAACACATTTTTTTTTCAATATATATTATCTTAAAAATAATACATTTATTGCATTAAACAAAAAAAAATGCAAATATCACTAAATGCATTTAAAGTATCATAAATCCATATCAAAAATCGAATAAATATTTCAGTACATTTTTTATAATCTAATTTGTATATGAAAATAATATAAAATTTAAAAACATAAATTAATAAAATATTCGCGATTAAAAGTTATTACTAGGCTCCATTAAGAAAATTTATTATACTTCAATATAATACAGCATTTTAATTAAATAATAAAAAATTCAATATTAAACATTATAACTATAAAAATCTTAATATATCTTTATATACTAATAAATTTTAATTTTTAACAACAAAAACAATTTTTCTACTTCATGAATGATCAAACATTAATTATAATATAATATTATTAATATTGATTATATGACTAGAAATACATAAAAATTATCATTCATATATTATTCATTATATTTTTTATAATTATTATAAATTATAATTTTTTTTTTCAGTATATGCGTGACCGTCGTAGTTCTCAACGTACATTTCAGATCACCACAAACACATAGAATGGCCCCGTGGGTCAAAAGAGTCTTCATACACATATTGCCAAGACTGCTTTTCATGAAAAGACCTCAATATAAATTCGACACCACCAGGTAAGTGCAATTTTTAACAAAAAAAAAAAAAAACGTTCACATTTTTTTTTTCTTAACTCATTGTCACCTCTCAATTCGTACGGTTAATTCAAATTTTATACTCAAAACATTCCATATATTTTATAACTATTTATATTTTAAAAAAATATTAACTCAATATAAAAATATATTTAAATAAATATAATTATATTCCATTATATCGGCGCATAAGGCTGTTTAATCTCACGTAGAAAATGTCGCACATTTTCCTCTTATCGCCGGTTACGTTTTTCAACACAATTAAGAAGAAATTTCGCTCCTTGTAAATTATTTTTATTAATATAATTATTGTATTTCGGGCGTATAATTACAAAAGCTTAATATCTCGTTGTTGTTGTTTTTTTTATAATTTTTTAGAAATGAAAACACGAACGCGAATACAGTAAATCCTCGTTAAAACGCAATTAAAAATAATTTATGCGCGCTCTTTTCTTTTTGACCGAATTCGCTATCCGGTTTATATTTAATATATAAATATATTTTTCTATACCGAACGGTCAAAAGTCGAAAATAGAGAATATAATTTAATTTAATATATAGTGATCATTATGTAATACTTCCGTAATACGAACGTTAAATATAATAAATATATTTTTATTATTGAACTGTCTGAAAAATGCGTATAGAATTAACAGTACTTTTAAAAATGATAAAACATTTTTTTTTTTTGAAAGAAATAATATCTAGAACTTATCAAATTTTATTTTAAAAGACAAATAATTGTATCAATAAAATTATCATACCATAGATTTTATTCCAAAATAATAATAAAAAAATCATTCAAGCTCAAAAGTATCTTAATTTAAAATTTGTTAAATTAAAAAAAAATATGCGATTTTTTTCTGACTCAAAATATGCAGTATATATTCTATAGAATATACGGATTTTCTTTATGTAGTAGTCTAAAGGTTAACGCGAATTCGAACGTTCGATCGTTCAAGTGTCCTTATTACATAATAATATTTTCATTTCACGCTTAATGTATTCGACAATAAAAAGTCCAAAAAAAAAAAATAGAAAACATATCGAAAAAATGTGTGCGCAAGAATATAAAAAAAAATCGATAAATTATACTAACGTCGCGATTTCTCAACAATATATGCGAACGAACGATTCGGTTCAAAGATAACGGTTTCCGAACTTAAACCGAACCGAAACTTTAACCGTGAAAACTTTTCCAACAAACAGCACCGTTTATATTCAAAACGAAATAATGGACTTTGGTTATGTCTATATGAACGTTTTATATTACCAACGTTATTATCGAAAAAAAATAATATTTATCTAATATAATATTATTGTGATCAAAAAGTAAGGTGAAATTATCATTTAAAACTACCGGGCATTTAAATTGTAGGCAGGTAAATTGTATTTTTGTTTCCTATATTGGTAGGACTGTCAATAACATTTGCCAATCGTCTGTTTGTCACAAAGTTTAATTATCTCCGTGTTACAATTCGATTCATATCGTTTCGCAACCACCGTATTCGCCTGATTTGGCTCCATCCGACTTCTGACTTTTCAACAAACTGAAAAGCCCAATGCGGAGACGTCATTTTGACACAATTAAGAAGATAAAACCGAATCAAAGAGGGTCTTGAAGGCTATACCGGAAAAATACTACTTTGAAAGCGATGAAATTGATTTGGAAGAATAAATAAGGAATTCACATTTTTATAAACAAATTCACCTTACTTTTTGATCACAATATTATATACATATAAAATACTATAATTCTATCGTTTACTATTAATTTTCATTTTCTATATACAATCATAATATAATTGATTTTAAAATAAAACATATTTCTGATTAATTATATGTATTTTTTAATCAATTATCAGAATGTTCAATATATGCGATAAAAGTAAACGTGACACTGAATAAATTATTTTCACATAATACACTCGATCATAAATCATACAAAATAAACCGCAAGTTTAATTAGTCACAAAATTAAAATAAACTTAATATGATAATATTGGATATTATATTAAGTTTATCTATGATGCTAGGACATAAATGTAATAATTTACTATTATAATCTAGACAGCTGCGATACGTTCTACGGTTAAATTTACCAACGCGTATATCGTCTATATACGTGTTTTATATTTCATTTTAAACTTTTTAGATGTGAATTTTTTTTATTATATATATATATATATATATATATATATATATATATATATATATATATTGAAAAATCAGAAAATTTTATTCAATATTATGGCAAAAAATAAAAATTAATAGTTAAACATACAACGAGTAATTTAATCTCATACAAATTAAAATATTTTTTTTAATAATCATTAAAAAGTTTATAATATTATGATAATTTGCACATTTTTTTAAATGTTAAAACGATAAATATTTGAAAAAAAATTGCACTATTATAGTATTTTACCTGTATTTTATGTATTGTTCTGTGACCTTAGCCTGACTGAATGTAGGAAAAATATCGATATCCGGAATACGTTTCAGGAAAATGGCTCTTTGCGAAGTCGAAACCTTTTTCCATTATTGAAACAATATCAGCATACAACAAAATCCATCAGACACATTTCGCATGTGCAGAAAATCCAAATTGTCAACTCGATCTTTGTAGATTTTGTCTAGTAGACGTTTTTGTCCGAGTCGTTTTCTATGTCATTTGTTTCATATTGTGCTCGTTCCATTTCTATTTTCTTATCTGCCACTAAACGTAATATATTTTACAAATGCTCCATATATATATATTATTAATTTGATTAAAAAATTATAAATATTACATTGTTCAAAAATTTTAGTTCTATTTCTTCGCCGTCTTTTTTTTAGTACCATATCATTCATTTATAACACTGTGATCAAAAAGTATGGTGAATTCGTTTATAAAATGAAAATTCTTTATTGGGTTTTTATCATCTCAATTTTTTGAGTTTGCTGAATAGCCAGAAGTCGCACGGAGCCAGATCAGGCGAATACGGTGGTTGAGAAACGTTATATATCGAGTTGTAACTCGGAGATAATTAAACCTTTTGACAAACAGACGCTTGGCAAATGTTGTAAACAGTCCTACCAAATGAGGAAAAATTTACAATTTATCTGCCTTCCTAATGTTCGGGAGTTTTAAATGACAATTTTACTTTACTTTTTGATCATAGTAGTAAATTTAAAAAAAAATGTACATTACATCCGTTATTTTACATTGAAAATATCATTAAACATCGAATTATAATAGATTCAAACAGACGCGACGGCGTGAAATCTGATTAAAAGTCGTAATTTTCATTTCGACCAAACGTACTTAACTATTATATATAGTATATACTATTATATTTTCTATCGAAACATTCACCGTTTTCAATTTCGAATGTTCGCTAATGCGATTATTATCGGTGCATGATTGCGCATACAAAATCAGTCGATTTTGGACCGGAATGTTTGACGAAAAGCCGGAACCGTATCCGGACAGATGATCCGGACTGCGCGTACAATTTCGCCGTTTCGACAATAAATTGATTCCATTCATCGTCGCCGACTGCCGTTGTAAATTTAACGACAATCCAAAATGCCATAGATAATTCGTCGATGATGCGTTTTAGAATCGCTGATCGATAATAAAATTATAGATAAATAAATTAAAAATTGCAGAATTCTATCAAATAAATAATGCGCGTTTTAACGAGGATTCATTCTATAAAGTTTCCAGACAAATTACGCCGAAGTGGAAACAAAGTAAAACTTGGTCGATGTTGTTGTGGCGAATATGAAGCTTGGAAATATACGTGAAACGAGTTCACACCCTCGGTTTATACGTACACGCAATTTCGTTTCCAGGATCGGATGTGGTGCCGTTAATCCTGGAGATCCTGGACATCTTAAGTCTAATGTCGTAAATTGTTAGTCGTTGCATCCTGGCTGAGTTAAGGAGGTTTCCGTGTTCGGAGCTGATTGCTGATTACCCTCACTCATACCACTAGACGAGCTCACACATGTTCAGTCCAAGATATAATTGAACTATATATATACTATTTGCACATATAAATATTTTTTCTTATATTATTTTCAAAATTCATTTCGCTCGTTAATGTCAATTTCAGATTAATAAAATAATAAAATATTCATTCAATATATTTTTCCAATAAATACATCACAAGTTTATTGATTTAAATGTTCATTATATAAAGCTGTTGGATAAAAAAAAAAGGATATAGGAAAATTTGTGGAATCGTTACAAAAGTAAATAACGTGCGCTACATTTCATTCGGCATATAGATATTTGACTTTTAAAAACATTTTATATTTGTGAACATTTTTTTTTTCAATATTAAATACACTTTTTATTTATTATTATTTTCTATTTAATTATTATATGCAGTCTTCTTTTTTTCTTTGATTGATGGTTGCATGTCTAGAAGTAAAATTCCACAATCGACCACTCCATATTTAGAGAATGCCGTGTTTACAGTAATAATCCTCCAATACATACTCTTTTTAATGAATATATGGAATATTTTATTTAAATCCTCAATTGATACAGTATAATTACCCTGAAAGCAATTGTATATATATATATATATATATATATATATATATATATATATATATATATATATATATATATCTAAATGTAATAAAAGTTTAAAAAAATGTATAGTAACGCTGCATTGTCAATCCAAAAATATAAATTTAATATATTAATTGTGAAAAATATTATTTACTTTATATACTACGCAGTTGTCGTCCATCTTAACTGGGGGAGCAAACTTTTTCACGTATGGAATTTTGCACGGTTTTTCCAATGTCATATTTTTAACTAAATTAATATTATTTTTTTCTACCGCAATAAGTAAGAGTTCCAACTGAAAAATCGAAACATAAAAATTTATATTAATAACCATAATAAAACACCAATTATATTATATATATATATATATATATATATATATATATATATATATATATATATATAATATTAAATATGTAGACCTAGCTTCTAGGTAATTAACCTACTTTTGTCCATTGATAATTTTTACGAACGATAACATTTCCACGGACAGAAATTATTCTTCCATGTTGTTCCATATGTGAATCTCCAGTCAAAAAGTGCTCATTGTCGATCTTTCTTGTTGAATTGCATTTTTCTGCAGCTAACATAACTAAATTATATGGTCCCTTGAAATAATATCAATATATAAATTAAAATTATATGAAAAAAAAACAGATTATATAGAAAATACAAATTATACTTCTGTGATCAAAAAGTAAGATAAAATTGTCATTTAAAACTCCCGGGCATTAGGAAGGCAGGTAAATTGTAATTTTTACAACTTTTGATTTTTTGCAACCACCGTATTCGCCTGATCTGACTCCGTGCGACTTCTGGTTATTCAGCAAATTTAAAAGGCCAATGCGGAAACGCATTGCCTTTTACATTTATAAACAAATTCACTTTACTTTTTGATCACAATGTTATATATATTCATTACTTTCTATTACAACAATGTTGTTAAGTTAAAATTATACCAGATACCTATGAGATCAGTTATTATTAAAAATATTTAATTCTTTTTCTTTCATTACAGATGTGAATTCAAAAAAAACTAATTACATTTACTTTAAATTAATATTTTCAACCATTAGACATTTATTGTAATATAAAATAAATTATTTTACATATTAAATACGTACATATCCTTTTGGGGGTCGATCTTTATTTATTATTTCCCATAATTCAGGACTAATTTTGATCGCCTCTTCTAGTACATTATTAGCTAATATCGATTCAACAATAATTAAGTGAAATAATAGCTTAAAATTCATAGTGATAATAGCAGTAAAACATGTACATAGAAAAAAACTTGAAATTTATCCGATTAACTCACAAAAATCAACTGTAGTATCAAAAAAAATATATATATATATATATATTTATTATTTAACATGTAGATAAAATGTGACGTAATAATATTAAAATTAAAATTTAATTATACCTTATATAGTTCATTATTTTTACTTTGAAATATTTTAAATAAAAGGAATAAATAAATAATAAAAACCGCAATTTTAAAACACCTTATAACAGAATACCAATATATTATAATACTTCTAATGAATAATTTGAAATAAATGGACAAACGTTTAGAACAATAAAAATATATACCATATATCTATCTAAAAAATATAGTAAAAAATAAAATTGCAGTTCATCAAATATAAATTAATTCTACATTTATAAAATTTTATAATTTCATTCATAAAAAATGATATAATTATAAAATAATGTAATGACGTTAAAAAAAACTATGAAAGTTTATTTAAAAATGCTTTTTTATTATCATTATCATTTATATATATATATATATATATATATATATATATATATATATATATATATATATATATATATAATGTTAGCGCCGCCGCGCGCGGACGGTGTCACGCAGACGGTATTTATTATTTTTTATTTGTTTTATATTATGTTTTTTTTTACTTTTTATTTACATATTCTTACAGTCATATGAATACTAAATACAGCTTTGTTGATATATTTCAACGTAAATTAATATTTATAAATAAATATAAAATATTACAAAGTGTGTAATGGCATGGTCGTTAGATGAGTTAATTTATGTAACTTTTATATATTTACAAATTAATTTTAATTAACTTAATATATATTAATAAAAAGGCGTGTACTTCTTATGACCTAACACACGCGATGGGTCCGTGTGCGAATTCGCACACGGGTCTACTTGTATATTAATAAATCGTTGATATTAAATATAAAATATTATTGGTATTATATTATATATAAGATAAATCAGTTTAAATATTAAATACATACATATCCTTATTATGTACGTATTTATTCATTATTAGAATTAGATATATTTTATATACATATTAATTTATATAAAATTTGATTTTATATAAATTAAAATTTTAACAGAAAATTGAACAAAATTTTACTTTAAACAGGAAATCATACATTTTAAATAAGTATACATATTTAAATACTGATTAATGGCGTTCAAACATGAAAACCGGAAGTTTAGATATTTAAAATTTTCAAATTGAAAAGTTTCACATTAAAACGAAATTAAAAATACATAAATACATTACATTAATCATTAATTTTATTTCAGATTCAAAACTGGCATTTATAATGTTTTATCAGCATTCCATATCTAATTTATATGTCGCGCATTTATATCCGTGATTTTTTAAACAATTATGTTACGCGGAAAAGCCGTGCGGAACATTTAAAGAAACTGTAATTACAACCGTGGAATAATTAAATTCTTAATTCAGCGGACACAAAAACGAATCGTGCACTCAGACCCTTCATCTCGAAGGCTTTATAAAATTTTCTTAATTGAGGATTTCCGTGCTATTTCTGGGCGTCGAACGACATACTAAAAGTACCCAAGGTAGATGAGTGAAGTCGGTGTAAATTTTGAATAAATTAATCTAATTTAAATTCGTTTTTGCTGCAATAAAATTTCATAAGGGGGGGAGCAGGGGTTCTAATTTTATTAAAGCAATCCAACGTACTATACATATAACACATTATTATGATCGAATTTACATAATAAACTGTTATGAAAGTCGTTTTATTATCATTATTAATTTTCGACCATTACTTATTTTTTTGTTGCCACCCTTAAAAATTGTGGAGCATTTTGCGGATAATAAAATTTATAAATTAATTCGCCGACCTTCTTAATATTACATAGTATATTAAATATCCCAGAATATTAATTGTATTTCAAGGTAGAATTTTTTTTTCACTTATATTATTTTTATATTTTATTAAAGCAGCGTACAATATTTATAACGATTGTAAAATTTTGAACCCTCACATCTAGAACAACAAAATTTTTACTTAAAATGTTAAATTTTCAATATCAAAAAAATAGGTTTCCTATTTTTACAAATTCAACGTCCGTTCAATATGCTGCAGAAATAAATAATTTTCAATTTTTCCACCGTCTAACACTCGGGTTAGCGTTACACATGCACAAATAACGACACACATATATACCGCAACACGCGGAACCTTTTCCCAGTTAACCGTTCGTAAATCACTGGTTTCCAGTAATAAAATTCTAACTGCCCGTTTAAAATCGCCTACCTTTTGCAAACTAGCTGTTCAAACCAGATAAGAACAGTTCATACGAATGGATAAAAGCCTTTAACGGTTAACCTTTTGCATGCCTCTCATTCTATACGTGATAGTGATCCATTTTAACAAATTTTACATCGGACGTCGTTTCACTATTGTTTAATTTATGATATAGAAAACAAAATAACACTGTGATTAAAAAGTATAGTGAATTTGTTTATAAAATGTAAATTATTTATTCTTCCGAATCAATTTCATCTCTGTCCGATAAAATACACTTTTGCCAACGCTTTTTTTTAGTCCTCGAAACAGTCGGAATAGTTTTTTTTCGGTGTAGCCTTCAAGACCTTTTTATCTCCTCAAACGTATCAAAACGGCGTTCCGCAATGGCCTTTTGAGTTTGCTAAATAGCCAGAAATCGCACGGAGCCAAATCAGGCGAATACGGTGGTGTAACGTGGAGATAATTAAATCTTTCAAAAAATAGACGTTTGGCAAATATTATAGATAGTCCTATCAACCTAGAAAAAAATTACCTTCCTTCTTAATGCATGTGACTTTTTCACCTTACTTTTTATCACATTAACAAAATTTACTTTAATATTACTCAACATATTTATATAAATTTTTAATTTTACAAATATAAATTAATATATAAAATTTATTCTTATTATAATAAATATTCTCAATATTGCTGTAATAATAAAATAAATTTAATTTAATTCAATATATTAAGTATGAGTGACCTATTTAGTCATACGCCTTGAGAAATGTATTCGTATTTAAGCGGCACACAAAAGCGTCTTCGCAATTCGAAATTTATTCCTCGTTATTCGAAAGCGAATCGAATTCATTTCCTGCATCGTTCGCTATCTTGTATCCCGTATAAATTTAATATCGCCTAAATAAATGCAAATTTAAATCAATACCCCCTGCATCTGGTTGTCAGAATTTATCCCTTCTGCTCGGACGTTTGTGCGAATTAAATTTCGAAAAGCTCCCTCCGTTCCCTGTTCGATTATTCAACAGTTATTTGATTGATGCAAACAATAATTTTTATCTCTAAAATTATTATTTTTTTAATATTAAAAAATATTATATATATATATATATATATATATATATATATATATATATATATATATATATATATATATAAGCAATTACATTTCTAAGAAATCGATAAAGACTCGTACATATATATATTTTTATATTATATAGTACATCGTTCGTCTACATATAATCTCTTCAAAAGACTCATTTTCAGAGCAAGTCTGATAAGACATTTCCTCTGCCGGCATTATTCTCTTTATCGTCATGTCAATCAAAAGAGATGGTCCAAACCTTACACTTTGAATGAATATTATATTGTATTATATATAATTATTAATATAAAATATTATTTGAATCAGCTACTATGAAATTTTAACTTCAACAGATATCGCAATTTTTTTTTTGTATTGTGTCATATTTCACGACACTCATAATTATTATTTTAATTCTAGATATTCATCAGGTCGTGTCATGTTAAGATCGGTGAGAGGTAACGAAATACAACCTAGTTTTTATCCGTATCAACCAACAGCACAAGACGAAGACGATATTTTTAGTCCAAGAATGCCAAGCAGAACGCCGTCAAAAGATGATTTAACACAATTTAGGTATATTTTTATATACGATAACATATAAAATTATACACGTATCAATTATAATAATATAATAATGTTTTTTTTTTTCAGTAATTTGGCTGATACCGGACCATTTGGTGGAAGCTGTCAAATACACGGACCACCACCGGCTATCGGACCGCAAGAATGCGAAGCCAATATTGATGGTGAATGCGATGGTGAAGATGGAACTTCAAGTCCAGTATTAAGACCGCCTGCCTTTCCTCATACTCATTGTCCACCGGTTGTTCATCGTACATGTTTCTGCGTTCGTTTCATAGCTGAACATACGAAAATGTTGGAAGATTCAACAAAGGTAAACAATATTGAAACCAATTGAATGAATAATACTACTGTGATCAAAAAGTATGGTGAAATTGTCATTTAAAACTCTAGAGCATTAGGAAAGTTTTTACAACTCTTGGTTCCTTCATTACGATAATGCACCATGTCATGATTTTTTGTCAAAAATTCGACTCATATCGCTCCGCAACCACCGTATTCACTTGATTTGGCTCCGTGCGACTTCTAGCTATTTATCAAACTCAAAAGGCCAATGCGAGGACGTCATTTTGACACAATTGAGGAGATAAAAACTGAATTGAAAGCTATACTGGAAAAATACTATTCCGACTGTTTCGAGGACTGGAAGAAGCGTTGACAAAAGTGCACATTATCGGGCGTGAATTACTTTGAAGGCAATAAAATTGATTTGAAAGAATAAATAAAGAATTTATATTTTAATAAACAAATTCACGTTACTTTTTGATCACGGTGTTTTATCTAATTTAAAATATTTTTTTTCATTCTAATTTCAGGTTAAAGAAGATTGGAAATATGTAGCTATGGTGTTGGACAGATTATTCCTATGGATATTTACGCTTGCAGTACTCGCGGGCACTGCCGGTATCATTTTGCAAGCTCCAACATTATACGACGATCGTGTGCCTATTGATAAAAAATTTGAAGAATTCGCCCCGACAACCGTGGTCAGATGTCCACCACAATAGCAGTATCCATTGAACAATGCCAACAGACGTGCCGTGATGACATTTGCCGATAAAGTGCCATACGAATAACGTCATGAACATTCTAATTGTATCGCGAAATCAGTGGCTGAAAACTATCGCATGTACACACCGATAAGCGTTTTCAGTTTTTCAGTACGTTTCTCTATTCATATGTCGCGACGAATGAATGTATTTGTTTTAATATATATATATATATATATATATATATATATATATATATATATATATATATATATATATATATATATGCGAAAGTATAATACGAATATTTGTTAATTTGATATGTAATAAATATAAATAAGAGTCGTCGACAATTATAGCGATTATTAATGTTTATTATATCAATGATGACTAGTTTTCGTTAATTGTAGATGGTGACTATCGACGAATGCACGTGTATTAATTATATTGAAATGGAGTTTTAATCCATTTTTATGAATTTTTATAAATTGATGCGTATTTCTAAATCAGATATTTACAAAAAAAGATTTTGTGTTATATTGAAAATTACAAGATGTCTATGAAAAAAAAATTTTTTTTTTGACTTTATGTACAAAAATTTTCAAACTTTTGTTCTACATAGAAAATATTCTTAAATTTTAAATTTCAAAAAAAAAATTAAAATATAAAAACAATTCTCAAAATATTTGTTTAATCCTCAATTAAAAGAAAAATTTTAATACACATTTCCTTATGACCACAAAAATGTTATATATATATATATATATATATATATATATATATATATATATATATATATATATAATTTCAAATATTTACAAGCTTTAAAATCTTAACTCAAAATATAATGAAGAAAATTCTGAAACGTTTAGACGTGCATGTTTTCAAAAAAAAATTTTTTTTCCTTTGATCCTTTTCATTTCAACGAGTATTTCTTTGTCTTGATCATATCTTTTTTTTTTACGTTAAAAAAATCTTCGCCCGATTCTGTCGTTTCTCTAATTAATCATCTAATTAAGAAGAGCTCCATTCGTATTTATTTTTACACGTGTATGCGACCACAAAATACGCACATAATTATTACAAAAACAAATAAATAAATAAACAAAAATGACTATTAAACGCTCATTAGTATTCGTGTTATTTATCAAACGCTGATCCTCTTACAAATGTTTAAAGCAAATAGATTTATTAATATAATAATATTAATATGTTTTTAACTGTAGAAAATATTTATACTTCAATAAAATGTGCCAAAATATATCGCCTGTACAATTTTTGCACGTTAAATATATATATATATATATATATAAATCGTCAATTAATTTATTATTTTTAATCGTGCGTATATATATTAGGTTGCTACGTGTGAAAATATTATATAATTTAATCTTACTAATATTATAAAGCCGACGCCACATTGGAATATTTCCGACGAGAAAGACTGCAAAAATACAATTCGTTAAAATTTCGACGGTTATATTATTATATATTGTGGCGCCGACTTTATTTTTATTCAATGTTAGGAAAATCGGAGAATTATTTGACTTTTAAAGTTTATATATATATATATATATATATATATATATATATATATATATATTCGTAATTAGCAAAACAAATATTACATAATAAATAATAATAATAAATGCACAAAATATACTAAATATAGATTAACAAAATAGTCTTATTAAATTTATTCCATTTATATACATATATATTAATATTAAAAAACACTGTAAAATGTTAAATAATTAACCGATTTTTCATTAAATCATTTCGTTTGATGATCAATTAATATATTCCATAAATTTTATAAAAATTCTATAGACATGTTATAAAAATTTACTATTATTTCTATGAATAAAATGTCATTGTAGATTTTTAGTTATTATTTTAAAATTGTGAATTATAAAATAAAAATTGTAAATTTACTTATTATTTAAAATATAATATTTTATAAAATAATGTTGAATTGATAATATTAAAATTTGTTTTATAGCATTTTAACAATATTTTCTACAATGGTATAATATTCACAGAATTAAATGTAATTTTTAAAGCACTCTATATGTTGATTGATGTGCCATAAAATTTTTAATTATTTAATAATAATAATTTCATTGAGAAAACTTTAAAGAAATATTTATTTTCTAGATTTATAAAATAATTTTAAATATTGCACACAAAATTAAAAAATCTTAACAAATATTCACAAATCAGAAAACAATCAAAATATTAATAATTACAAAATAACTGTAAAATATAATATATATATATATATATATATATATATATAAACTATTTTTATGGTACATCAAATGAATGAATATAGATCCAGGTTAATACATGAATGATTTCAAAATGAAATGCAAAATATTAAACTCTGGTTTCAATATTTTTTTTAAATAAGGTAATAGAAAACCTTCTGTCCGTATCAGAGCCTTTTTCCATTTAAAAATATCTTCAGTTTTTTAATATCTGTTATAAAAATATATTTTACTCACACCTTCAGCATATGTGTTTAATCTTCAATTTATAAATAAGCATTAGTATGTATAAAACTATATATATATATATATATATATATATATATATATATATATATATATATATATATATATATATATATATATAATTAAAATTAATCAATCCAATAATGGCGTGGAAAATCAACGACTTATGTGTATAGCTTATGTGTAAAATAGCTGAAATATAATCTAATATGCTATTGGTTATTTAACAATTATGTTATAAATTTGTATATATATATAACATTTTTTTCTACATTTCAGTAATGATATTAAGATGTATTTTACATTAGTTTCTCGGAAAAAAATGGATAAATAACATAAAATTCGATCGTTTTAGGAAATTTCTTAGAATTACAGAAATCTCCTTCCAAATATGCAATAACTTGATTTGGAAATTTAACTATATAAATATATAGCTGAATTTTATAAAACGAACTAGTATAAAATCAGTTATGATTTATACTAATAGTATATGATTAAAAAAAATAGTAAGTCGTTAATTTCAATATATCTCATCAATGTAGTAAAATGTAATAGTAGGGATATAGTTCCTAAATTAAATAATAATTAATAAAAAAATATATTATTGCGAATTTCAATAATGCGTAGTATTATATCATTTGAGTTGAAATATTTCATATACTTATTACTCATTATAAAATACAGACATTAATATCAATTTATACTATAAACAAATATAAAATAAATTATTAGAAAGAACGTTTATAGACCAAATATTTAATTAGCATAAGAAAATCATACAGAAAAGAGGAATATTTACATTTATTAGAAAGCTCACGAATATATATTATGTATAATAAAATGTATGAAAACCGTATAAGTTTTTAAAATTCGATGTTAATTGTTGAAAAATGAATTAAATATTTAAAGAAATAATATTTGTTTTTTTTTATTCCATCATATTGATTATTATATAATTATAAAAAAGCAAGTTAACACATTTTTTTTTCAAATCTATTCAAAAAAAATATTTTTAATTATATATCATGTTTGAATACGCATTTAATATATTATTCAAAATAAGTGGATTTATTTCAAAATCCTTCAAATATCTTTTCATAATTATATATATATATATATATATATATATATATATATATATATATATATATATATATATATATATATTAATAAATTACATTATTGGATATTTATTTTCTAAATAGTAAACTAATTTTTTAGAAGATATCGCTGGATTGAGTTATTTCAAATATTATTACATATATTTCGTAGAATTTTTTCGAATATTATAACATATTTATTGTATGGATTTATAAATTATATTATTGGGTATTTTATTTGCTTAATACGTTTTATGTAGTTTATTTTAGGTTAATTACCCTTTATTTGTGAAGTATTTGTTATTATTTTTATATCATATTTTCTTTGTAATTATGTAAATCAATTTTTATTTTATTTTGTACCTTGTATTTTTAAAGTCTATTTGCGATTCTAACGGACTATAACTTACGTGCGATTCAAATCATTTTTAACGGACTGCTATGTGATTGGCCGACGACCACATATGAAGAATTCTCCTGAAAGTTTTGTAAATATTGTTAGTTTAGACCAAAAATCATTTGACATTTTCAATACTAAACATAACCTCAATGTTTTGTCGGTTATGCGTCAGTTGTCAAAATGAATCCTTTGACGTGAGTTGTTTTTACGTGTCTTATGTTTTATAAAATTACATAAAATTACTCATATTTATTTATTTTTTAATAGGAATGTAAAAAATATTAAGAAATTAAGTGAGCAAGAACTGAAACGAGGCGGAAAATCGTCATGGCACGACCAGTACAAAGATAGCGCTTGGATATTTATTGGTGGATTGCCGTACGATCTTACGGAAGGTGACATTATATGCATTTTTTCGCAGTAAGTAATTAAAATTATTACTTGTATGTTTTTGCTTTATATATAACACTGAAAATTATACGATTAAATTTATAGATATGGCGAAGTAGTACACATTAATTTGGTAAGAGATAAAGACACGGGTAAACAAAAAGGATATTGTTTTCTATGCTACGAAGATCAAAGATCTACTATACTAGCTGTCGATAATTTAAATGGTATTAAGGTAATATAACTATTAGGTTAAATTTTTGTTACCTTTTATAATTTTTCTTAGTTTTTTTTCTTTATTATAGTATGTTTTCTGATATAAATTATTTTTTTATGATTTAATAATTATCACAATTATGATAATATTATTATTCAAATATTTATATTTCACTTTATAGTTACTAAATAGAACATTAAGAGTAGATCATGTAGAAAATTATAAAGCACCAAAAGAAAGCAAAAAGAATCCAGTAGATGAAGAAACTAAACTTTTAAGAGAAGAAGGATGTGCGCCCTTGTCTAAAATAGCTCAACAAACATCATCAAATATTAATCAAAATAAAACTGAAAAAATTGTGGTAGATGGCGTACGTCTTCCTTCTAGATTGCCAATAGGACCAATTAAATCTGAAAATTCTGTTAAAACTGAAAAAACAAAAAAGAAAGACAAAAAAGAGGTTTGTTTGTAATAGTAAAAAATCAATAAGAAATACTGAAACTAATAATATATAATATAATATTTATTTTACTTTATTTCCCAGAAAAAAGAAGAAAAGAAAAAGAGTAAGAAAGAAAAGAAAAGTAAAAAGAAAAAACGTAAACATTCTTCTAGTGACAGCGATAGCAACGATGATTCGTCAAATAGTAGTGAATCAGATACTGAAAAGAAACATAAAAAGAAAAGAAAATAGTGTTATTTTTACATTATTTTTTATTTTCATATCATTGTAAGTTTTTTTTCTATTTTAATAATTCGAATCAAATAAATCATAATTATGTCTAAACACAAATAAAATAATTATGTCTAATCGTGGTCTTCTGCCTTTGCTTTTTCACTGTGTTGCTTTCTTAAATACTTCACATTAGCCAGCATATATGTATCACTCTTTTTATTTGGCCAACTAAAATAGTGTTGATTCTTTCCAAATTTCTTTGCTTCTTGCAAAGTTTCTGGTAAATGTTCATTCAACGTTTCTGGCAACAGTATTTCAGCTATTATTCCAGTTATCGATGTTATTATCAATATTGCGAATGGTAATCTAGAATCAACCGTGTTACCCTAAAAATTTAATATTTATAACGATATTTTAATACAAAAAATGTTATTAACTATTTAAAGCACTTACCAAGTGCACAAGATATGGACTCAATGTGCCAAATACAGTTCCAGCTGTTATATTCAATGAATTTCCTCCTTGTCTTACGCATGTTGGATATATCTCTAGACCTTGTATACTAACTATAAAATACAACATGGATGAGGCAAATTTGCCTATTATCATCATCGATATGTGGAACCATTCCAAATCTTTATCTAATGTGCATGAATAATGATCAATTTATATAAATATAATTGTATTAAAACTATGGTTATATCATTATATGTTTTTTTACCATTTATTGTAAATACTAATGCTAAATATGCAACGATCAGTATTATGTTTGCAAACATTCCTGAAATTCGTCGTCCAAGTTTATCTCCTAGAAACCTTCCTACAAAAAAGGAAGGAGCTTCTGCTATGGATTGCAAAAAGAAATTTAAATGTGGGTTTCCACTCATGTATGTTGAATTTAAAACTATTGTGTAATATGACAGAAAACACGTTACCCTACAAAGCATTTTTAACATATTAAATATATAGTATATTATTAATTTTTATAGATATAAATATAAATACTATAAAAACTTCTTTAATTAATAATTTATTTTTATAGAAAAACATTTCTTTAAGTATGAAATTATAGCACTTATATTGATTTTGACATACCATAATGATAATATGAGACATGTATTTTTAGCTAATCTCCATTTCGTAAAAAGACTTCCAACACCATAAACCTTTTCAGGAATCATAGTACTATTTTGCAATAATAATGACGAATGCGGCGATAACGTAGTTCCATTTACTTTAGCAATCTTTTGCAATTCCTTTAAACATTCCGAAACTCTACCCTTGCTCAATAGCCATCTTGGAGATTCAATGATAAATCTATTTAAAGATATTTTTTTTATAATTTTTCTACATATATTTTAGAAGTTATATTTCTTTCTAAATATAATTATTATTTTTTATATATTCTTTAACTTACATAGATAAAAATGTGTACAATGCAAGCGGAATTGACGTTACCAATAGAAAAATAAACCAATCATCCAATATCCAATAGATCAATGGCAATAAGCTTAATCCAAATGTCCATCCTAAGCTTTGTACTTGTGCTAGAAAAGCGCGATCTTCGGCCGGTGATATTTCCATTATAGTGACCATACACGATTGTGATACACTCGTCGACGGTAATGTTGCTAAAATACAGACCACCATGAAGACATAATACCAATGTGTGACGAACGGTGTGATTATCCGAAACACTAACATTAAAGACAACGATATAAAGTATACAACTTTTCTTCCATACCTAAAATACATTTCATTCTATATTTATTAATAATTTATCATAAATTTACTACTGAGATCAAAAAGTAAAGTGAAATTGTCATAAAACGATAATGCACCATGCCAAAAACTCAACTCATATCGTTCCGCAACCACCGTATTCGCCTGATTTGGCTCCGTGCGACTTTTAGTTTTTCAGCAAACTCAAAAGTCCAATGCGGGGATACCGTATTAACACCAATGAGGAGATAAAAACTGAATCGAAAAAGGTCTTAAAGGCGTTTTATCGAATGAGAATTACTTTGACGGGGATGAAGTTGATTTGGAAGAATAAATTAAAAAAGACGTTTTATAAACATATTGACCTTACTTTTTGATCACATTGTTATATATTTTACAATACTTACATATCACCCAAATAGCCCAATACTAAACAACCAAATACTTCTCCAAATTTAGCAGCCGCTATAATATTCGCTGTATATAAACCTTTATCGCATACCCAATTTTCACTTGATGGTATCGTAGATGAATACCATGTTGTATCATATTCATAACCATATATGCATTCTATAAAAACGGTACGATTTAATTAACAGCAAATAAATGAAATTGCGTTTTAATAATATTATTTTATTACCGGTAGTTTTCAGATCATATGTAACATTTTCATTTATTCTAGTAATATTGTCCGGTGCAAACATTCGACAACTGCTGAAACTTTCTTGTCCGTGCGAATCGTTTGCTCTGATAAAAAAATTATTATTATTTTACGAATGAATATTTGAAAATTATAATAACTATAATCGAATAATTCTGTACTGCATATATATTTAATTAAAACATATTCATTATTATTTACTTTTAAAATCGTGTAATTTAAATTAAACGTCTTTTTCTGAAATCACTGTAATAAGATATTAATATTAGAAACGTTAATAAATTTTGCATGGATAAACTTTTAATTTATAACATTATAAACATTTACAACGACAAAAAATATTACTGTCATAATTTTTAATTTACATTTAATTGTAATTCATAAAAATAATCTTTTTTTATTATCCATCTATTATATATATGTAAACGCTTTTTATCCACTTTTTTTTGTCTTATCTTTAACTATTATTACTGTATTTATTATGTATATCTAAGGCTTTATAATATAACTTGATGTTAAAACATTATATAAAACGTAATTCAGAACAATTTGAAAAAAATTAAATACTAAATAATTTTATGTTTAATTAAAAACATTACTTTTATAACTCGTCTCAATTATATATTTTTATTATAACTACGTTATCATAACTGGAACACATTTTAAATAAATATTTTAATACTGAATTCAAATAAATATTTAATCATCAAGTATATCATGTGTTTGTTGTGTATTTAACTATTTTATTACTATAAATCTGTTTATTGCATATTATTTCAAATATTTGATAACTGTTGCTATAAAACAATATGATTATTATATAATAATGTTGCTTAAATTAAAAGATTTAAACCTCTCTTACTTTATATATTCAAAAAATATAAAATTAGCGAAAAAATCATAGGTGATTTTTAATAAATAGATCACAAGCTATAAAACAATAAAATATTTAGACGACCTTTCTAAGTAATAAAACTTTAAAAAAAAATTTTTAATAATGTGTTAGAAAATTTATATTAAAAATATTATACTCTAATATTTTTTTATATAATTTGAACTCTTTTATAAAATTCAGAATTTTGTCAATGAACTTCCTTTTTAAAAAAGAAATGTATTAGAAACAAACAGACTTGCTTATATAAAATTGTAGATCATGATTAGAAAAAAATACTGCGATCTTCTTTCTAGATAAATAATATTAATAATTAAACTTAATATTCTTTTCTAAATATATTTCTAAAGTAGACATCGTATTATCGATGAAAGTTGTATCTCTCAAACTCTTTTTTAAAACACAGATACGGAAGAATAAACATTTTCATTAAAAGTTTGAATGATTAATATTTACCTAAATTAATTATTATCTGATTGTAAACATTTGATTTATGCAATTTATTCATTCTTTTATTATACAAATTTATTTGGATTATCTAAATAAAACAGATTTCAGAACTTCAACACAAAAACATACACATCATATATACATATATATGTAGTTAAAATAACTGCACTCTTATTAGAAAGATTAAATATTTATCTACGCAAAAACAAATGTTTATTGATAAAAATTTATAAAGGTATACATATTTTTTTATAAGATTTCTTAAATAAAATCTTGAATGATACGATATTCAAAATTTCTTATATGTATATGTATATATATATATATATATATATATATATATATATATATATATATATATATATATATATATATATATATATATATATTAAGTAAATCGATAAATATTTTTATTTAATGATTATTGTTTTTTACTCTTGATTTTATAATTTAAAAAAAAACATATTACTAGAATATTTACCTCGGTAAATATTTTCCTTTCCATTCATCAATAGTTAGGTTTGCTTCTTCCCTTCCCGGTACATAACACCAGTAATCTGGCAGGGTCAGCACCAATATCACATTCATATATGTGGCAGTGCAAGCGGCCGCTAGGAAAAAATTAAACATAATATTGAATCTCTTCTGAAATTTTCCATCGTCGCCGACCGAATGCAAAATCCTTTCGAAAACAACGTCACTGTCCTCCATTATCGTCGACATATGAAAACTGACTAAGTATATTTTCACGAAAATTATCTGATAAGAGAATCATCTCTCAGTTGTATAATATTAATCTTAATGTATACATACATATATATATATATATGCAATATACATAATAATTTTATTTCATTAACGAAGTTTTATAATACTTATTTACGATCTAAACGATGTATTTTTTTTTTTTTTTGATAAACTTCAAAGTCATTTTTTATATATATATATATATATATATATATATATATATATATATATATATATATATTACAATATTAAATATCCATATAAAAGTACATTCAACTATCATTCATTCTACAATATATTAATATAGTAATACAATGTAAATATGTAATTTTATTATGTATTAATTAATGGTGGAATATTGTATTGTTTGTTGTCCTTAAATTATTCCAATTTGATTATTGATAATTTTTTAATATAATGAAAAATGTTTACAACTTGAAACAAAACGTTATATTTCAAATATATACATATATGAATTATGATAATATATATTCACTAAAATAATAACAATTTATTTATAAGAAATATGATTAGTTTTTTTTTAATCTGTCGCATAGATTTTGATTTTTTACAAAATATCAAATATATATATATGATATTTGAACATTGTGTTGGTTTATCTGCAATCTTAGTTCTTGAGTCAACGTCCACTCGTACATTAAACTTATTGATTTAGTTATTTTTTTTAATATCTGATGAGAGCTCTATATATATCCTCATTTTTGATATCACGGAAAATTTGTATTTTATCAAAAAAAATTGTATTATTCAAAAATATTATTTTTAAGCGATATGTAAAAATATCAAAATTTTAAATGACTTTTAAATTAATAATTAAGAATTGTAATAACAATAATTATTTATCATATAACGACGAATTATTTTTCATAATAGTTTTTTTACGTCTTTTTCTATTTTAATAATTCGAATCAAATAAATCATTTATGTCTAATCGTGGTCCTCTGCCTTTGCTTTTTCACTGTGTTGCTTTCTTAAACACTTCACATTAGCCACCATATATGCATCATTCTTTTTATTAGGCCAACTAAAATAATGTTGATTCTTTCCAAATTTTTTTGCTTCTTGCAAAGTTTCTGGTAAATGTTCGTTCAAAGTTTCCGGCAACAGTATTTCAGCTATTACTCCAGTTATCGATGCTATTATCAATATTGCGAATGGTAATCTAGAATCAACCGTATTACCCTAAAATATTTAATATTTTTAGCAATGTTTTGATACGATAAATGTTATTAACTATTTTAAACACTTACTAAATACACAAGATATGGACTTAATGTGCCAAATACGGTTCCAGCAGTTAAATTTAATGAATTTCCTCCTTGTCTTACGCATGTTGGATATATTTCTAGACCTTGTATACTTATTATAAAATATAACATGGATGAGGCAAACTTGCCTATTATCATCATTGATATATGGAACCATTCCAAATCTTTATCTAATGTGCATATATAACGATCAATTCATATAAATATAATTGTATTAAAATTATGGTTTATATTTTTTTTACCATTTATTGTAAATACTAATGCTAGATATGAAACGATCAGTATTACATTTGCAAGCATTCCTGAAATTCGTCGTCCAAGTTTATCTCCTAGAAATCTTCCTACAAAAAAGGAAGGAGCTTCTGCTATAGATTGCAAAAAGAAATTTAAATGCGGATTTCCACTCATGTATGTTGAATTTAAAACTATTGTGTAATATGATAATAAACATGTTACCCTGAAAATATATTTGATATTTTATAACAGGTATTTTTCAATCGTAACATATATCAAATACAAATAATATATGATATATTTATATTAACTTTACAATAGTAGCATTTAATATTAGAAACTATATGTATTATTTTAGTTATAGCAATTTTTAAAATACTTGGTACTTCATACCATAAAGATAATATGAGACACGTATTTTTAGCCAATCTCCAATTCGTAAAAAGACTTCCAACACCATAAACTTTTTCAGCAACAACAGTACTGTTTTTTAATAACAATGAAGAATGCTGTGATATCTTAGTTCCATTTACACGAGCAATTTTTTCCAATTCTTTCAAACATTCAGATACTCTACCCTTGCTCAATAGCCATCTCGGCGATTCGACGATATACCTGCATAATATAAATCGACATTGTACAGTTTATAATACGTGATGACTATTAAGCATTTTTATTGATTTGAATTATCAGTTTTATGAACGACCTTCATATTTATAGTATTATATAAAAATTAATATATAATCATATTATTTTAACTTACTTATATAAAAATACAAAGAATGCCAGTGGAATTGTTGTTATCAGCGTAAACGTATACCAATCATCCAAAATCCAATAGATCAACGGCAATAAACTAAGTCCAAATGTCCATCCTAAGTTTTGTACTTGAGCTAGAAAAGCTCGCTTTTCGGCTGGTGATATTTCCATGATTGTAACCATGCAAGATTGTGCTACACTAGTCGATGGTAGCGTTGCTAAAATACAAGCCATCATAAAAACATAATACCAATGAGTAATGAACGGTGTTATTATCCGAAACACTATCATTAAATACAATGATATATAGTATACGACTTTTCTTCCATATCTAAAATACATTTTTATATCATACTTATTAACAATCAATAATAATTTATATTTATATATATGTTTTAAATAATAATCCTTACATATCACCAATATAGCCCAACACTAAACATCCGAAAACTTCTCCAAATTTAGAAGCAGCAATCACGTTTGCCGTATATAAGCCCTTATCGCATACCCAGTTTTCTTTTGACGGTATCGTTGAAGAATACCACGTTGTGTCATATTCATAACCGTGTTGACATTCTATAACGATAATATAATTAAATTAATTTCCAAAAAAATTAACTCGCGTACAATAAATATTTAATTACCTGCAGTGTTTAAAGCGTGTGTAATATTTTCTGAAATATACATACGACAACTGCTGAAACTTTCTTGTCCGTATGAATTATTTATTCTGTGAAAAATTTCATATATTTATATTATTATAAATTAATATCTATTTTAACCATTCATTTTTACTAAATAATACTTTATATACTCTGCTTTACTGAATTTACATTGAAAGAATTTTAATAGTAAATTAGAAATTTAAAACGGTAAAAAATATATAATACATATTTTCACCTCGATTATATATTTATATTATAAATAGATACGTATTCTAAATAAATATTTGAATATTTAATTAAAACACATACATTAATCATTAAAATATATAGCATATGCCTATTATATTATTTAATCATTTTATTGTTGTAAATCCAATTATAAACGTGCCTTTTATTTTTTTTATACTTAATTAATGTACTGAAAAATTCGAAGAAATCCTCATAGTTGACGAGATATAAATGTTTATAGTTCACCAGGCCATTGCGTGGGATTTTATATTTTTTATATATTCAATTTGTATTATAGAGGCTGATATATTATACTTTATATATATTTTTCTTGGGAGTAAAATTTAAAATTAGAAAAACGTTTAAATTCTTTATTAAATATTAATTTACTGTGTTATTATTTTTTGTATTAAGATTTCCTTTAATATCAGGAGAAAATGCTGTTTTTTTATATTATAATTATCTAATCAAATATTTTAATAATAACATATAAGTTTTCTTCATTCTAAAAATACTCTTCAATCTAATTTTCAACTCCTCATTAATAGAAACAATAAATAATAAAAGAATTCATAAGCTCTTCGTCTTTTTTTTTAATTATAAACTTTTAAGTAATTGCTCTTATTATAAATAACAATAAAGTCTTTTTTATCTTTATCTACGGCATTAAAATCTATATTTACAAAACAAGCAAGATTGCAAACCTGCAAATTGTATGTAATAAATAGATTTATTTATTCTATATTTTATAGATTTTTCTCTAATATTTCTAAAGAAGATCACAATATTAAAAGTCTGATTTTTTAATAATATATACAAACATATTCATAAAAAACTAATATAAATTTATCTTACATATTTTCCATTGTAAAAATTAATTATTTATCTGACTTTTATTTATAATTTCTAATTATAAAAAAAAGCAGATAAAAATAAATAAAATATTTTGTATGCTTATTTGTTATTACATTTTTTTAATATTATAATAATATTACTAGAATTCTTTAATATTATAATCACCTTGGTATATGTTTTTCTTTCCATTCATTTATAGTCAAGTTTGTCTCTTCTCTTCCTGGTATATAACACCAATGATCGGGAAGAGTCAATGCTAATATCACATTCATATAAACGGCAGTACTAGTTGCTGCCAAGAAAAAATTAAATATAATATTGAATATCTTCTGAAACTTTCCATCTTCACCGACTGAACACAAAATATTTTGGAAAACAGCATCGCTATCCTCCATGATAGACTGTTATAAACTATATACATTTTCATGCAAATTATCCAATATAAGATCCGTCTCTTGTTTGTATAATAAAAAAATCTCAATGTACAGTCAGACTCGTTATTAAGTGAACACTTTTATAAAATATTTCCCTAATTTTCTTCACAAAATAATAGATGTCAAACAAAATTGTATTTAAAATGTTAGAAGCTCAAAAGAACAGAATATTCTTTTCAACTTTCTTATCATGTCAGACCTGACTGAATATCAAACATCCTATATTTAAAATCAAAAGAATAACTTTTTTTTTACCGTAAAGTCAGACTTATGGAGATATGTTATATACATATCATATTTTATATTTTTACATTGACATCATTCCATACCTTCTTCTTCTCTTCTTCTAAACCGTCCTATGTTCAAAACTGACTTTTGATCCTAGATTACCGGTAGTTTATTTTATAAGTAATCGTCCAAATAAACACTTAATCAACTACACGGCCTTCCGTTCAAATTATTCAACTATATACATTATACTATTCTATATCATTAGTTATTTTGAACTTTACTTTATGTATATGTTCAACAAAATTTATTCTAAATGTATTTAGAACAAATTTTAATGAAAAACAAATTATAGCATATTTTGTAAAATTAAATGAAGAAATTTATAAAATAATTATATATTTTTAGATTTATTATAATTATTTAATAAATAATAAATTATTATTTTTATTAATAATAAATATATTACTGAGTTTCTATGGATATATATATATATATATATATATATATATATATATATATATATATATATATATATATATATATATATATAATTAGCCATATTTTTTCTCTAAAATATGTACGATATTATATAACAAAGTAGTGTAAATACCCGATATATAATGAAAATATTTATTTAGTTTGAATATATCAAGAAAATGCTATTAGACATGTTTAAGTTTTCACGTTATTCAGATTTGATCATTAAAAAAATTGATTACAACAGCAATAAAAACTTGTCGTTAGCATGGAAATTTTATTACATACTCATAATTTAACTTCACAACAGTAATAAGAAAAAATGATAATTTAAAATTACTTAATAAAACTTTAATTGTTGCTAACCAAGTTAGAAAATAAAAGTTTTATATATATATATATATATATATATATATATATATATATATATATATATATATATATATATATAAAGTCGATTGGATTTTTTTCATCATAAAGAATAAAGTACGAACAATTTATATTTATTTATTTATAAGATAAATATACAAATTAGTAGCTTAAACATAACAACTTAATAGATTTATATATTTGCTAAATTTGGAAAAAGTAAATTTGTTTTTTATAGTTTTTCTATAATGGTTTTAAAGACAATATCTTTATTGAATTTAATAGTTCAGCGAATTAAGTAATATCTATTAAGGAAAGTAATAATTTATCTAATTTAAACAGACTTTTAACTCTGAATCTTGGAAATGTAATCATAGATTTAGCGATAATGGTTGGTGACTGCGGTAAAAGGTAATTGTTGATTAATATTCAATTACTGAACCCATGGTTTTCATATTGTAATTCGCTCATGAATTATATAAGATTAAAAAATTCTTCTTTTTATTCATTTTAGTTTTTTTTTTATTCAACGCTAAATATTATATTTGTATTTTAGTAATACTTGTAAATAACAAGTTAGTCATTAAAATTCTATTTAAAAAAAAAACAATAAAGTCCATTTGAGTTTCAGTACTGGCATCATAATTAAATTTATAATTTGGCTCCTTTTAGAAAACATTACAATGCTATAAAAAATGTTTTTATTATTAGAAATTAATATTTTTAATTATTTAAAATGTATCTGAAAATATATTGTAAAACCGTTTTCACTCGCTGTTTAAGCGACTGAATATTAAAAATTATTTATTAAACAATATTTCACAAAAACGAAATTATTCTTGGAATCTACCTATTTACACGACTAGCAATTTAAATTTTGTCGAAATATTGCGATTATTATTGATATATTTTTGATTATTGTGATATTTAGTAATCCAATTAAATGCGTTCTAATTTTTAAGGGTAGAATCAATGTGTCACTTGCAATATTATTATTTTTGTTATACTTATCTATTGACTTATTTAAAATAATATATTCTTTCTAATATAATTTCTAAATGACAGGTTAAGGTTATGTTTCAATAAAGGAATATGGGGTAATTTGAAACATTTTTCAAAAAACAAATTTATTGAGAATTTGTCTCGATATATATATACAATCATTGAGATCAACAACAACTAACCTTAAAGAATTAAATCTAAGTCTAAATAAAAAAACAATAATGTTTGAAATAAACAAATCTCAGAGCTTGGAGTTTAAGTCTAATGGACTTAAAATTAATTCCCTGTATCTTGCACTTTTTCCTTTAATTTACTATGGCATTAAATTTTCTACATAAACCAAATAAAAATATTCTTCATCATCACTTTCCTCTGAAAAGGAATTGTTTTCTATTGTTTTCATTACTTTTGACTTTAATTTTTCACTCTCTTTCTTGTCGGTTGTTTTTCTAATAACTTCGTTTGTAAGCGAATTCTTTTTATTTCTACTTTTTTTCTGAACTTCTATTTCTCCTTTTATCATGTTGGATAAAAAGACATTTTGATTGGTTGTAGATGGTTGAGACAAGTCAAAAAGTGTATTCGTATAAATATCATCTGCTTCAGTTTTAACAAAAGTTGAATTTATAGATTGATCGGATTCAATATTAAATTCAGCTGCTTCAACATTAATTAATTTATCATTTATATAGGATGAAACAAAATCGATATCAGTGAAAAGATGTCGATTTAATGGATAAACTCCAGTTTTTAAAAATCCAGCTTGAATATTAATTTGAGTCAGAACTAACGGCATAACAATAGCCATAATACTAGGGAAATCAAATACACTCATTGTTTTATCAGGATTATTTCGAATCCAATCATCACAACTGGAGTTAATTACTTTTTTTAGTAAGTCATAACAAGAACTATATAACGGGTGAAGTTTATCCGAACAGTGTGGTGGAAAAGATAATAACACAATACCATTTTCTTTGCAATAATCTAGACAATTAATATGGAAATATAATGAATAGTTGTCCACAAGTAATAATACTTTATGATTAGGAGAAGCATTAGCATGTTTTTTAAAATGTTTAAGAAATATAAGAAATTCTTCATCCTGCATCCATCCTGAAGGATTAGACGTACCCACTGAACCAAAGGGACCGTCTTTTATGAAATGATCCAGAAATCGAGCTCGTGGAAATACAAATAATGGAGGAAAAATATTTCCTAAAGCGTTTGTCATAAAAATCATGCTAACTACATTACTTCGCTCTGAAGCCATTGTTAAATCAATGTTTTGTATTTCTCGTCTCGCTACAACTCGATCAGTTTTCTGAATCTTAGTTATACCGATTTCACCAACGTTGTAAATATCTTTGGGCTCAAAGAAGTGATAGTTCATAATTTTTTGTAAATTATCGAAGAATGCGCATACGTTTGTTTGGTTAAAACCGTTGGCTTTTGATAAACACCTGGCTTCAGCAACCCTCATAGACAACTCTGGGTTTCTTGTCATAAACGTTTTAAGCCATTCTACACCAGCTAATTTATTTTCCTCCCAGGAGATGGGCTTATCCAATTTATAAACATTTGCTAATTCAAACGCAAATTTTTGTATTTCTTTTTTGGAAATCCCAAAATAAATATCAGCATATCTAATTAAATATTTTATTAACATTTCCTCTTGTACTTCATTAAACACCTTAGTATGTGGCGAATAACCCATTGTAATAGATGCTCCATTTTTTTTGATGCAATTTTCTCTTTTTTGTTTGTATCGATATAAAGACGTAAAATTTACGCCATGTTTTTCAGCTGCTATTCTCAAGCCAATGCCTTTTTTTACATCTTTGTAAGCTTCTTCATATTGATATATATTGCATTCTCCACGATTTGTCTTTTTTATCCGATTTCGTGGCATCTATAAAATATAAAAAAATGATTATTTGAGAAAAAATCATTTACTATAGAAAATGTAAGACAATTGGTGAAAATATATTTATATCTTCTGCCAAACACTACACCACCATTCCCACAATTAACGTCATTATGTAAATAATAATAGTATAATGATGTGGGTAATAATATTGAAAAAATGAACAGGGAGATTGGAGTTTAGTAACTGGTAGTGATCTATGGAATAAAGCCACGGATGAAACGCCTATAAGATACTGAAGGAAAGGACAGGAATAAAAAGAGAAAGAAATGTAAACTGACGTTTATATAACCGTTTAGACCAAACGATACCAGTAGCCGCCACAGTAATAGGTAAATATCTTTTAAATTTCGATAGTAAACGTTTTGATTTAATTTAAATTATATATAAAAAACCAGTAGTTTCGTAATAATATTAAAAATTTAAATACTCACATTCAGTAAAAAAAATAACTGATACAACTACAAAATGAGATCAGATCAATGATAAACAATATTCTTTTCGAATTTTAGTTGTTGTTATCAATTATTTTACATGTATTTCAAATGTTTCAATTGACCCCGGTTTCCCCAAACTAAAAAAAAAATGTGATTATATTTTCATTTATAATCGATAATAATTTAATTCTAAAAATACATTTCATGAGATGTAATTTACATTATTTGTGAACAATTAACATACCAAATTTTAATAACTGCGCGATGCCCTTGATGCAACTAACCTCACAATATGTAACACTTTTGGCACCGAAAACAGACAACGTATGGTCTCTACTATTCGATCTTTAGATATATACTATATCAGCAGTTCTTAGGCGTGATCCGTTCAACATTTATATTCTATAAAGTATTCAGTTGCAATCTAAAAACTAGTAAATAATTAAAATAGTTATTAAATCAAAAAGAAAAATAAAGAGAAAAAGTCGAAAAATTTAGTTTCATCGTTCTTTTATAAATTTTACAAATGAAACCATTTTTGTGTTGCGTTACAAATGAATTTAAATAATGGAAGATCGGGTTCGAAAAATTACAAATTACGGTCAAACATCAAGAACACCGAATACACGGATAGCAAGCCCTAAATTGACGGCACAAACATTGACGACGATCTGAAAGCCCTTATGAAAGACGTCTATAGAATAAACGCAAACATAAGAAACGCCAACGTAACACCAGAAATATTTCATCTCCTTACGAAGAAGTTCTACGTGTCACTGCTCAGTTCTTGGTAAAGTGATTCTCTTCTGTCGATTTATGTATGATCCGTTATTTCTAAAGAATGCTACTATTAAGCAGATCGCTCATTCCTTCGGAGGGCGTATGCTCAATAAGTCTTATTCTCAAAAAGAAATTTCCTTTTTATATTCATTATATTTACAAATAAATCAATGTTTAATTAATTTAATATTTTTCGAAATATAGATGAAAATTATAAATTAATTATTACTCTGTTTCTTGGTAAATGAAAATAAATATATTGATAATAAGATACATTTTTATTTTTTAATACATAATTTGTTAATTTTTAAATTGAATTAACAGATAACGTGCAATGATAGAAATGTATTTATAATCAAATTAGAAATGTGGACATATAGTACATTACTATGGCCAAATTTGGTGACAGTTGTCAGCGAACGTCGTGACAGTTTACAGTAGTATATAGTTGTTTGCGTGGAGCGGCGAAAATGGGGGCCGTTGCTCAAGCGTTGATTGCGGCCGCCGAAAAAGCGGCAAATATTGCGCGAGCCTGCAGAAGAGAACAGCCGTTATTGGAATTGTTGGTGCAGCGGAAAGGCACTGCTGACTCCAATCCTCGATTTTTACACGATTTCAAAACCCTTGCCGATGTGCTCATACAGGAAACCGTGAGACACGATCTTGCTATTAAGGTATATATATATATATATATATATATATATATATATATATATATATATATATATTTCATTTTCAATTTTAACAAGGTTTAATAGAGTTGTAAACGCGATTTTTAACATCTGGACTATTTAAAATTTTAACATTTTTATCTTTTCTTATTTCTTTAGTTATTTAGATTTGAATAATATTAATGAAATCTCACAAAATTTAATCTATATAACTTTGCGTTATAAAATATGAAATATTTAATATCTCATGTTTACAATATAAAGTCTTTGAATCATTCATTAAAAAGCATATATACACTGTGAAATTTATAAAATCATATTTAAAAATATATTTGGTTTATATATTTGCTTAGAAATTGTAATGTTAAATAAAAATATGAAGCACGTGCCTAATATAATATTACAATAATGAGGATCTTTTTTGGAAATTTAGGTCATATATTCGTTTTTTTAATAACGCGATAAAATCTAAATTTGGAAAATGTGGTACAAAAAATAATGGACTCTCGTCCGATTGTTTTAATATTCATGAATATTAATTAAAACTTTCTAATATCAAATCGAATGGACACTATTTATTCTAACAATTGTGTTTTTACTATTGTAGTTTCCTGAACTAACCGACCAAATATATGGAGAAGAAAGCAATAAATTTAGTAATACTCTTGGCGAAACGATTACCGTAGAAGTTAAGGAAACGGAAGCCGAAACGGCCGAGCTATTATGTAAAGTATTAAACAACGATAGAAATGCTGCTGACTTACTAGCGGCGGAAGTGCACAGAAACATCGAAATGGATGATATAAATTCTCAAATAAGCGGTTGTCTAGATTTAGACATACCGGTTAAAGATCTAAGCGTTTGGATCGATCCAATTGGTTAATTGCATAAATTCATAAAAATATTTATGTTTTATTTTTCTTATTATTTTAATGAAAATATTTTAGATTCCACAGCTGAATATATAAATGGCGATAATAATTCTGTCAGCGTTGGAAGCATTGGTTTATCTGGTTTACAATGCGTGACAATTCTTATTGGAGTTTTTGATAGACAGACTGGAGAACCGGTCATCGGTGTATTAAATCAACCTTTTTACGATGGGTATAATAATGAATATATATAATGTTATTATATAATTTTAATAATTTTAATGTACAACCGATACATTTTTATAGTTGCAAAGGTCGATGTTTATGGGGCATTAGTTATATGGGGAAAAAGATCTTTTTTAATCCAGTTAAAGATTCTCCATGCAAACCTGACGATGCTTCCACGTCTATGATTTGTATCAGTTCTAGCGAAAGTACGGAATTAAAAGAGACTCTCACGAACGCCGGATACAATTTGGTCGAATCAGCTGGAGCTGGATACAAATTATTAATGGTTATCCTCGGACACGCCGATGCGTACATCTTATCAAAGCCCACTACTTTTAAATGGGATACGTGCGGACCTCATGCAATATTAAACGCTCTAGACGGAGGCATTATGGATTATGCTAAAGCTTTAAGTAGTACCGAATGTGAAAATTGCGACATAACATATCCAGCTGTGAATAAAAGTAAAAACGAAACCACCAATATTTCGGAGTGGTGCAACCATGGAGGAATAATAGCTTATAGAAACGCCGATATAATTTCTAAAATTCTAGATATACTTATTGACGTAAATGATAATTAATTCAAGACGTCTAAGTCGCATATATGGTAGAATTTTATCAATTTAAGCCCAAGATTGAATAATTCGTATTTAAATGAATTTATTAATATTTTAGTCAAATCGTTGTATTAATTATTCCATGTATAAAAATGTTTCTGACTATAGAAAATTTATTAAGCCAATCTTTTTTTTATATATATAGAAGAATTTGTAATATTTATCAAATGTTAATAATCTTAAATATTTAGTAAAAATTTTCAGAAAAAAACATTCGTAGCCAAATTTTAAATATGAATATATAAATTAGTAATTCATAGAATATACGTAGAACTCCTTTATTTTTATACTTATAAAATCCAATTATAAACTGATTAGATTAGCAAAACGACAAGAGTTGAAGCTTTCACTTTTTATATTTAAATGAATAAAGATGCAAAAACTAAAATAAAATATTTTTTGGTAAATAAAAATGGCGTTCCATAGTAATATATATATATATATATATATATATATATATATATATATATATATATATATATATATATAAAGGTGGAAGCTTAAGGTATTTATTTAAACGTTGAAATAATTAGTAGAACATTCAAAATCTTTATTAATTAACAGGGTATTGAAAGTTAACGGAAAACATGTATTAGAAAAATGACGTTCATAACAATAATATAATACAATATTTTCGAATGAAAGTGGATAAAGTTAAAGGCGGAAAAACATAAAGAAATCTTTTATTTTATTTTTTTTTAATCAGAACGATTTGATGTATTATTAAAAAATATTTATAATATTAATGTCGTTGATGTATTTTAAGTAGAATATTGAAAAATATGTTAATACCAAGTTACGAAAAAGTAATACACAGAAAGGTTAAGTGGTTTGAATTGATAAAATTCTGCTAAAAATGAAACAAACTAGTCATATTGAAAGGCTCAATATTTATTTCAGACTATATTGTATTCATTTTTCTGCTGAAAGTCAAACAAAATCTCAATCTAATTATTATAAATACATAAAGTTAATAATGTTTTACACTTATATAACAATTAATTACATTATATTTTTAAATTATATCTCGAATAATAATAATTATAAAATGACGAATAACATAAGACTTAAAAAAAATTACAGGTCTATTATATGACGCATTCCATTATTTTGCTGAAAAGCATGTGAAAAATAAAACTATATATTTATAAAATAAATGTAATATATACATAAAAATATACATATATATATATATATATATATATAGAAAAAGAATAAAATTTTATTTGACTAATTGTGAAATTCGTCGCATGGGCAAAATTACGCTAAAAATATTTACATTTTACTTTTATTAATTCATAAATTTAAGCATATACTTTTTTTCTATACATATAAAAATAAATTATCTAAATGACGATTAAAAATGATATAAATTTCTATCACAGTATACCAATAAATAAAATTAAATTATCGTATCGAAATACAATTGGCACGCTTTGAACAATTAAGGTAAAAGTTTCATGATTAGAAAGCGAAACGTTCATTGTGTCAAAGAATGAACAATTTTTACACAATGAACGTTGAAAAAACTTGCAATTGGTCCCCTTGTGATATTATTATTATTATTTAGTACAATCATAACCAAGTTTCCAAGTTTGCATTAATATTCATAGTTATATAAAAGCAATGCCAGGATTTTGATCGAAACGGAGACAGAAAAAAGATCACCAGATCAAATATCAGCATATTTTAAAAAAATCCTCGTGTTAATTGATTAGTCAAGTTGTGCTAGTTAAATTAATATTTTTCTGCTAAAAAAAAAATGACATCAAATTTTTGAACCAACGTTTAAAACCATTATATTATCTATTCTAAGATTTGAACACAAAACCTATCAAATAATACTAAACTAGCAAATTACTGATCATCTATCAGATAATTAAAGTTATATATAAATCATTTTGAAGCACCAGTTTCCTTTTTCTGCTCCGCTCACAAAATGCCTTTGATTACATTTTAAATGCAAAAATTACATCAAAAGTATACATTCATATAAAACATTCATTTGTACTTCTTTTAATTTGATTTAAATACATAATATCTCTATAATTTAATATGATTCAATTAGATATTGAAAAAAAAAGTTTTTTTTTTACAAGAAATATATTAATATTAATAAATTTACTGTGAATAAGACTAGCGATATTATAAACGTTGATTACGAGTTAAAATAAAAAAGAAAATTTCATATACAGATAGAACTCTCAAAAATAATATAAATAATATTATTTAACTATCTGAATATATTTACATTTTAGATTGAATGAAACACAGTCTTAATTTGTAAGCTTTTTATCTCATAACATGCTAATTATATCTGTATATTATTTGAATTTAATAAAAGTGTTATTACGAATATTTATATTGACGCTATTGCTGATATCTTGATAAAAAAAAAACAACAAAAGCACTATTATGAGAGATCTATAAAACAGTTTATATATATATAAAACGAAAATCATACATATAAAAGAAATCACAAAGACAATTATTTATATTTTCATTTTTCGTTATTACTAATATTATAAACAATATGAATATATGCAAGTTAATAAAGGAATGCACTCCAAACCTAACTTAAGTCTAAACTTAATATATATATAAACATTTAGGATTATTCTTTTCACATTCACAATAAAAGTATTTAGGTTTGGTTTACATACAATAATAATAAAATTAATAATAACGTTAACAAAATACATCATAAAAAATGTAAATGTAAATAATTCATTTTCAGAAATATATCAATTTTATTAAAAATAAATTTTCATCAAATTACACACCATCTCCATGTATAATATCATTACATTTTACTACTGAAATACAGCAGCCTTTTAACACAACATATATTATTAGTGTCATAACTAGTAATAGATAGAGCCTAAAAGATTTCAAATTTGATAAAACGATTTAAATGCATTTCCACTACTTACAAATTGAATCACGTAATACTTTTATTAATTCTATAGTCAAAATGTGTAAAGTGATATAAATTATGAAAAAAAAGTTAAAAATCTATAATAGTTAAGTCACCAAACATATATATATATATATATATATATATATATATATATGTTGATCTCAAAGCTATTCAGCCAAATTTAAAAGCAATAAAATTTATAATATCATCACAATATAACTGATATGATTTTTTTGTATTATTATAGTTCAACTATAAAATTTCATTTATTCTCGTTATACAAAAGAACATACAAAGAAAACGTCGAGTTTTCTGAAATGTGACTATAAATGTAAATTTACACCAATATCTTAAAACGCAGACCGTTTATAAACGTCGTGATAAATGTTGTTGTTCTCAAAAAAACAAAACTTTTAATAAAATTTCAATGATAAATAATAAACTATCTCGCGCATCATCATTCACCACCGATAACAGACTCATATTCTTAGCACATACAAAAAAATCTTTACTTTTTTCACAAATACGAACAAAAAACTCATTATTTAGAACTCAAATTTTCTTTAGATTTAATAGAAGGCGAAGGAGATTTGTTATCTCTCTTTGGAGGTAATCCGTTGATCGTCTGCTGATAATGAGCTCTCCTGGAACTACTTGGTCTCGTATAGTTTAAATGATCGTAATGTTCTTTATCTGAAATGTATAATTTAATATATAACATGCATAATATAATTGAATTTAAAATGATTGATAATTTCGTTTTGCAAACAAAAAAAAAACGCAATGCTGAAAAAAATATTATAATAATAATACATACCGTCTTTAATTTTTATTTCATCATATAAATGTTCTACATATTTATTGTCGTCCATATCAACAAATACATTAGGATTTGTGAGATCTGCATTTTTATTTTTCAACGCGTTAAGATCACAACCTAAAAGTGAAAAAAAATACAACGCTTTGTCAAATCATATAATTAAAAATTATAAAAATAAAATGAATTAATTCAAGGAAGTTGAAAATCATACATTCATCCGAATCACTGGATCCACACGCTCCTGCCAATCTTAATTTTTCTGAATCTGTATTATTCACTTTTGATGACAAATTATTCTTGATGTGATTGGAAGCATTGTTCAGAAGACCGGTGGAATCATCTGTTCTACTGTTTTGGAAGGAATAAACAGGATTGTCGAAATGATGACGAGCTGAAAATGTACGTAAACGAAATAAATATAAATTAACTCTATACAGTAATTGTAAATTCAAAAGAAAAACAAAAAAATACCTGGTTGTGAATGAGGATCTGCTATATACTGAACATGAGCAATTTCCGTCTTGAGAAGAGAAACATGTCTCTTATAATAAAATACAACCCCAACAATAATAACGCAAACAAGTATTAGTGCGAAAATCAATCCAGAAACTACAGCCGTGCTGTTATCTGTATTATATATATAAAAATTAATAATTTTGTTAATTTGTTTCATATATCATAAATAAACAATATTAATATATACTATTATCTGATGCAACATATGCATCGGATGATCTGAGATCACAATCATCTCCAAAGAAGCCTTTACGACAAATACATCCCGTGGCAGCGTGACAAATGAACTGATCTGATTTACAATTGCATTGCGACATACAATGTTCACCAAAGAATCCTTCGGGACAAACTATAAAGAAATAAATAAAATATTTTATTATGAAGAATTTAATCCAATTTTTATTTCTATTAAAGTTTAACATTGAAAACTTACTTTCATTACAATGTGCACCGATGTAACCGGCTTTACACGTGCAATGGCCATCAATACTGCGACACACGCCGTTCTCACCGCACGAACATTTCTGTCTGCATCCAAGACCCCAAGTTCCTTGAGAACACGGTACAGCACATGTAGGACCGGTCCATCCAGGAGGACACGAACAAGCGCCTAATATGATCGAAAAATAATTCATAATATCAATATGCGATCTCAATTGTGTAAAATACTCAGTTCGTTATGAATTACCTGTGACATGATGACAATCGCCACCGTTTTTACATACACATTTATTGGAACATTTCGGTCCGAACGTATCGGGTGGACACGGATGATCGCATGTTAAACCCGTGTAACCGGGTCTACATTGATATTCACCAGTTATAGTATCGCAAGGACCATTTTCTATAATAAGCAAATAGATAAATATAAATTATATTATAAAACATATTTAATAATCGAATAACCTGTAAACGTTTTTTTTTTAACTAGCAAAAATTACACATTAATTGCCTAGCATATAAAAAATTAACATGCTCTGTCTATAAATGAAAACCACAATTCAAATAGTATTTCATGCCTAAGCCAAGCTATTAAAATCATCATTTCAGAGTGATTTTTTTTATAAAATAAATTAGAAGAAATCGATCAACGTGATGAGAAAATAATGTCGATTTTTTTCAGTGATTTAAAGTTTAGTGTAATCCTCGAAATCCTTCGCGTCTCAAAAAAATGTGATAATAAATATTATCTAAAATGTTTTGAAATTGCTTATATGATAAATGCTTCGTAATAGTTGTAAGAAAATGTAATGAAATTAATAAAGAAAATATATTAAAAAAAAATAACAATAAATTATATATAAATAGAAGAAAAGAAAAATATACATATTAAAATAATAAGGCAAAAAATACATATATATATATATTACAACACAAAAACAAATTGAATGGATTAAATGAAATATTAAAAAAAAAAATTAAAAACATATAACGGACCAGATAAGGATGGCAGACACTGTTCCTTGCAGTTGTAACCAAATGAACCATCAATACAAGGACTTTCACAATGAAGACCTCTCCAGCCTCGTCCGCAATTGCATCTTAAACCGTCACACGAGCTGTTGTTATTGCAAGGACATACCTCGGTACACGTTTCACCATATAAGCCGATTGGACATCGAGATTCACAACGTACACCTAACGATAATAACTTTTACAATTGGTAATTGGGTAGGTGATTCTATCTTTGATAATATTTATATATATTTATAAAGCTGAATGTGACTATGTCTAAAATAATTTTGTCAAATATTTCACTTACTAAAAACTTGAACACTATTCATTAAATAAATATTCGTAGAAATTAGTGGGTTGTTTTTTTTTCTTCATATTTTAATTTTTAACGACGACATATTTTATAATATTGAAATGAAAGGCATGAAATAAATTATATATAAACGAACTTAATATTTTCGAAATCATGAAATTATTGTATTTATATGAAAATTCTAATTTCAGTTAAAAAATATGATATTTACAATTGAGTTTAGTTTATTGATTTATAATCTATGATTTTACAAAACTATTTTTGTAAAATACCATACAACATTTCACAATTTAATATATAATTATTTAATTAATGTTTCATTAAAAAAAAAAACTTCACACTTAAAAATATAATAAATAATTTAAAATTTCAAGCATTTACATATAACACAAATATTCTGTTATGATTTAATAATAATTTGAGTTTATATATTTATTTTAGTATATTTTGATAATAACAACAATTTATAAATGTCAATACAAATAAAATATTATTTTTTAATTTTGTAAAAAATTTTACCAAATTTTTAAATCTATTTCAGTAAAATGATTTATTTTATTTTTTGTTCAAAATATTTTTTTTTAAATAATAATATACATAAAAATAAAATATTCAGTCATGCTCATGCCTTTAACTCTATTAGCACATGCAATTTAACATATTTCAATCGTTAATTATTTCAACGTCATCAATAAAAATTAATATATGAAAAGTCAAATTCATATTCTCCAATTGAAATACTGAATTATCCAGCTTTATAACATCCGTTAAGACGGCGTTAAATTTCATTAACACATTCAAAGATAGATGATATGAAAGTTATTAAAATAAATATATATGTACATATATATACAAATAAAACGATGTTACAAATTTTATTAATAATTAGTACAACATGAATTAATTAGTATCAGTATGGAAATGGCTTAGTTGAATTAGTAAAAATAGAAGCGAACGTATCTAAAAATATATATATACACGGTTATTAAATGATGACATATTAATGTGTAATTAACCACTAGTTTAAATATAAAATATGAATAAATCGACGCAAATGAGAATATATGTAGCATATTTTATATAGATTCACCATTCCATCCTTCTTTGCAGAGACATCTTCCTGTTGCTGGATCGCAATTAAAACTATTTTCCGGTTCACAATCGCATTGCTGCAGACAATCAGAACCATACCAACCAGTTGGACATTTTCTTTCGCAATACGTTCCCGTATAACCCGGAGCGCAAATGCATGTACCTAATTAATTAAAAATTTATATATATATATATATATATATATATATATATATATATATATATATTTCTTAAATTATTTACCATTCTGTGGATTACAAGAAGCATTGTTTAGACATTTACAATGTGTATTACAATTATATCCATAAAAGTGTCCATCACATGGCCTATCACATTTAGGACCTTTCCAACTGTAATAAATTATGATAAAATAAATAAATTATTCATCATATAAATCATTTTATATCATATTATACATATATATATATATATATATATATATATATATATATATATATATATATATTTATTTATTTATTTACCCAGAAGTACAATTACATTGTCCAGTTTCTGAAGAGCAACGTGCACCGTTTTGACATTCGCATTCTTGAGAACAGTCAATTCCGTAATATCCTTTTGGACATTCCTTTTCACAAAATTCACCTCTATAACCAGGACCGCATATACAAGTGCCTAAAAATCATAAGATGATATGAAAAAATGTAGAATAATAATTATTTAATATTATACCACACGCGGATGAAATCTACATGATGGTGTGATATAATGTTCACAAATCGTGCAACACCGAATAAAAATAAAATAATTTTTTTCTATAATATTTACCATTAATTGGCGAACACAACGCGTTGTTTAAACATTTACAAACACCATGACAGCCTTCGCCATATGTCAACAATGGACATTGTCGATTACAATATCTTCCATCCCATCCAGCTCTACAAATGCATTCTCCGGTCCAAGGATGACAACTATTTTATATACATATATATATATATAGAATATTTCAAAAATAAAAAAAATGTGTGCATTTGCAAATAATCAAATAAACAACAAAAATGTGTTCAATAAAGCATTCAGTAAAATTTGATGCTAATATACATATATAAGCTTTTTTTGCTTATATTACAAAAAAAATATATTTTGTTTTAATTTCAAAATCAAATATTAAAAAAATAATATATTTCAAATTTAGCCAAAAAATAAATAAATATATTTGCAATGCAATCACTAATCAAATAAATACTTAGTATTTGCATAACAACCAAAGTGCAGAAAGGTATATCAAATAAATAAAGCACATAAAATATATAACATTTTATAGTATTTATATGAGTGATAAGAATTGAAAATAAATAGCAGAGAAGAAAGAAACGATAATAAAATAGATCCAGAAAGACATTCGTAAATCAAATATTTATTTATAATTATCGATTAGAAAAAAAGTCAAACCAGATCATCATTAAACTAAGGTATATATTAAAAGTTATATACAAACTGATTTATAATATTAAGCTATATTTTTTTAGGATATAAAATAAAATTTAAAAAAGCTCATTAATGAAAACACATATTTTTAATATAGTACATGATGAAATGATGAAAACGTATCTGATGTGTCATAAAAAAAGAAAAACTTACTACTTTGAAGTAATTAAGTCGCATTCACACTCGAATTCGCAGTTTTCCCCATAAAAATTATCTGGACACACACTTTCACCGCAATGTTCGCCTTTCCATCCCTTCGAACAAGTGCATTTACCATCGATTGCATCACAATCACCATGCTGACATGTACAATTACTTTCACAATGTGGACCGTATTGATTCGACGGACATGGCTGAAGACACTAAAATAGCAAAACAATAAAATAATTATAATATATACGATTAACGAGATCCGAACAAAACATTAAATTGAATCGTGACTTACTTTAAAACCTGTAAATCCCGCTGTGCATTGACACGAACCAGTTTCTGAATCGCAACTGGCACCGTTTTGACAATCGCATCTATTGGTACATAGATTACCCCAATATCCTTTTGGACAACGTTCTGTACAGAATTTTCCAATCCAACCTCTTAAGCATACGCAGCTTCCATTAACACCAGTGCACATGCCTCCATTTTGGCATTTACAATCCATTCCACAATCACCAGGACATTTTTTATCGCATCTGAAATATATATATATATCAATTTTCAATATTCAAATTAAAGTGTACATAAAGAAAAATGTATATAAAGTTGTTATATTGTGATAACTACGAGCAATTGCTCGATTGCATGTAATATAAATGTGAATAAACTTCATATATAAATCGCAATTACAATGGGCCTGTCATTCCCGAGGGACATTGACACTCTCCAGTCACATGATCACAGGTCGAACCTGCGGCACAACGACATTTCTCAGAACATTCCGGACCATAAGTATTATCCGGACACGGTTTAGAACAATCCTCTCCCGTCCAACCTTTCGTACATGTACACGTTCCATTTAAAGGGTCACATATAGCGTCGTTTTTACAATTACAATCTTTTGAGCATTGACTTCCCCAATAACCGGCCGGACATGCTAAAAATTAAAAAAACAATTTCAATTACATAAAAGTTATTACTTTCATTCATAACTATTTTAACACGAAAATTACAGAGAATTATATGAATATATAAATGTATCGCGATAATTAATTAATAAAATAAATATTTACATATATCACAGGCGATTCCTCCATATCCACTTTCGCATTTACATTGATCTGGTGCTTCGCATATACCATGAACACAAGGTTGTGAACATACAGGTACACATGTTTGTGCATCAACTGTCGGACCATATCCTTTGCAGCAACGTTCCACCGGTCGCTTTTTCACCACCGTTTCGGTTTTTATCTCAGTTCGATATTCAATTCTATATTTTGAACATTTTGGAGGAATATTGAAACACCATGCATACTCTTTGACTTGATATGGTTTCTGTTCTGTAACTCGCACTGTTGTCGTATAACTAAAAAAAGTCAATAAAATTTAATAACATGTAAATATAAATATATATTATTATTCTCATTATATTCAATTACTAATTAAATATTGACAATTTATATATGTTTTTTTAAGAAAAATATTTAAATTTTAGACTTACGTTTCTTGAATTGTGCAAACATTTGGTCCTTCCAATGAATACACGGTTGTAATAAATACAAAATAAATAGTTAATTCCAAATAATTAATTAGTTTCATCTTCAGTTAGGTATATTATAAAACGATATATTCTTATCCAGTCATTCCTCAAATTTACTAAATTAACTGTAAAAAAAAAATACTAAAATGATTAGCAAATTTCAGACACATGTTACATAATAAATAAAAAATATACAACATTATATAATATTAATTACAATAGATACTACAAATTGATTTTGCAATTTTCTTAAGTATTTTAATATAAATAAATGAATCGATAAAATTGGTACATCTTTGTATTTAGTGATGCAATTATAATTATAGGAATTCTCGCAGTATAAAGATAAGACCAGTGAAGCGCATCATAATTACAAACATAATTGAGTTTAGTAAAGTTTTTAAATGAAACAAATAGATAATGAATCAGACCAAGTCTGAGGTCTCCGTGAGGCTTCCGGTGTTTCGGTAAACTTAATATCTGAATCACACGATTTTCTAAGAATGGCAAGTTACAAAAATTTAATATACGTGCTTCCATTTAAATGTTTCGTTAAAAATGTGTAGGATTATACAAACTAATCCTAAAAAAATAGTACTAAAAAAAAAACACCAAGTAGTAAACATGTGTTTCACAAATGACGATTTTATTTGTATCAAATAAGCGAACTTTTATTTTTATCTCCTGTACTAATATAAAAAAAAAGATATACATGATTGCTTTTAATTCTGAGTTATATTCATTTAATATTTATATATATAAATATATATATTGTGATAATAAGCCTTACTAAGAAATCGATATTATATAAATAGATATTTAAAAATTGTATACAGAATCCGTATGAAAGTGATAAATCTTTTGAACTTTGACTTCTGAAGTGAAAACAATTTTAATCTTCATTTATAATTCTTAATTATAGATATTGAATTGAAATCAATCTATTGAGTTCATTAAAAAATAAATCATGCTGAATCAATATTTACATACGGATAACTAAATAAAATATATTTAAACATAAATAAAGTAACAATATGAACAATCTAACTATATAAATAATACAAATAAAACCATAAGTAAGTCAGTGACATGAAAAAAAAACTTAAAAGAGTTTAATTCTATAAAATATTATTTAGAAAAAAAAATCTTTTATATCCTGATGATATCCTAAAAAAAATATTATAATACCCCTACGTTGTCATTATAAAATTATTTATCATTGTTGCACCCCGAATGTATTATAATTCAGTACCATCATAATATAGAATTATATTACAACGATCAAGAGCAACATGTTTTTGTACTCAATTGTCGAGAAGTATTCCAATTCAGAGTTGGGAAACATCATCACAATTAAAATTGTAATGCGTAATAATCTCAAGTTTAGACGAAACTAATCAACCATAGATGCGAATTAACCAATATATATATATATATATATATATATATATATATATATATATATATATATATATATATATATATATATAATATGTGTATGTTAAATACTTAAAAAAATAGAAGATAGACTCATATTAAAACAAAGTTATCTCATGATAAGTGAAAAGAATAAAAACATTGTATATGTAATAGGTAATTTTTTTTAATTATATACGTTATATTAAAAATATTATTATATTAAATATATCACTTTTAAATAGGCAATTGTAGCTTCCAAAATGGGGATGGGTTATATATATATATATATATATATGGTGGCACACAATTGTGAGTCAATTGATAGTCCACTTCCACATCGTCTAGTTCCCCTTCGTGTTTACAAAATTGTTGATTCATCCCGACTTTCGAAATTGTAGATTTTTGTCGATGAAAATATTTCATATATATAAATATATATACATTAATAATTATTGATAAAAATTATTTAAAAATATATCCATTTTCACATAAATATGGTTCAATATGAAATATGATTTTATTAAAAATCATATTTTATATTTAAATATACGTAAAATGAGAGTACAAAATATTATAACAGTTAAATATGGTAAAATTTTAAAGTTACAGTGAAAGCAAGTTAACCAGAACGTGTTAAAATAATTGAAATCGTTATTTTCCAAATTCGGTAAACGATTGTATTTATTATAATATATACTAGTTTTGGTATTTTTTAATATAATATTTATAAATTATTATAATAATAAACATAAAAATAATGAAATAAAATTATTATGGTCCATACTTCATTGTTTATCGTATAAAATAATCAGTTAAAAACAAACATCAGATAAACAATAATATTTCAATTACAATTCTTACAACATTTAATAATTTCAACTTCAACATCTTCTGAATAAATTTAAATAACTTTACTGACTATTTAAATACCAAAAAAATCATATATATATATATATATATATATATATATATATATATATATATTGTAAAGTCACGTCAATTTTAACAATTATTGTTATTTTGGTGGACCCAAAGAATTAGCATGAAAAAAAAGTAGCAAAGAGAGACGTCGTCAGAACACTAATAAAATGTTTCGTTTATTAACATAAATTACAAAAATAAACAAGTTTGCCGTTGTAATGACATCGTTTACTTCAATAATAAATAGGAAAGTCCGGCTGAAATAATATTGCAAAATAAAATAGAGAAAAAAAAAATATATATATATATAATTTTCTAAACAGGTGGATTTTCGTCGGCACGAGATGTGTACGGAAATCAGCATCAGCGCGATAATGACGATTAAATTGACCCGGAGCAGAACGATAATCGTCATAGCCTTGTGTAATATTTAATTTATTTATTTTTTGACATAATTCGTAAGTAAAAGATGAATTTTGATGAACTTTCACGTTGACTTATATTGAAATTTGATACGTTACAAAATACCATTAAAAAAAAACGTAAATTGAGTCTCATTGAAATAATTGTTGTTTTCAATGTGAACGAAACATTTTTTTTTTCAGAATTTAGAGAACGAATTACATATTGTAATAAAATTGAATTTGAACCAAAAGAATTCTAAATATTATGCTATAAAATGAAAAAAATATATAAATAGATTAATAATATTCACCAAATTTGATAATACATTATTATAATTACAAATTCGAATTCAAGGACGTTGTATGAAATACTTTCTCATTGTAATTTGAAGAAAGTAAGACATGTATGGACATATAAGAAATTGGAGTGACCACAATTGTAAAAGTGGAACAATGAACAACAATATTTACACAAGTTGCTTTTGAATGTTTTCACACACAAACACACACACACACACACTTCATTATCAGATTTAAATCAAACAAAAAATATATAAATCATGATTTAGACCAAGTTTTTTCAATGTATTATAAAATACGAAGCGCCAAATGATAGTATCAAAAACGAATAACATTTACCTTCAATTATTACTTGATAGTTTTTTAACTATTACAATTTATATTCGTAATTAATGTATTTTACAATTAAACATTAAACACTGCTCTAACCGGCAAAGGCAAAAAAAAAACACACACACACACGTCATTTTACATGCTTATTAATGAACAGTCTTGAAATCGAATATGTTTGTTATTATTTATCTGAGGTGAAAAACACGTCATTGCAGTAAAATTGATTCGAAAAAGAAATATACATGAAAATATTTAAAGAGAAATAAAATAACACGATATTTATAAGAGTTAACAACTGCTATTGACATTGAGTGCATATGGAAATTGTTCAAGACAATTGGCAATATAGAACATTAATAAATCGTGTGTGTGTGTGTGTGTGTGTGTGAATTTTTGTAATATATTCGTGATGAAATAACTTGTTAAAATTTAATAGTGAAATAAAGTGAGTTACTTATATAAAAAAAATTCAAATATTGAATGTTTAGAGCATGTTATATTTATATTTATGTTTATTTATATATATATTTATTTATTTATAAAGATGTTAAATTCATATTGATATAACGCAAAATATAAAGCATATCCAGAAACAGGAAGCTATTAAAAGAAGCGTTAAAAACCCAAATGCTTCATAATAAATACTTAATATAAAAAAAATAATAATCATGTATGTGTTTAAGAAAATGATTGAATAATCTTAATACAACATATAAAAATAACTGAATGTTAAATGAGTTTTTTTTTCAATCACCTCATAATGTAATCAAAGAGTCATGCATACGAACAGTAGTTCTAACAAGAATACTGATAGTAATATATATATATATATATATATATATATATGTGTGTGTATATATATATATATATATATATATATATATATATATATATATATATATATCTGACATAATAATATATGTAAGATATCAAAATAATAAAAATTAATGTATACTTCAAACAATAAATAAAACTAATATAAAATGACTAATAAAATATGACGAATTAAATGTAAATATTATATATATATATATATATATATATATATATATATATATATATATATATATATATATATATATATATATATATATGCAGAACTAAAAAAAAACGGGCAATAAATAATAAAAAGTAATAATGGAATTCGTGAGCAATTTTTTCAAGATTTTACATGAAAAATAAAAATTGTCAAGCGAGAGAATATTTTCAAGATAACAAAAATACGAGAAATTTTCAAATACGCTTTGGCTGATAATGTTCTTCAACTTTATTATCTTGTTAGTATTAAAAATTAAATGAATGTTTATACATTGCAAGTGTGTATAAAAATAATTATTATATTTAAAATATAGTGAATGTATATAATGTAAAAAATGAGACATTGAATGTTGATTATTGAGGATCTTTAACTTCAATATGAAGGTAGAAAAATATCTATAATATAATAATATTAAAATGTATATTCACTTGAATATATTTTTTCATAAAAAATATAAATACATAGAATATATTTATATAATCAGTAAATTTAAATATATTAGAAATAACTGTAAGTTTGACAAATTTCTGAGCAATAATGTGTCTTTCCATGGAACAAAATCATCCTCAAAAGCATAGAAGAGATCTAAAAAAAATTTTTTTTCTACCAAATAAGTTTAAAATGCACTATTAGTTTAACGAACTGCATAATCTAGAAAATCAAGGCTGAACACGACATATGTAATGCGATAACAAAAATATATATATATATAATATAAAACAAAGAAATACGTATGAGTATTGTATTCAGTGCTTGGTACATTTGAAGAATAACATCTTGAAGGTATACAGAAAAAAAATGAGTATTATAATTGTGTAGACACTGCTATTTGTGGATAAGTATAAAATATTCAGCGACAAATTGTCATTTAGTATCGTTTTGGAATAATGAAAACGTATGATAAAATAAAATAAAAACTCTTTTTCAATTTTCACAGAAGTAACTGAAGACTCGGATAATAGTCTGCGAACAAAGTGCAAAATTCAGATATTATTTTGCACAGAATAATGAAGAAGAAAAAAAGAGGAGAAAAACATATAAATATTGGTTTATATCTATCTATCTGTTCAAACCGTGGAATATTGTTGAAACGTAAAAGATTGTTTTAACTAGAATACTAAAATGACATAAATGCAATTACACAAAAAAACATTATTTACACAGAATCAACAACGGAAACTGGCATATCCGTAATGTGTATTTCATAATTTTTTTTTTTTAGTAAAATTAAAAATCATAATCAAATATTATGGTCTGAAAAATATGATAATTAATTAGCATCCTCCTCAAATATATAAATGTACGTAAATGATTCATCTCGGAATATCCAAACGAATCGTGTTATATAAAAATATTATTATAATATTATTAATATTTTATAACTTAAAAGAATCAATAAATGTTTAATATAAAATGTTTAGAAATACTTATGTGTTGAAAAAAAAACAGATACGATTATAAATTTACAAGTTTCAATTAAATTTATAGATAAGTGGATTGTATTGTATATATTTAAATTATTATTATGATATGAAAATAAATCTTAATAATAATCTAAAATATATAAAAAAATAATTAGACAAAAAAAAATAATATATCCCCTCTCTTTTTATATATCTGGACCAGTGGTTCGCAATCTGTGTTATGCGTGCCTTTAGGGGTACATGAGAAAAAAAGATATAATATATATATATATATATATATATATATATATATATATATATATATATATATATATATATATATATATATATAATGTTAGGGACACTCGCTAAGGAGACAATTAAGTAAAGGAGTACATTAATTTAAAAAAATCGACAACTGCTGATCTAGATATATTAGAAAAATATAGTTCAATTTCCAAAAAAAAAAAATAGAAAGTCAAATATTTAAACAACAGGTAACGATGATGCAATAGATAAGATGAGAAAAAAATTAAAACCTTTAACCCAAAATTACACACACACACACACATAAATGGCACTTACAATAAGTATAAATATGAAGCATCATTTAGTTGTTAAAGCATATTAAAGAGATAATAAATTCAAATGATACACAAATACACACAACACCCACATTGCAAAAAATAAAAAAACACAATCGAAATATTAATGCTGAAGTGCACAGTAATATAAAGCAGGGTACGCATGATTCGCAGAACTGCGATTTTGACTTTCAAAAATTCAACCCACAACTCAAAAATACATTTAAAGAAGTAAATTATAATAATAATACATATAAACTATTTAACTTACATATTTATGATTTTCTTTTTGGACCACATATATGTGTATTATTTGCCTTAAAGAACTGAACTTTAAGGCAAAAAAGTTAATAAAAAAATATATTAATTATTTAGCTAAATTTATAGTAGATTATATTCTTTTTAAAATAGATAAAATAATGATTTTCAATGAAAGAAATCATCGGAAAAAATGATGTTGTGTACTGAAAAAGAAAGACTGGAAAAAATATCTATAATAATTTAGATATCAAATAAACTTTCCAAGTATTAGACGTTATGGTCATCCACATAGATGATAATACAACATAAAAAGAAAACTGATATTATTTTATAAAACCGCAACCGCAATATCGTCAATGAAATGTTTGGAATTACTAATTCGTAGGAAAGTACAAGATGTTGACACAAATTAAAATGTTCAATGTAAATATCCTATGTTCAATTTAGATACTTTGGATAAATATTATTGTAATAATACATATATTTATATATGCATAATGTCAATGAACGAATTAAAGACAGGCAGGAAAAATCTCATTATCCAGCATTGATATGTGACATGAATTTTTTTTTCTTCTTCGAACGAGTGCAAAAATAAATGAAAAGAAGACAAAGGGCACAAACCGTGAACAAAAAAAAAGTGTTCGTCATGGATGTTGACAGTGCAGTGAACTTTTTTTTTTGCTGTAATACTTTGTATTTTTGAACATTTCTAATAATATACCAAAATAAAACATCAAAAAATCTGATGAAAGTGTAGTTTTCTTTATATTCGCTATAATTAATCGGTTTAACAGACAAATATTGTAAATCGGTTACTGGAACATAAATTATACAATGATTAAAAAGTAAGGTGATATTATCATTTAAAACTCCCGGGCATTAGGAAGGCAGGTAAATTGTATATTTTTTTCCATGTTAGTAGGACTGTCTATAACATTTGCCAAGCGTCTGTTCTCAAAAGGTTTAATTATCTCTGAGTTACACCACCGTATTCGCCTGATTTGGTTCCGTGCGACTTCTGACTATTTGGCAAACTCAAAAGGCCAATGCGAGGACGTCGTTTTGACACGATTGAGGAGATAAAAACCATATTGAAGAAGGTTTTGTCGACTATACCGGAAAAAGACTATTTCGACTATTTCGAGGACTGGTAAAAGCGTTGGCAAAAGTGCGTTTTATCGGACGAGGATTGCTTTGAAGGAAATAAAATTGATTTGGAAGAATAAATAAAGAATTAATATTTTATAAACAAATTCACTTTACTTTTTAATCACAATGCTATATACGCTTTACAATATTTTATATTGTAAATATTTATCGCATAAAAGTGTTAGAAGTTTTTACATACGACATAATATAAAAATTCAACGAAACTAAAAAAAATAATATAATTAATAATAAATCTGTCAAAAAATACACTTCAAAAAAAAGCATAAACCAATTCGATACTTTTGGCAGGTATATATACCCACTCAAATTTATAAACCAAACTACCTTACCTGATGCTTTTATTCAAGCTTTATATGGTGAAATATCTCGACGAATTAAATTGAAAATAATTTTATATAACAGCGATTCTGAAACTGTTTTTTTATTTGCCATAACGTTAAAAACATTTCATATATATATATATATATATATATATATATATATATATATATATATATATGGCATAAAGGAAAACCAATGTAATTTATTTTATTAATTTGATAAGTTAATTAGAAACCTAATTATGTATATCTAAAGAATAATGAAAAAATGCACACATTTATGTATAAATTTTACTGTTATATTTTTACCGTGACCTTTAAAAGTCGTCAAAATATCAAGATGACTTCATTGTTAATGTGAAAATGTTTATTCGGAGATAAATTATAATTTACTACTTACAAATACGCATTTATATATAATTATTTCCATTATACTATATTTAAAAGTAATACTCGTTATGCAATCGAAAAATATCACTAATATCAAAAATTTTATTAATATTTTAACTAAATGATGAAAATAAATTCAATACTGAATTATTCAGTTTTAAAAATACGTAAAATTTACATTATTTGTTTTAAGTAAATCTTGTACATAATGTATATTTTTATATTGATACAAATAAATACATTTGACTATTATATATTAGTCAGTTTTTAAACGAATAAATGGAACTTAAATTATAATATAAGATAAAAAAAATATATAAAATAAATTATAAAAAGGAAAAATAAAATTTAATTAAAATAAACATTCGTATAAAATACTTTTAAAATAGATGTGATAACATGAGACTGAGATAAAATTAATTAAAATAATTTCCTTAATTTAATTATATAGTACCACATTTAATATAAAATATACATAATATTTTAGAAATATATATGTGCGATCTTTCAGTTATATCTATACAAATAGTTAAAAGGCATATTCTAAATAAAATTCACGTTTACAAAGATCCATTCAATCTCAAATAATAAACGTACACAAGTGTACTAAAAATAAAATGTTAAATCAGTAATAAAAATGCTTCGCCAAATTGTTTGGCTAAGATTCAAAAATTCTGATTTCTTATAACAATAATATAAATAAATAAATACAATAAATATAAAAATGTTGCTTTGTTGACATGAATATATAAGCAAAAGCGATAAAGCAATATGGAATCAATAATCTATACATAATGTTAGAAAAAATATTTTTGCTATATATATATATATATATATATATATATATATATATATATATATATATATATATATATATATATATATATATATATATATATATATATATATATATATATATATACATACATACATACTTTTTGATAAAAATGAATATACACATATTATTAAATATTTTTATATATGTAATAGATAAATATGTCATAAATTACAACCAGTAATTTTTAATTTCTATATTAAAAAATATATATATAACGTTTGATAAAATAAAAAAAAGATTTTTCTTAAAATTTGTAAATTTAAGTCCATTGTTGATAGATAAAAAAAATTCTTTCATAAAAAATTTAATTATAGTAAAACAATTTATTAGTATTAAAAATAAACTATTCAACAAAAACATTTTTAACATAAAACGAGAAATAGTAAATCAGTGCAAAAACTCAACCTTCGGCAACCATCTCTATAATATTATAAGTAAACATCGAATTGACTACATCAAAACGTGATCGCAAGTTGTAAAGCAGGTTTACATATTTGTATATTATAAAACAGAACAACATCAGGGTTAACACATAGAATCCTATATAATTACAGATGTCAAATTATTAAATAGAGATATATTGATTGCAACATAAAAACTTGAAAGAATAAAAATGGCTATAAGATCGAAGCCATGAAACTAATATATGTATATATTATTTATATAATAATAATATTACTTTCGTTATAACAACTAATAAAACGTTAACATTATTTGTTATCAAAACTGTTCATCTCGTATACAATAATAATTGTGACATAAAATTCAAAAAATTATCCACTTGTGGTTAGCAATAAGAAATAATATGATATTGTTAAAAATTATAAATATTATACAGTCAAATGATACACACACACACAATATATATATATATATATATATACTGTTTAATTAGTCATTTATATTAACTTTATTATTAATGTACACAAATAAAAAAAATAACCAATAAATATATGTTTACATTATTTTAAGTTATGAAGAATGACAAATAATAAAGCAATAAGCAGCATTACTCACAAAATGTAATACACGTTAATAAATATGTGCTTATCAAATTCTTTATGTTAAATGAAAAAAAAAATAAGCGAAGACTGTCTTATATATTAAAAAAAAAATTATAGATAAAAACGTAATCGAAAATATATGGATAATTAATATATGTTATCGAAATTTTATGTTATCAAAATTAATTGGAAAAAAATCAAAACGAAATGGAAATTTATATCTGTTGCTTATTTTATCAATTTTCAATTCATTACAATTTGAAATTTCTTTTCTTGTATCTATGATTATAATATATATATATTATTATGTTTACAAGAATGGTTTCATTAAATGAACCTTGTCAAGTGTCGAAATAAATTACCGTTACTTTCGCTTGAAATCGAATTACACGATATATTTTCAGATAATTTAATGTGAACACATAAAATTCAAATTTATCATTAATTTAAAACCTGCAGAAGATTTCAATCTTAAAAAAAAAGTATGTAATTAATTATAAATCGTTAAATGTAATTACACCTGTCGAAAATATTTTTCAGAAATTTGTAATATTTAAAATATTTTCAGTAAATTACAAATAAACGAAGGATTTTTATAATAAATATTAATTAAATCGTATATGTACAACCCTGCAGTCAATTGAGCGGAGGGACAGAAACGCAAGCGACATTCATTAAAAATATCGCTCTTATAATGATCACTAAAATGAGAAAGACAACGTTTCGTGCGGCTATTTTCGTTTAATATAATCACGCTCGTTTCGTAAAACGCGACTCGAAAACGCAATAATAATTACGACGATTTGCATTCACTAAGCTGATTTAAATTTTTTTTAGAAATCGGCGATCACAATAAGCGGCATCTTATAAGAGAAAAAAAAATTTCTAATGGAAAAAACGTATGACGCAGTCGATGCGGACGTAAACAAAAAATGTCAATTATGTATTATACCTGAGTCAGTTTCGCGACAAAGATCACAATATCGATTCCATTATCCGTAGAAGAGCGCGATATTATAATCGCTTGTGAGTGACGTTTCGCTTCAATTCGCAATTGTTTTGACGAAAACTTAAAAACACTAAACTATGTCACCCATAAAAGTTTTCGATATATATTAAAAAAAAAAAAACAGAAACAGCACAAACGACGACGCAACCAACTTCGGCGACGACACGCACTCAACTGACGCTTAGCTTCCTTCGTGTTCACTGCTCTCTATAATATCAATTAATTAGACTTTGGACATTATTGAAGTATATAATGACCAAATACTAAATGAATAATAAAAATATGTCAAAAATTAATATGTTTTTATTATTAATGAATATTGTCATTATTATATTTAAAATTTGAATATTGATATTATATTAAAATATAAAAAATATGTTTATGAATAACATTATTTTTATATAAATATTTATTTATTTCAAAAAGTAAATTGTATTAAAAAATATTTGTGTTTTAACTTTAGAAAATAAAATAAACGTTTTTAAAATGGAAAATAAATGTTATTGCAATGGAAATAATATAGTTTAATAATAATTTATCAACTAAATATAAATTTCGTTGAAAAAATGAATTATTGTAATAGGTATAAAAAACTAATATTTTTGGTCGAAAAATTGCATTTTATATCTAGTTTTACTGTCAAAGTTGTCAAAACGCGAATTTCGAACGCGTTTGGCGATGGCAGCTTCTTGTCAAAATGAAGATATCGAAGAAAAACAAGACAATTCGAAATTTCGTCCAATGTTGGATTTTGAACGACAGATGTTTTTAGATATGATTGATTCCGATGGTTTATTAATAATGGCAAAGTTGTGTTTACACTATTTATATTTTTCAGAATTTTGCGAATAGGAATTGAATCTTTGATTTTCTATTTTTAGGGGATTAAACGAAAGTATAGTAGTACAAAATATTTTGCGAGCGTATAATGACTCTTCAAATTTAGTAATCGTCATAAATGCTTCTGATGTAGAGGAAAAATATTATGAAAATTTATTAAAATTAACAACTTTACCCAACACTGTAAACGAAAGGTATGTATAATTATATTATTATATAATAATATATTTTTATATGCGATTATATTTTCTCTTCTTTTATAGAGAAAAGGCTTATTTGGAAGGAGGCGTACATTTTGTTTCTACTCGGGTTTTGGTTGTAGATTTATTAAAACGCAGAATTCCTGTAGAACATATTACTGGAGTAATTGTTTTGCGTGCTCACAGTATTTTAGAAAGTTGTCAAGAAGCTTTTGCTCTTAGACTCTATAGACAAAATAATAAGGTTCATTTTAATACGTAATATATATATATATATATATATATATATATATATATATATATATATATATATTTAAATACTATCAATGTTTTTAAAGACTGGCTACATAAAAGCGTTTTCACACTCACCTCAATGTTTTACTTTTGGTTACTCACAAGTAGAAAAAGTGATGAAATCATTGTTTTTGAAAGAACTGTTTTTATGGCCTCGGTTAGTATTATCAAGTGTTTCAAATTAATATATTTTTTTTGGAATGCAAATTCCATATATGTCGTATAAATTATTAAAAATTTCAATTGGCAGATTTCATGGTTCAATTAGTCAATGTTTAAAAATACATCCTCCAACAGTAATAGAACTACATGTTCCTTTGTCGCATAAAGCGACTTTAATGCAAACTTGTATACTGGATATCATGAATTATACCACTAAAGAACTAAAAAAAATAAATCGTACTTTAGACATGCAGGTTAGTAGTAATTATTTTTCGTTGTGGTCGAAAATATTCTGAAAAAGAATTATATAGATTTTTTATTATAGGAAATAACAGTAGAAAATTGCATAACGAAGAATTTCCATAAAATTTTACAATTACAATTAGATTGTATATGGCATCAACTAAGTGTTAGAACTAAAGAATTGGTACAAGATCTTAAAATAATGCGTTGTCTCATTATGTATGTGTAAAATTCCTTTTTAATTAACTATATATTTCGCATTTTTTATTAACAATGAGTATATTTTTAGAAATTTAATACATCATAATGCTATAAGTTTTTATAGTTTACTTAGTAAATACAGAACACCCGAGTATGCAAAAGTTAATTCAGGTTGGATATTGTTAGATTCGGCTGAACAACTTTTTAAATATGCCAGAAGTAGAGTTTTTAATACAAAACAAGGTATTTAATTTCTTACATATTTTAATTACTTTCAAGTACATATGTTTTTTTTTAATTTGCAATTATGTATAGAATTCCAACCAGAATTCCCCTCCAAATGGAAATATTTAACAGAAATATTGACAGTAGAAATACCGAGTGATCAGAAACGATTGAAAAGAAACGATATGAAAAATATAAAAATACTTATTCTATGTCAAGATACAAGTACTTGTGTGCAGCTTAATAATTATTTAACTCTAGGTCCTTATAAATGTTTGTACTTGGCTTCACTCAAAGATGAAATTCAAATTACTACATTGTCTGACGCGTATAAATTATTTCAAACCGATATAGAAAGTAAAAAAGCGGATTTCTCAAATAAACCAAATGAAATACCAAATACCTCAGAAATTAATGAAGAAATTACTTTTGCTAATGATGATATTGATGATGATGCAACTGAGAAAAATAACTTTGTTCTGTCTATGTCACAATTTATTTTGGATAATATAAAACATGATGATACAAACAGTTCTACTAATGAAACTTTATTTGAACCCTTCACTCAGGTATATTATTATATAATTTCTTTGCGATTTCTATATTGTACTGATATCATTTTATGAATCTATTATTTCGAACCTTTCCTTCTAAATTTATTATCTTAATGCAGATGGAAAATATGGATCTAACACAAATGGATATAAATACGCCATTAATTCATATACAAACATTTAAAAATTTTAATGAAGGACTATATTTGGAAAATACTATGCATATATTAAAACCAGATTACATCATAATGTATCATTGTGATGTAACAACAACAAGGCAAATAGAATTATACGAAGCTAGAAGAGATAATCGTGTCGAACAACCTCTAACAGTTTTCTTCCTTATGCATTCTCAAACAACAGAAGAGCAATGTTATCTAACATCGCTTCGACGCGAAAAGGAATCTTTTGAATTGCTAATTGAAGCAAAAAGCGTAATTTTTAATTTTAACTTTTTTTTTATACGTGTATAAAAACTTAATTTTAACGGTATTTTTCATATTTAGACTATGGTTATATCCACAGATCAAGATGGAAAATTGGATATACCCTCTAACTTGGAGATTAATGAACAAGAATTGCATGCTAATTCAAGGAAAGCAGGTAATATTAATTTTATTTAATTATATAAGAGATCAAATTAAATTTGTAAATTAACTTCAGTAATTAAAAAAAATACTTTTAGGTGGCCAAGTACCTCCTACTGTAGAAAAACATTCTGTAATCGTCGACATGAGAGAATTTAGATCTGACCTTCCTGCTTTATTACATAAGAAGGGTATTCACATAGAACCAGTTACAATAACTGTAAAAAATATCATTTTTAGAAGAATCTAGAATATAAAGTAACATTAAAAGTATTTATTAACTGAATGCAATTTTCAGATTGGTGATTATATATTAACACCAGATATATGTGTGGAGCGTAAATCCTTGTCGGATCTAATAGGTTCTCTTAATTCTGGTCGTCTTTACACACAATGTACACAAATGTGTCGAAATTACGCAAGACCTATGCTGCTGATCGAATTTGATCAAAATCGGCCATTTCAATTGCAAGTATGTCAATAAAAAATGTTTATTTACGTGTATATATATATATATATATATATATATATATATATATATATATATATATATATAATTTATAGGGACAATATATGCTTTCAAATGATTCAACGTCAGGACCTGATATAAGACAAAAACTTCAACTTTTAACTTTACATTTTCCTAGATTAAAACTTGTTTGGTCACCAAGTCCATATGCAACTGTGGAATTGTTTTTGGAACTAAAGGTAACATTAATCGATATAACACTGTTTGATAAGTTTGCTATTTGTAACAAAACAAACACGATATTATATTTAATTAGCAAGGAAGATCTCAACCAAACTCTTCGACTGCAGTCGCACTTGGTGAAGATACAACTATCGATAGTTTTTGTGTTGAACGTTATAATCCAGATATATACGATTTTATGCTTAAATTACCCGGAGTAAATTCAAAAAACATTGCAAGAATCATGAATAAAAGCATCAGTTTAGATAATATTGTTAAATTATCAAAGGTAAACAAAATATTCAATATTATGTTTTTTACTAAAGAAAAATATATTAATCGAAATTGATTATAATACAGAATGAAATAATAGATATCGTCGGAAATAAGAATGATGGCGAAACGCTGTGGAGTATTTTACACAATAGTCATAAAAGTAGTATTCAAAATGTCCAAAATAAAACTGCACAAAAAAACAGATTTGGAAAACCAATGAGAGGAAAATACTTTAATAAAAAATAAAAAAAATACATTAAGGGAAGTATTTATCAATGAATAGTTTAAAGACAAACCTATCTTATTAAATTTCTTTTATTTGTATGCAAATTCACAAATTTATATTTTTAATGAAAAATAAAACATAAGGTAAATATACAAAGAAAGTTTAGAAAAAATCTAATGAAATAACATTTACACCATAGCTTAACACTAAAACCATTTCTTCAATTGTTAACTGTTATACTAAATCATATTTAAAATTATTATATAAAATTAGTATGAAAATTGAAGCAAAACAAAAAACTCTTCTAATACTTAGCATATTTTTATACGTTAATTTATTTTTTTCCCAATAAAAGGTTTCTAAAATCTGTATTAGATAATTTTGTTTGTGATGAGGACCCAGTTTTTTGTTGTTCAAGGTTCTTTTCATTTTTTACTACAGAAGTTGTCTTTTGAAGAACTGTAGGTACAAAAAGTTTAGTTCGAGCTGTAGGTCTTCTAAAATTTTAATATTATTATCGATTATATTGTATTAATTAATACATTTACGTAATATATATGTAGAAAAAAGAAAAATACATAGAAGAGCTCGTGGAACTTTCAGGGAATTCAATTTTTTTTGGAGGTGGAGCACTTATTGCTACACTTAGTGCACGTCCATCCAATTCTAATCCATTAACAGCCATTAGAGCGGCTGAAGCTTCTTTTTCACCATTATATTCGATATATGCTAATCCTTTTGGTTTTCCCGTTCTAAAAATTCGATGCGCGTTAGAAATACATTTAACAAGCTTTGTTTTAAATAAATTATATAATTATAAACTTACTTATGTGTTACTATTCGAACATCTTTTAAATGTCCATATTTTTGAAAGATTTCTCTAAGTTTTTCTTCTTCACAATAATTAAAAGAAATGTTTTTAACGAAAAGTTTGTTTTGTTCAATACCAGTGGAATAAGAAAAGTGTTTTTTCCTATCATATTTTTCTGAATATCGAGATATGAACATGGGACGATCATTGAATAATGTCCTATCATGTGATAATGCTTTTTCTACAGATTCCTAAAATATTTTTATTATAAACAATTCATACTTTCAATATTTAACTAATTAAATGTGAAATATTATAAATAACTATTATACCATACTTACACTATTTGAATAGACACAATAACATATACTACCAAATGATTTAAAACCAGTGACAAGTCTTAATTCTTCTATTTGTCCATATTCACTTAATTTTTCTCTTAGTGCTTGTTCATCTACCCTAAATATAAAAATATATTTAACATACTGCTATTAATTTAAATACAAATAAAAAAGTATAATTATTTACTTGAAATGTAAGTTACTAATGAATATTGTTCGGATATTATCATCATTGTTTTGTGTATAAGAACTTGTTTGTTTACCATTTGGCGCTGTTCTATCATCTTTGATTTTCTTTCCAGGACTTTCATTAAAATCTATAATTGTAACAAACCGCATATGAATATTATAGTACATACCATAATATATATGAAGTATCTCATATTTAATTATGATTTTTTTTGTTTTGTTCTTAAAGTATATGGGTAGACTAATAATAATGATATGTCTTTTTTTAAAATAATCAAAATTAATAATCTTCAAAATATTCAATGGCAACTGAAAACTAAATGTTATTTTTCTATCATACTTGTTAGAAAATAAGAATGATTCACAAACCTATAGAATAATCAAATTTCCTTTTTAAACTTGAAGTTGACTGATTAGACGTATTTTTAGTACTCGCAGTATCTTCAACTACGCTATTTTTATTATCTACAGTAGTGGAATTATTAACATTTTTGTCTAAATCTCTAGTTTTATTTTCTAATTTCTCTTTAATTTCAATCTCCTCTTTCCAATGACTTGTTTTAAGTCGTTTATTATTATCGTTATCTAATTTCGAATTTAATTGCCTTTTATTTTTTTTCTGTTTATTTGCATTATCTGAATTTTGAACATTTTTATTGCGTTGGAACTTTTTATTGTAAAAGTTTGGTTTAGTCTTGGACTGAAGTTCAGCCCATTCTTTCGCTTTAGCCTAATAAAAAAATACAAAAAAAATAAACAAAAATACAATAAGAAAAATATCAATATAAAAAATAAATATTTTTACCGCACAAATTTCATTGCATTGAATTAACGTATCTAAAGTGCCGAAATCTCTTTCTAAAGCTAACCATGTATAATGAATTCTTTGGTCAGGACTATTTTTCGCTGCATCTTTTAAAATCCAACGTGCTCTTTCGTGACCAAATTTGTTAAATTCAAGTCGCATATACTCTAACCACAACCCTCCACGTAATTTATTATCACCATAAGCTGTATATAAAAATCATTTAAATTTATGAATAATCTAAATCGAATATGATACATTTATGATATTTAATTTTGAATTATTATTATTAAAAAATATATACCTAAAATTTCTTTAAACAAATTTTCACCATATTCAAAATCTTCAACGCGATAATATTCTAATCTGGCCCAATACTGCAATATTTCAAATTCCTTATCAGCTTCATCACCCCACATCTATGGTAAGGACATATGATATTAAACATAATTACAGATTTCAAAGAAAAAATATTAATTTAATTATAATGCATCATACTTCACTTAAACTATCCCAAGAAAGTCTAAACGTTTTGCGTAAAATTTCAACTTGTTCAATTGAAGTGAAGTCAGTTTTTCTTGACAATATTTCTAAATAGCAGAGCCAAAAAGAGACGTAACTTTCAGGAGTATCAAAGCCATAAAATAATCCAGCCTCGAATTCTGCTTTTATCTAAATTTAAGAACAAAAGAAAATTAATAGAAATTTGCAATAAAATAACAATAAAGGGGGGAAATCATCATAACACATCACTTGATAAGTTTACAGTTTAGCTAAGAAAAATATTTTTTTAAGAAAATCAAATGTTTTGTCTTTGTTCTCAAAATAAATCTCATTTTAGCAATCATTTATTTCTCTAGGATATTTATATATTGTATGCATATGTGTGGGAGTGTGTGTGCATGCAGGTTAATAAAAAAAATAATATGTAAGAATACCTCATCAAATGTTTTTCTCAGTCGTTCTAATTGTTGTAATTTTAAAATCCATAGCGTGCTACTTCTACAACATCGTCTTATCACTCTATTTATAACGTTTAAACAATCTTCATCATATTTAAACTCTCTTGCATATTCCACATATTCTACTGAGATTTTTTCTCCATCGTTTGGTAATGATATTTTACCTTGAGAGTAGGGGGTACAACATTCATAAGTTGTTTTATTATATAAAACACCTAAAAGATCAATGACATCACAATCTTTCAGTGCTTCATCATCTAATAACGTTTTTACGTACGATATATATTTTTCATATATAAGAATTTTTTGTGCAGTTCCTCTGTAATTGAAATGAATTTGTGTGTTTGTTAATAAATTATGAATTCCTAAGAGCGCCTACATTCCAAATTTTGACTTCAATCTTTATATATAAAATATAAAAAATAACTTACTCTTCGTCGTCGATTGCTATATCTTCAATTTCTTCTTCATATTTCAGTAGCTCTTTCAATATATTTTGTGCAGTTTCATAAGTTTCTTCTATCTAAAAGTTAACAAAATCAAATGTATGCAGTTTATATACACATAAGAAGAAGCAGAAAAGAGATATTTATATACTTTATTTGTACGACTTTCACAGTCAGGAATATAAACATTCATAATATCTATAAATTTTTTGAAATTACTTAAAGTATTTTTAGCTTGTTTTATCGGTTTTGATAACTGTTTTTCAAATAAATCGTATACTTTAATAACTTGCGAAGAGTAATCTTCGGTTGAGGTACTGAAAAACACAAATATTAATAAATACATATATTGATGCAATGGTTAAAAATATAATACGATATTTTTAATCTCACTCCATTCTAAATAGGAGAACTAATTCGTATTCTCGTATCGCGTCCCATAAATTCGCACCGGAGACAGGATCGGAGCCGGCTTCTTGAAGAGCGTCGTCGAATATTTTTTGCGCGCTTATTTCTTCCTTACCGTTGTTCATACTGACCATGCACCATTCAACGTATATATCGACGGCTGCAAAAATGTTCAACAAATTAACATATTAAACATTAAGAGGTGCAAATTCGATAAAAATATTATACACACCGAAGCAATCGATGCACGCTCTTTCGAAAAGTTTGTGCAATCTTTGTCTGTCTTCTAAATTTGAAGACTGCTCGACTTCGAGTCGTAACCGCTTATACCATTTGGAAGAATCCATCGGTAACATACTACTGAGACGCTCGTATGCGTGTCGTACACGCGTCACATCCTTAATACGACTGCGGATACGCATTAGATAGGTAAAACAAACTATTACATAAATTTAAAGATAAATTATCGTAAAGAATACTAACTGTAATACGCGCAAAAGGTCCGAGTGATCGGAATATACGTAGGGGTTCTTCGTAATTCTATCTTCGATTTCGCGCGCCTCTTGCTCTAATGTGGTCGCGTCTCCTTCGTCTGCGGACGAAGACGACTGTAGGTCGTCCTATAATTTAAAATACAGATGAAACGCTGTCATTATTGCGAATTTGAATTTCTTAAAATTTAGAATCGCAACACCGACTTCGCGTTCGGTTTTTCGATCCGTCGTTTTTATCGAATGACGCAGACGCATAATAGACAATAATAGGAAATAAATTAACAATAAAACGATCGCATCGTTATAGCGATATGTAAACATAACCTCGCACGACACCAATAAATAAAATGGCCGTAATTGTACAACGAAAGAATATCGGTAATAAAAAGTTGAATATATTCAGATGGAAATAAATAAATTATAAAAAGATCGAGCGCATTTTAACGACGATAAAAAGAGAAATTACATCGGATTCGTTGTTTTTGGATAGATGCTTGGCAGAGTTGGTCGGACTCGAAGCGCCGATCGCCGAAGCTCCGACTTCATCGGAAGACGAGTCACCCGAAGAATCGGAATCGGCGCTTCCCGCATCCGATTCGACTCGGGCCATATTTCTTCTAAAGAGACGAGACCAAACGTCAAAACGATCTAATACGAAACGCCATCAACAACAGTGCGGCCAATCGCAAGCAAAAATTTTCTTAAAGAAATAAAATTCAAAAAACTAATTATTTTATATTTAAATAAACTGTCTAATTACAAACCTCAATTTTAAAAAATACGATAAAAAATGTGGATTATAAAATTAAAGCCGCACAAGCTATATATAAGAATAAATATGTCTTTTATATAATCAAAAAAAAATTATATAAGAAATATTAAAATTATCGTATAACGAATTTTTTTAATAAATTTTATTTTACATATATAAATCTATTTTTAAAACGAACAACAAACTAGTAATATAAAATAAAAATGACATTTTTAGTATCAATCCATATTATATTTAAGTTGGCAGCCCTGAGCGATTACGGGTTCGTTGGGTGTACAGTGTTGTACTGTATCGGTTCGCCGTTCGATTCACCGGTTTTTCTTACTGTCGGCCGTCCGTCTTCGTTTTCGTCGTTCGCTTTTTGGCGCGAAACTTCTTCAGATCCGATCCGTCGCAAAATATTGAAAATATCCGCAGAATGGCGAGCGATCCCATAAAAACGGTAAATTGTGTTTTTTTTTTGTATACTGTTATAGGGATTGTCACGCCCCGTATCCGCATCCGCATGCATACCGATGCGTTCGTCAACCGGGACGAGCTATTTTATTTTTGGCACGTACGAAATTTTCGTGAAACGAAATAAAAAAAGCGCTCCAGTTTCTCCTTATTTGACCCCGAATCGAAAGTTCCGTTACGCACAAATAACGCTTTCACGCGCCCGCAAAGCGCAACGATACTAATTGAACCATTAATTATTATCATTAAACCGTTTATATATATATATATATATATATATATATATATATATATATATATATATATATATATGTGCAACTTAAATAGATACAATTTCTAATTATTATTAATTTAGTCGACGACAGGAAGTTTTATATTAAAAATAATCTAATTTCCCGTTCTTATTTTTTTTTAACTTTGAAGATAATTCCACTTGTGATATATCGCTTTTTATATATTTCAAGTGTGTGTGTCGTTTATTTTAGTCATATCTTTATACTAAAAATCTAAAAAATAATAATTATTATTGATGATAATGATGTTAATTTATATTAAATTAATGTATTATTTTTGTTGCATAGGAAAAACATACTTATTTTATTATATTTGTATTGTTTATCGTTAAAGTTTCACATTCATATTTGATCTTTTAATTCATTATGATCGATCGTTTTGAAATAAATAAAAATAAAATACGTCGAAAATTAATGTAGTTTAATTGGTATGTTGAATGTTTATCAAATTATTATACGTCATTTCTAAAATAATGATTGAACTGTTTTTGATGTCGCTTAAACTTCAACAAATCACTTTTTCATATCATAGGTCAAATTATTGTCTTTCATTTAAATAAAGAAATAAATGAGCATTGTCTCTCATAAGATATATTTCATTTCACACTAACAATTTTAGTCAAACATTTTAATTATAAAACTTTTTTTTTTAGATATTTACATTATTTTGAATTAATTAATTAATGTAATCATTAAAATATATACATGTTATTTTTAATGTTGTATATTAGTTTGTTAATACATTTAAAAGCAGTTTTTCTTATCACATTTAAGGTATTTTGTGGAAATGAGTCATGTTTTTGTTTTGATTTCGATTAAATTCTAATATACAGTATAAATTGTGTTTATTTATTTTAACACATATTTTTTTCAAAATATGCATACTTACCAGTTTTTATTAGTATTATTAAAAATGGTTTGTCAGTGAAAATTCTTAATTTATTTTACATATATTTTTATTGATTAATTTACATTGAAACATCACTGCTATTTCTTTTTTTTTTATATCAATAGTTATTTAGTTATATTTGCTTCATGAATTAGTTCTACACACATACACACGAAGTATTATTACATTTTTTAAAATTCGAGTTTGAAATGTGTGTATATTAAAAATGAAAATCCATATTTAAAAATTGGTATGTTAAAATTAACAATGTTTTTGTCAGTCCAGTGTTTCTATTATGGAAAAATGTTAAAGAAATTATGTAATATCTAATTTGTAACACTTATTATTTGTTTTAGTTTTCAAGTTTAGAGACGCCAGGATACGTAGGATTTGCAAATTTGCCAAATCAGGTTCATAGAAAATCTGTTAAAAAGGGGTTTGAATTTACTCTTATGGTAGTTGGAGAAAGCGGTTTAGGAAAATCTACTCTTGTGAATTCCTTATTCTTGACGGATTTATATCCTGAACGAGTTATTCCAGACGCAATTGGTTAGTTTTTTAAATCTATTTTTAATCATTTAAGAGATACCATTTATATGTTACTACAAAAATTTTCAGAAAAAAGCAACCAAACTGTAAAATTAGATGCTTCAACTGTTGAAATTGAAGAACGTGGAGTAAAACTTAGACTTACTGTAGTTGATACTCCTGGTTTTGGAGATGCCATCGATAATACCGATTGTTTCCAGGTAATTAATATATATTTTAATTAATAATTCGATTTTGCTTATTATTGTATTTTCTGATTTTATATAAAATTTCAGTCTATCATACAATACATTGATGATCAATTCGAAAGATTCCTTCGTGATGAAAGTGGATTAAATCGTCGCAATATCGTTGATAATAGAATCCATTGCTGTTTTTACTTTATTTCGCCAACTGGACATGGGTATTTAAAATTTTATATTTAATTCATATATATATATATATATATATGTTTATGATTGCTAATTAATGAAATAAATCATATTTTCTTCAGGTTGAAACCTTTGGATATTGAATTTATGAAACAACTTCATAACAAAGTAAATATTGTTCCTGTAATCGCCAAAGCTGATGTTCTTACAAAAAAAGAAGTGCAACGATTGAAAGATAGAGTAATTGATTATTGTTTTAATTGTCAATATTTATTATGGAGATACAGCATAATAAACATATATGATTTTAGGTAATGAAAGAAATTAAAGATAATGGAATTAAAATATATCCGTTACCAGATTGCGATAGCGATGAAGATGAGGAGTATAAAGAACAAGTAATTATCGATATCGTTATATAATTTATGTAATTCTTTGTTATCATCTATTAATATTTTATCAGGTCAAACAACTGAAAGAGGCTGTTCCGTTTGCAGTATGTGGAGCAACAGCCCTTCTAGAAGTCAAAGGTCGACGCGTTAGAGGTAGACTGTATCCTTGGGGAGTCGTCGAAGTGGAAAATCCAGATCATTGCGATTTTATTAAACTACGTACAATGCTAATGTAATTTTATTTTTTATATTGAATTTTATTAATGGAATATTTCTTAATTACTTTAATCTTTTCGTTTTTTACATTGCAATTTATTTGTTTTAATTTAAGTTTTGTGTTTATTATATTATATAATGGTAACTAGGAAAGCTATCGTTAAAAAGGTTGTTGACGATTTAATTTTTTGGTTTTCAATAATATTAAATGTATAAAATTGTTATAGAATAATGATTTATTTTCATTTACAAGAACCCGATTTCTAATGATACAAAAAATTTTAGAACTCATATGCAAGATCTTCAAGAAGTTACGCAAGAAGTCCATTATGAAAATTATCGTTCAGAAAGATTGGCAAAAGGAACACCAATGCCTAAGAGAAATGCGTATGTTTATTTTTTTTGTTTGAATTTGTTATTCAATATATAGTTGTATATTTCAATAAAAATCAATATTTTTCTTATAGGTCGGTAGATAGTGTCGATAGTGATAAGGCTCTGCAAGAAAAAGATGCTGAACTACGTCGTATGCAGGAGATGTTAGATCAAATGCAGCGACAAATAACTTTACAAAAACAACAAGGACAAGCATGATTTTATCTCGTTGCGTAATGAATTTTATGTCATACATTTTTTTTCAAAATTATACTAATAATATCGATAAATAGTCAGAGATTTGCGGTTAAAACATAATTAGTATTCTATAAACTATGATACTTATAAAAAATATTTTAGAAACGTAAAAAATATATCGCATGTGTATTAATTGCGTCGGTCGTATTGATTTTACTTAAAACCGATTATGAGTAATGTTTATTTTTTAAGGAATTTAAATATTGACAAAATCGAATATTACTTTTGTAGCGTGAATCGAATTTCATAATAGTAGTAGTTTTTAAACTTTAGAATAGATTAATATTGATATGTGTGCAAATGCTTACAACATAAATGATGTAAGTTATTGTCATATTTCAAATAAAACAATATTCGAATTATGATTTTTATCAAATTATAATATCATATAATTTTTTTTATATTTTGAATTATCATAAAACAAATTTACATACTGATACGATTATTTATACGTTTTTAAACTTACAATTTTGCGATTAAACTAGTATAAACATTCTTCTCTTAGCTTTGTTTATTTCTTGATTTTTGTTTCATACTTTGCTTATTAAATCGTTTAAATACTTTTAATAACTGCATCATTTATGTAAAAAGTGGCTCAATATGAGACTGACAAGAATGTAATCGCCATGTTTTATGGAATCAAATATTGATATTTATTATCCAGTAAATATCAAGCAATATTCACACGTACTTATATTTGAATGGATTTTTTTCCACCATCACCAAACTTGTGATTTGTGTTCACATCGTACCTAAAAAAAGATATTTTTTAAATTATTATATTAAAACCATGTCGGTAATGACTTGGTAATTTATAAATATTTTGGTCTCAATATCGGTTATAATTTACGATCTTAAAATTTTATATAACTTATAAAATATTTGGATGCAATTTTAATTTCATTCAATATTTTTTTTACGCTTTTATTTCATGTTCTAAGGACCTTCTTAATCTCTATAATCTTCGTGTTGAATCTTAGTATTCTTTTATTTTCTGCCAAAATGACGTATTTTATGATTAATATTCGTATTATGCGATTTTACTTAAACATGATGTTTAAAAATATATTAATGTTTTTTGATAATGTTAATTATACAAAGAATTTTCAGTTGTTGTTGTTTTTTTTTTTTGAAACCGGAAATAGTCAGTACTTTTTCTGATCAACTTCAATCTTAGCTCTCTATATAATAAAATAATATTTATGATAATTACGCTATCTGTCTTCCTCTTATTGAATCACAAATTTTGATTCTCAGCGCACGTATTGGTAAAATTCCATGACTTGGTGATCTTTATCCAAAGATTATATTATATATGTATATTATAATCATTGGTTTTGTAAAAGTGCTAAAGTAATAATTTAGTATTTTTTTTACATATTACTTAGTTTATATTTATACTTCGCGAAAATATTTATTTTTATCTTTTATATATACAACAAACATTCTTTATTGCATTTATGTATTTTTTTTTTGAACTGAAATAAGTTTTATATTTTAAAATAGTTTATTTTATATGTGAATTTTTTTTATATTTTCATTTACTATATTTTCGTATTATTCAAGTAAATATATTTGTGAAATATTCATAAATCAGTACCAGAAGAAATGAATCTGAATAAGACTATAATTTTTACTAATTAATTTGTGCATTATTTTGTAAATTTATTTATACATATTATTATATTTTATTGGTATATTGCACAAAAATATCTTTTTATAGTTAGTTTTTTATCTATTCTCCATTTTTATGTGATTATTTACACATATAGTAATAATAATAATATTATCTTTATAAAATATTTATTTGACTGGATTATATATATATATATATATATATATATATATATATATATATGTATATATATAATATATTTATGATTGAAAGCTATATTTAATTTAATCCAATACGTTTAAATATAAATTGTATATAAAAATAACCAGTTGATATATAATATTGAGTATTAATTACTAATAATCATTACTGTTTGTGTAAATAATCATGTATTAATAACTGTATTTTTTATGCAATATTGTTTTGTGTATTTTTTTCAAAAAGCGTTCCTAGTTAATATATATATTTGTATCGTTTTGTGGATTTATAACGTATTTTTGTCATTATTAAATGTATCATTATAAATAAATCATTGTATCAGTTTTATAAATAAGTATTGAGTATTAACTATTATATTTTCATCGATTATTCTATATTATATATATATTCCCAAGTGTCATTTATTTTAAAAACTAGACTAAATATTAATATGAAAACATTTATCATTATTATCATTTCAATAAAGTTTATTTTATCAATTCTTGTGTATGCGTATTTTATTACAAGACAAGTTCGTTTTTTTCTTTTCGTTTCACATAAAGAAAACTACATTATTTGTTTCTTTAAATTATTATATATTTATATTTTTGGAAATCGATTGAATATTCGTTAACATAAAAATTTATAAAAAATTTTCCATTTACATAAATTTGTGCTACATTATGTATAATTTTACTAGAAAAATTCGTACAAAGATATTACGCATTGTACTTAAAAAAAAACATAAATAATGTTATAATTGTAAACAGCAGTTATGTACTTTTTTTTAATTAGCTTTTCCTTCTAACTGAGTACGTTTCGATTTTTTAATTCAGCATTAAGATATTATTTATTGCATGAAATAATATGATTTCAGATTTTAATCACAATTTAAAAAAAAATATGCAGTTCTATTATGTCCGATTCGAGTTCCGAAACGTACTAAAGTTTTGCACTTTTGTCTATTTTACAATTATGTACTACTAGTCAAATATTGCAATGACACGATATTGTATAACACTTTAAAATATCGAATTTTATTTTTCATTAATTTATGATAAATAATAATTCAATTTATCGAGAATAAAATATATTTTAAGCGTATATATGCAGTTTGTGTAATTAATTTATAATTTATGTAATTGTATTGCACAGTTTTTTTTATACGTGTTCCTAAATATAAAAAAATAGTAATGCGAATTATGCATTCCGATATTTATTATTTCAATAACAACGTATATTTTAGCAGTGAAATATCAAATAATTCATTTAAAATAAATTCGAAGCACTGATAATAAATTTAGAAACGAACTCGATAATCTTCAATTTATATTGTATTTATAATTATATTTTTTCTATCAATATTTATATACATCATATTTGGAGGTCGCACAAAATTATTTTTCATTTTCACTATTTTAATATTCTTTTTAATGCAACAGAATATTCAATACTGTAAATGGAAGTGATATAAAAATACTGCTAGAATAAATTAATACCATTTTTATACATAACAATAAATTATTATAAATTCTATTTTAAATAAATACTATTATATATATATATATATATATATATATATATATATATATATATATATATATATATACATAGGCCTTCTTACTTAGAGAAATATTGTATGTATGCTAAAAAGACACATATTTCTTGAAATAGCCATTTTTAGGGTTATAATTACCCTCATTCCTTGTTCCGTAGAAAATTTATATATTACTTATAGTTTAAATTATATATCAATCAGTTGTAATTATAGAAATGCGCAAACATTATTATCATTTTGAAGACTAAGAATTTAGTTGCCGGTGACTAATCACTAATACATTTTAAGACCTTATTGATTTTTTAGAACGGTCTATTTTAAAATTAAATAATGCTTTTAAAGAAACTACCCATTTTTCATTGAAGGTTTGTGATGTAATTTAATAGTTTTTAATAATGTTGCTCACTCGCGAAGCCATTATTATTAATCAATTTTAATAGATATGAAAAAAATGAGTAATTATGAAATTAATGATATAATATAATACTTTATAAATATGAAGAATATAGCATGGCTGAATTTTTTTCGGAAATTTGATGAAGACTTATGACAATCATTGAGCAGATCTAACTAAATGACTAGTAAAATGAAACAATAGGAACAGAACTAATATGAATATTTTATAATTCGTCTTTTTTGGGGGTGAGGGGGGGGGGGTTAGTTGGAAAATAATAAACAACAATTGTGAGTAATGTAGACGTGATAAGCCATATTCTTGAAATTAAGATGAAATGATAATTGTTTGAAAGTAAGAATTGGATGTGGGAATATTTTTAAGTTTACAAAGATTATACAAATAAATTGAAAATGATCAAAACGATAAATAACATCGTGTTTAATGCAAAAAAAAACACATATAATCCCCCCCTTTTGTTTTTCATGATAATGATATCACTGTTAATATTTTACAAATAATTTCATAAATTTATCATTTTTTAATAAATCCACATTAGCGTTTTCATATTATCATTTTTTTAATGATTGAATTGTAAATTATTCATTTTAATATTTACATAAAAAAACAAACTAATAAAGAAAAATCATTAACAAAGTTTTTATATAGAAATAAATAACAAATATATATATATATATATATATATATATATATATATATATATATATATATATATAATAAAATATGTAAATTCGTCAAAATAAATTACTTGTGTTCTTTATAAATATATATATAAAACACTATTATTGTCACAGAACAATATATATGTTACATACAAAAACATTTTTTTTTCATTCACTCTTAACGTATGGTTTAATTAGGCCTTAAAAGTAAATAATGGAAGTTTATTACATGGAATTATGATTATCGATATATTGAAATATAAATATAACGTACAATTCTACTAATATTAATATCGACCAAACTAAATTTATTTGCATTTTTTTTTATTAATAATATGTAAAATAATATATTTATTATATGATTTATATATTTTGTGTGCATACCGTGATATTCAACATATAATTTAAATTATTGACTAGAATTCATTAAATGCTTTTAATAATTATATATATAGTATATACGCTCAAAAATAAATAAATAACATATAAAATTAAAATACATATAAATTGTTTAAACTACATGTATCAGGATTTACAAAAAAAATAATAATAATGAAAATGTTTTTAAAATTAATTAAAACCCCCGATTCACATTTTAAAGACGTAAAAATTCTGTCTATTCTATATTTTTGATTTTGTATTTTTTTTTTCACACGTACCCGCATTTATAATCCTGACATATTTTCAACGATTTTTTTTTTGTATAAATTTCACACAAAAAAGTATGTGAATTAATTATTTTTGTTCTATATAATTTAATATATTGCGAATATTTATTGTGATATGATATCCATATTATCAGTAATATTTTGTTATCTGGGCAAAATTGTTGTTTGAGGCGCTAGACGTTTACTATTTTTCATAAGTTCATAAACTTTTTCCTGTTCTTCTCTTAGAGCCATTTTCATCTTCAGGGTAAATGGATCAAAGTTCATTAATCTCTTTTTTCTTCTGTATATGCCTTCTCTTCTTTCTAACGCACACAGCAACATTTGCTAAAATTATAATTCATTTTATATCTTTTCAATGGAAAAAAGTTATGCATATGCATTTATATATATATATATATATATATATATATATATATATATATACTATAATATAAATTTGATTTTCAGAAAAATTTAATAATTTTAAAATTATTAATTAAATTTTAATAGAAGTCATAGAAGACAAAAAAGAAGTAGAATGTATTGATTACACTAAAACTCATATCATATTGTGTAAATAATTATAGTAATATGAAATCTTTTTTGAAAGGATCATTAATATTCCAATAATTTATTTAATATATATATATATATATATATATATATATATATATATATATATATATATATATATATATATATATATATTTACCTCGTCTACAGTGACATTTAGAAAATGCAGTAATTTTCTTAGAGTTTCTTCTACGTTTGCAACTAAATCGTCATAATATATGACTTGAATTGGACCAGTAAAGTTAAATAACCAATCGAGATTTGTTTGTTTCCATGCGACTAGTTTTTCAGCAACAAACTTCTGCCAGTCTACGACAAAATTTTATATATTTTTTTTTAATATATACAAAAAAGAAAAATAAACAATGTATACTTAATATCAGAATATAATACATTTTCCTTGTGTACGACGATATCTATCTGGCGAAGCAAATCCAACATGACCTCCGCTTTGTCTGTTAAATTCGGCCTTTAAGGATTAAAAAAAAAATATGCAATAAAAAACTGTAATATTAAAAAAATATTTTTTTTTCACAAATTATAAATAATTACTTGAATGGCTTGTTCAGGTGATCTGACTAGAAGTATCGCTCTACCAAATGGAGCACGAGCAGTTGAACCCCATTCGTGGGTTTTTACCACTAAAACTGAACTATTCGATATCGCTTCAGCTGGAAATCCGTTCTTCAACAAACCATAGTCTTTATACACGGAACCGGTATGGATTCCTAAATCGAGAGATTGTTTATTATTATTATTATTATTATTGAAGTTTTATGTAGTACTTATTTGAAGTACTACATAAAACTTGTTATTTATTTAGTATATTTGTTACACATTATTTAGTAAAGTTTTTTTTATCGTTAAGTGCGGATTTTTATTTGTAGATTAAAAATATTTTGTAACATAAAAATTTAAGTCATAATATACAATGAAAATAATTTGGAGCGATAAGTGTTAATATTTTAGTATATTAAAAATATTATATTATATTATCAGAAGCTCTAAACTCTCTTTTGACTTTGAGAAACGTGTTTGTATCAACTAAAATGATATTTTAAATCTATAAAATATGAAACTTGTCATTTTAATAATCATGAAATTATTGTGGGCGTATTTATGATGACGATTTTTGTTGTTAGAAAGAGATGATAATATTTTCATATACATAAATAGAAAATAATATTGCAATACTAGTTAATAATCTATGAAAGGAAACAAGTAACAAGTAACGTTTCCTTTCGACAATGTATTTTTAATCTGTATATGATAAATAAAAAAGTTGTTTTATAGAAAATAGCAACGAACCTTCCAACTGCAATTAAGGATTCGCTTTATATATCTTGTTTCCATATAAAAAGAAAACTAGTTTTAACCTTTCGTATCCCGACTTAAGAATAATGATATATAATACGAATTGAAAGTCCTTAAAAATGTTATAAAAAGATTCGATGTACATTTAAGTGAACTCTTCAACATTTTTTAAATATTTTCAGTTCTTTTATTGATATTTTTTATATTAATTTTTATTTTTATATAAAAAATATATGAAAAGATTCTGGGATAAATTATTATATAAAAATCACCTGTAGCCTGTTGTAGCAAATACCGAAGCCAAGTGTTTCCGCTGCCAGGAAATGATGCAAGAGCCACAGGCAATTTTCTATCATTCAAATAACGTAAAGGTCTACACCATCGTGGACGATTGCGACGAGCTCGTCCACTTCCTATACTTCCCAGTCTTAGTCCCATACCGATTCCACTAACTCCGGACAACTGTGATAAATACATTTTTTTCTTTATTAATATTTTAAATGTTGAATTGAAAAATTGCATTTAATCGATGTTAAAGTTTACTTTATTAGCATGAATGCCGGTGAATGGACGTGGCTCGTGCAATGCTACGGAAGAAAGAAGAAGGGCTGCTGCTAAATATAAAGCCAGCAGCCCGACCAATGCAACCACACGCCACCTCGACACTCCCATGCCGTTCTTACTGAATCAGCCATCACCCACCTTTCATTTTCACTCTTCTGAAAAAAAAAAGATAATTATTGTTACAAGTATATTTGTCATTAAATGATAAAAATCATAAAATGTCGGTAGATTAATATATCAAGAAGTTGGATTATTTAAAAAGATTAAATTAGATAATGAGATATTTCTCATTATTTTCTTTATCTACTGTTACAAATAAAATTTATTAATATAATATAGAGTAGTTATTTATCAATTAATGATTTTTTTTAACAACATATGGATGAGATAGATAATGAAAATTGAAAATTTTATATAGTTTTAATTATTTAAAATATGAAATATATATTGGCAGTTTATTAATAAGCATAAAAAATTCTCAAAATAATATTAGAAATAAAATTATTAATATTGGGACAAAATAAAAATGGAATAAACGATAAACAAATAGATGTAAGAAAATATGAATGAGAATAAAATGATCAAATTATTCTTTCATAAAGAAAAAAATATTTTATACACTCATCAACTAAGACAATTATCAAATTACAATACATTTTATCAATGAATCAAACTGTTTATAATTATTTATATAGAAATTAGTCTATTGATTTTTATCATGTAAAATGAAAATCAAGATCAATTAAACGTTTGACTATTTGTAAGTATATTTGTGTATGTTTGTGTGCGTGTGCGTGTGTATGTATGCAAATTTATTCAAGAGTATAATAAAAGTTGGTTACACATTGAGTGTATTGATAAAACTTTCTGGAAATCATGAAATTCTGACGAATAATAAGAGCTTGACACGCAATCGTGCAACTCTGAAAGTCAGAATGGCTACATCGGTGACAAAAATATGGCAATAAGCTTTCGACATAGTCAATAAATTACATTTTGTTATCTCGATATATTTATTATATGATATATTGTAATTGGGATATATATATATATATATATATATATATATATTAATAAAATATGGTAGTTATTTTTAATATTGTATTACAACTTGTATTGTTATTATAGTAGAAATTTTAAATTTTAACTGACTATTGTAAAATATAATAAAATCTCTTGCAATTTGATATTGTAGACGGTAAAAGAATATATATTTTAAAATGAAAGACTGAAATGATTTTTCATGTGAATAGAAATGACACACCCAATTCCATAAAGAAAATATGAATACGGTAGATTTATTATTTTTAACACGATGATTGGGTAAGCTTTCTTTTTGTCTCGGATTTATTTATTAATTTAAAAATTATACATATAAATATAACGCAACAAATATTATATTTTATAAGCGATGGATTGACAAGCCGCAAATGAGTAATTGAATATGAACAAAATATCACCACAAGTCATTTCAAATGTTCAAGGATGTCATTAGATGCAGAATGAAAAAAAAATGATATAGTCATTAACATTTATTAATAATAATCAATGTTTAGCATTTAATATAAATTGTTATTAATTAAAAGTAATATATATATATATATATATATATATATATATATATATATATATATATATATATTAACAAGAATAAATGTTGCACTAAAAGTTAACACATTAAATGACTACAACCTTAATAATCACACACCAATTATTCGACTAGAATTAATGCGATTATACAAAGCACTTACTATTATTAGAAACTTTTTTCTTTTTATATAAATCTACCTTTAACATGTAAGAAATAATATATATATATATATATATATATATATATATATATATATATATATATATATATATATATATATATATATATATATATATATATATATATATATATATATATATATATATATATATATATATATATATAGATATAAAGCAAATCACGAAATGTGCCATTTTAAACAAATCGAATAAACTACATTAATTGAACGACGAATAAAAAAGGGGGTCATAATATAATTGTGTATCAAATAACATTGGTTAATTAAACAAAAACGTTAAAAGTTTTATTATGATACCGAATTAACCGCCTACACACACACACACACACACACACACACACACACACACACACACACACACACATATATATATATATTTATGTTTCGTTTTTTATAACATAAAACAAAAATAACTATATTTATTTAATAATAATTATCTATAATTTCGAGCGCTTGCAAGTTTAATGTTATAAATAATAATAGATAACAATTGTTCTAAGTCTAAATCAATATTTGATCGTAGACATTTTATTTTTCACGTTCATAAATATTAAAAGATTAAAATTAATATTTTTCGATATTCAAGAAAGTGATTAATATTTTAATTAAATCTTTAGTTTATCGCTTCTGACGCATTTCCTATTGAATATTATATATTTAATGAACTTACGAATTAATGCCTTATAAATATATAATAATAGATTATAATTAATTAATTAAAGAAAAATATATGTATAGTACAAAATATAGTGATTACTCAATGAAGATCAACAATTATCTGATAATCTATATATCGTATTACACATTATTAATTTTATTATGTTCAATTAATTAATAAAATAATATCGGTAAAAAGAACGTGAATTATATAGTAAAGATTTTTTTTTATTAATTTGTTAACACATAATTTTATTTATTTACTAATCAGGTCACAGGTCACGGATTTAAATCATCACGTTTTATTTATTTTTGTGAATTTATAAATTTTTATCAATATTTTTTTTATTATTAAAATATATTATTTTCAAAAAAATGATAATATAAAAAAATATTATATATATATATATACATATAATTAAAAATTTAATCACAACATCAATTAAGTATACTTGCTTCTATTATTATTATTGAATAAATTATTTATACGGTCTTTAATTGACCGGTGAAACGAAAATATTATTATTAATAAAAATGATAACTATTCAATCAATTTTCATGATATAAATAAATTTCTAAGATTTTTATACGTGTTAATAGTCATTTATCGTATTGTTTAAAAGTTTTTAATTGATAGTTTTAAAATCTTCGTTACGATATATAAAAATTGTATGACTGATCGATTTTATATCAATTGAAATAAATGTTAATTATGATAAGAAAAATCATGTGTATCGAGAAATAAATAAAAATTAATATTAGAAAATTATCAAAAATTTCTATTTTCAAGAATTTTATTTAATAAATTATCAAATAGATTAATTTTATTTTCTACTAGTGATTCATATTTATATATGATTAATTTATAAAAAATATTTTTCACAATAAATTGATAAAAA